>JBBBDQ010001127.1:3085000-3522500 GCA_037127315.1 Ascarosepion bandense
CGGACAACTTTACAAATTCAAATCTCTCAGTATCGGCTCCCTTCGCAAAAGTGATTTCACAATCGAAGATGAACGCTGAGTCAAAAGTCACCAGAATTTTCTCCAATTCTTCTGCAGACGTCATGGAATTGAGTCATGTCTATTATTTAACTGTTTATCCGAACATCGTACTGGCCAACAGGCAAACGCATAGAAAACAGGCTGCCACAACCGCATGGATTATTTGCGAAGGAATTAGCTCTTCTTCGGCACGTGAATATATCACATTGAGTGCAAATATTGCTTGTTTAGAAGGCATATTTTATAGAACATCTAGACTAGATAATAAGATGCTTACGTACTCTGAGATACCTGATTTATTGAAATAATTATTTTTTTTATTTTGTTTATTGAAAAATGCCTTTTCAACTGAGGTACATCTACAAGCTTGAACGCCATAATCATGGCAGTTATATATATATATATATATATATATATATATATATGTAAATATATTAAATATATATTCTATAATGAAGATGCATTAATAGAATCAAACTTTCCATCATAGAACTGCCAAATGGAGAATCTCTGGGTCAGCATTTCTCAACCCTTCCCCACCAGGCGTAGTAGTGCATCTTGCAAGGTGAGCAGATTTGACCCAAACTAAGGAAAGTAACTTTTTTTAATTTTTTACTATCTAAAACATCTTCATTTTTAAAATCTAGTGACGTAAGGCACGTTGCTTCAAATTTTTCAAATTTTTAAGCCATTATCATTTAACATTTTAAACTGGATGCTAAATTCCTTTATTTTTGGGGCGTAGATAATCCTTCCCCCTTTGCCTTCCTGGTACTAGTTTGATAGCATCTAATCAAGCAGTGAGATAATTTCGCACCAAAAAACAAATTATACAAGTACGTTTTTTATAGAAAATCGTTGGGAAAATCAGATTTGTTCGCTTTTTATCATCTGTAAGATGGCGGTTGTAGTCAAACAGAAGAAAGAAACTTCGAATTTAGGTAGCTCCACCCAATTGCCAAGAAAAAAAATATCATGATGTTAAAAAAGCTCTAACTTAATAAAAACAAAGTTTTATCATCAAAATGTTTATGCTATTATTAAGAGGAAAGATCAAATTTTGTTGTTATTTTTATTTATTTTAAAGACCACTTCTAACACGTTCAATATTTTAATGAAAATTTTATTTTATTTTTCCGTCAGCGACACACGCTATGTTTACGTAAGGCGACTATTAAGAAAATGGAGTCGGTCGAGCAAAATGATTTGGGGGCGAGTAAATTTTCCCTCGCTATCGGCCGCCTGTCGAGTGTTTTATTTTCAAGTCACAAAGGCTGATTATGGGTAGAAAAAGAACTTTATGGTGCATAGGTTGAAAAAGAGCAGTGAAGAGGTTTTTCTGATTTCTTTTGTTTTTAATTATGTCCATCAAGTACAAGTCACAAGTGTCGCTAAAGGTAGAGAGTTGCTGAGTGGTTTTGTATGAGTTTAAGGGAGTGGGAGAAACGAAGTTCATATGTTAATGGAGGAAATATATAGGTTAACTATAGACTTGAAGTGGTAAAGGATTGTTGTGATGCTAATAAACACAAGAAGAGGAATGAACGCACTCTAGAAAGAAGAGGAAACCCATTCCCAATCATCTGTTGTTCAAAGCTCAGGCAAGGTGTATGAACTGGACTATAGGTGAACCAATCTATTCGTTTTGAGTGAGATAAATAAATAAATCATGAGCATATTTCAGAGTTCAGACAGAGATGTTGGAGGTATAGATTTGGAATGCATTTTAGAAGGAAGCGAAAACCCAATCCTAAACCGGATATTGAGAAAAACATCTATTCATGTTCCAAAGACCAGGTTAGATTGTTAAGTAAAAGATATACGAACCACTCTACTCCTATTGAGAATAAGAGAACGAAATAAAAAGTAATTAGTAACGAAAAAAATGCGTTCTTTCGATTTTTACCGTAGTCATCATTCATCGTTATTGTATGAACTAATTGGCCTGCTACTCTTTGGAGTAATGGCACACGAGATAATCGTGTTAACCAAATTTTCGATTGTATAGAAGTTTGGGATTCCTTTCACCCGTATTTGCCTTTTCTTACACGCATTTTTGTTTTCTTTTACTGCATAGGAGGAAAAATCGAGATTGAATTCAATATTAAATTATTACGCATCTGTCTAAATAGTATGAAAGTGTTATAGGATTATTAGTACATATGTGCATAGAAGTACTCATCCATCTAAACATCAAACGTACGTGCATGAAAGATAGATAAAGAGAGTCTCTGAATAAGTTTGTGTGTGTGCCTGTTTTGGTTTAGCAGAGGAAAGTACCTCCCAAAGCGATAGATACTTTCTGAATACATTATTAACAAATGATGGTTCATTTTACGTAGCGTCTCATATCAGTAAACATCGACATATTGATGACGTTAACAACAATCTTCCTAATGAAATTAGAGATTATGCAGCAGTATTTCTGAGATACCTTTACCTTATATATATATATATATATATATGATAAATATTACTGTATATGATTCAGCATCAAAGAATTTTCGTATATCAGCCTAAATTGATCACAAGAAAAACTTTAGTAATTAACTTTTTTTCGTCAGTTTCTTTCAAAGTTGTCCATTTATCAAGGATCTCAGTATTTTTTGTACAAATCTCTTGACGAATTTTTAAAGACATTCGCAGACAGCTTATATATATCTACGATTTCTCACATCTATCTATCTATCTATCTATCTATCTATCTATCTATCTATCTATCTATCTATCTATCTATCTATCTATCTACATTGTTCAAACTATTCTCATTATCTTTATTGCCATATTGACGACGTTTCGGACGTTGTACTCTCCGGCCTTTTTCAGGTGATTAAAATTTTGAACTAAACCCATTATTTCATTCACCTAGTATTTCAATTTCCAAGAGCCAAGTCTCTTTCAGATCTCTCAGTAATCGTTATCTCCCTTTATCATTAACTTTGTTGCCATATTGACGATGTTTCGGTCGTTGTACGCTCCAGCCTTACTCAAGTGATTAAAATTTCGAACTGAACCATTTATTTTGTTCACCTGATATTTCTATTTCCAAGAGCCAAGCTTCTTCCAGATCTCTCAGTAATCGTTATCTCCCTTTAACTCAACTCCCTAAGTTTTTGTTCAGCTCTTCTATAGGTTGGTATAGAACGCAAAACTATCTGACTCAAGTCACTGGATTCAACCAACAATTCTATCATATAATTCCATCTGTCTTTGATGACACCAGTGTATGAATTTTTGAAACTCATAGACATATTGTCTCTGTAACCATTTTTTTACCTGAAGTCATATAATAATTTTTTTCTTCTAAGAACCCGTATTACTATTTCCCATATTGTATTCATTTCTATGTTTGGTCGACAAGAGGCTTTTTGGCCTAGTATATTTAATTAATCTTTAATTCTTCTTATATTCCAGCGGTGTTCTCTCTGTATTATTTTAATTTCTCCTATAGGGAATGGTGATCTGTCTTTTCCTTCCATATATTGTTAGTTACGTCTGATTTTTCTATTTAACATCGAATTTCTGCTTTGCAGTACTCTTCTGTCATATCTTAAAAATGCGATCCGTTTTCTCTTTTAAACCTAAGCTGCCTAAGTTTGGGGACGGCTAGTCAGAGGATGCGTCTGCGAAGTATTTAACCACTTTTGTAGGTCGTTTTGAAGTTATATGGACAACAGTTCATGTGTATGTTTTCCAATAATGTTTTTATAAAGAGCACGTAGAACGAATCTCTTTTATGAGTATTGTTGTCCTTCTGCACCTTTCTATCTCAGTTTACTGATGCTGCTGTCAAGTACCTAGTGTAGTTGTTATGCACTAGGTTACTACTTATACTGACCATTTCTTGTTCATATATCTCCGAGTCATAACTTATGACTTTTATTCGATTCCTTTTCAGCAGGCGATCTCTTTCTTTACACTTAATTGATGGTTGGAGTTGAAGTTGAGGTATTTTTCGGTAAATATTGGCTTACGAGATAGAGATGTCTTGAACTTATGTGATATTAGTACATCCAGTAATTCTAGTTTGTTGATTTTTTCTTTCTCCATTGAGAACTAATATAATACCGATAAAATGCAGCCGTAACTTCTACTCCAACAGTTTCTTTCCTCGCACTTCCCGACTGTGGAATTCTCTTCCAAACGATTGCTTCCCCGACGGCTACAATCTCCAGGAGTTCAAATGTAAGGTCAATAGACACCTCCTAACACACTAACCTGCTCCCATTCTATCAAACACTCTTCCCATCTGCCCAACCCTCGTCCTCGCTATCCTTTCTCATCTGTCACCTTCCTCCTGACATTCCCTGTCTAACCACTCCTTCTCTTTACCTTCCCCGATGTAGCCCCATGCGCAATAGTGGAAGTAGAATGTCTTGCTTGGGGTGAGATGATTAAAAAAATATAAAAAGAACTGTTTGGTTCAATAGAAGCTGCAGCTCTTCCTGCTGTGGCCAGAATATAAAGCTGCAATTTACGTATCACATCATAGAGTTGGCTTTAGTGATGTGGATACTCAAGCCATATCTTCAAAGTATCCCATGTATGTGTCAGCCATTGCTAGTGATAAAGATGAGCACATGGTTAAGTCTTTACCTAGGTCATATAGGTTTGATTCCATTCCAAAGTGTGGTGATTGTATACGAAAAGTATCTCCACAGGTTATCTACTGGAATGCTGGTACATTCTCCAAGGTATGAGTCCGAGGCTTGTCTGTCCCTGATTACCGACAGTGCCTACTCTGTGGGTACATTGGTGAGCATATTCACCACGTCTAATCTCACCATCTTATTGGATTGGATGAGAGTATCTTTGATTAATTCCACGAAGTAAGTGAAGTTTCGGACATATTTTGGCAACTTTCTTATTAATGGGTAACAATGGATAGAACATTTTGTTTTATCTAACTGTTGTACTGGACATTTTCTGAGACAAAGTTAAGTCTCGTTTTTGCTGCGAAAAGACGGACCCTACTTGAATTGACAGGAAGTCTTAGTGCGAAGTCTGAAGGGATGAGTCGTATGTCTCTGCATCGGTGTAGCAATATTAGATGCGTACCAGCTTCTTGTAAGAATTTTCCATTTGACTCCATATTGCTGATGTATCTGGTCGGTACCGATACTTTAGTATTTGTCTTTATTTCTGAGATGAGGAATTGTTATTATTTTCAACATTTACATCGAGTAAATCTATCTATCTATCTATCTATCTATCTATCTATCTATCTATCTATCTATCTATCTATCTATACAGGTTTTATATCTATCTATCTATCTATCTATCTATCTATCTATCTATCTATCTATCTATCCAGGTTTCATATCTATCTATCTATCTATCTATCTATCTATCTATCTATCTATCTATCTATCTATCTATCTATACAGGTTTCATATCTATCTATCTATCTATCTATCTATCTATCTATCTATCTATCTATCTATCTATAGAGGTTTCATATCTATCTATCTATCTATCTATCTATCTATCTATCTATCTATACCGGTTTCATATCTATCTATCTATCTATCTATCTATCTATCTATCTATCTATCTATCACTTTGCCGCCAATTTATCTAGAACCTTTCGGTGTTTCATATTTTTATCTATACCTTCCATCTTATACATGTTTTGCTGAAGTCTGTTCGAAGATCTGTTGTCTTCCAATACCATGCATAACACCGTTAATACGATAACGTAAATAGGACTAGTCTAATTCAATATTTATAAAATTCATATTCTTTCCCCAAGGTTATTTTAACTAAACAATCCCAGTGACGTCATCTTCAGATATATCCGAACATAATCATAATCTCAAACGAGAAAATAGAATCAAGAGAAAAATAAAAATATTTGCAAATGCAATGGAACAAATCCGGGCATTTGACCCCAAAAAGAAATAAATGGTATTTGAATGAAGAAAAATTCAAAAGTAATATGAAGAAAACTTAAAAACATGCCACCAAAAATAATCATGCATACAGAAAAGAGATAAATTATGTATATCCAAATAATTAGTCGGATATAAACCTATATATATATATATATATATATATATATATATATATATATATATATATATATATATATATATATCGTTATGCCATCTAAAATGAAGGCAACATATATATCGATGTACCTACTATTGAGTATCTTACATTAAGATATGAGAAAAAATATAATGCAAACCTCTAAGTATAAAAGTAGGGATGTATATATATATATATATATATATATATACACTCCTGATCAAAATTTTAAGACCACTTAAAAATCTTTAAAAAAATATTTTTTTACGGATAGATTTTAAACTCCTCCCACTTAAGGTTACCAATACTACAATCTAAAAGGTTATGCAAACAAAAAGCTACATTCCAAACATTTTATTTAGAAATTTACATTTTTATAAAATGAGGCGATTTACGCATGATCAAAATTATAAAACCAGGGGTATAAATTGTTAGATCTATGGTAATTCCAATGTTTTTAGTTCAGTTAGAGATTAGCAATCACTGCGTTACCATGCCTAAAGCAAGCAAACTTACCGAAGTTGAGCGTTCTCGAATTCTAGAATTCTATAAGAAAAGTTTGTCACAGCGGGCGATCGCAGCTAAGTTAAATCGCAGTAAAACTGTGATTTGCAACTTTCTAAAAATAGTGAGAATTATGGAAAAGCAAAATCCTCTGGTAGGCCCCCAAAAAATTTCTCCTGCATTGAGTAAGAGAATAAGACGGGTTGTTATGAAAGAGGGGATACTTTCTTCTAGTCCAATTAAGGCAGTCACAGATGCTGATTGCAGACCCGTTACCATCAGACGACACTTACGACAAAAATGCATGGTAAATAAAAAGCGTAAACAAATTCCTCGGCTGCTTCCATGTCACAAGGTGAACCGCTTAAAGTTTGTGAATACCAAACATGGAACGTTCAGAAGTGGAAGAAATTCTGTTTTCTGATGAGACAAAATTCAATCTAGATGATCCTGATGGTTTCCAACGATATTGGCATAACAAAAACATACCTCCTATATATATATATATATATATATATTACATGTCATCCACATACAAGCCAGTTTTGCTGTATCACAGCTCATGAGTGTGGCTAGACATCCACTATGTTCTGTTCAGGATCGAAAGTTGAACGATTTGGTGTTAGTCGAAGTTATTGACCCCCTAAGCCATAGGCTCATGGAATCAGAGAAGGACAATTTTAGCGTGTTATAGATATGCGGTGTATGTACACGCCAATCACCGAAAGAACTCAATTCATTGCTGAAGAGCTATGCATAAATCGCAGAAGTGGTAACTGTTTTTATTTAAACTTTCCTCTCTAGAGAGCTCAATCGTAATGAGAGCATAATATCTACATAGGTGTGTGTGTGTGTGTGTGTGTGTGTGTGTGTGTGTACGTGCTTTAATGGAGGATGGAGTGTGTGACACTGAAATTCAAAGGAGCTTTGGGATAGACAAGGATACATTCCATAAGATAAGCAAGACTTGATCGCCTAACCGTTTATTATGTGTTGCACTTAACTGTCTAACTGGCTCAACGTAATTACTTTCAAGTAAATCTTTCGCTGTTTTCTCCTGTCTCTGCTTCCCTATATCCGTCCTGTGAGTATTAGATTATCCAAACATTCCTTCCTCATTACATGTCCCTGAAACCTCAGCTCTCTCTTTCTGAAGTTAAGTATAAGTTTTTTTTCGTTTGCATCCCCGCCCAAACCTTGACGGTGCTTATATTTTCGGTTCATGGTATCGTCAGCATCCTTCTTTAAAACCACGTTTTCGTTGTTTCGAATATCTGCTTCATCTTTGATAAGATCGTCTAGTATTTGCTGTCATGTCAGAGAACAGATATCACATAACAATCTAGTACTCTTTTCTTTGTTTTCAACAAAATCTTCCTTCCTCTCAATACTCTGTTTAGAGTCTGTAATGTGTCTTTTATCATGCCAATGTGTCTTCAGATCTCAGTGTCGCATATGCATCCTCTGTCAGAACCCTACCCAGGTAGTCAAATTTCTGCACCTGTTAGTACCCACTACCTGTAGTTGGCATGTTAGGGTACTCATTTTGCTAATGACTAGGTATTCAGTTTTCTTAAAGTTTACGTTTAATCCTTACTTCTCGGTTTCGCTTACTACCTTGTAAGACCTCGTCTATTTTCTTTTCCTTTTCTGCTATCAGTACTGTGTAATCTGCCTATCTTATATTGTTGAGATTGTGGCCGCCAATGACGAATCCTGGCAGGGCTTCAAGATATCTGAGTATTGGTTCAGTGTACAGGTTGTATAAATCTCGTTAGAAGACACATACTCGTCTGACAGCCTTTTTTATTTCTGTATATCTGCTGAATTCATTTCCTGTTCTTATGCAGGCGGTTTGACACCGGTATGGATTCTTTATTATTCTAATGTTTTCCCCGAGGTTTCAGAGTATCTTTCTGGTGGATTTTGTTGAACGCAAAGCATTTTACTCAAACAAAAATGTATAGAACGTACTTTAGTCTCTAGATCACGAACAGTAAATTTACATCTACAGCATTACCATATTTCACCTTTCTTGACAGATCTTTTATCACAAAACATAGTAGCAAAAGTGATGGAAACAATAAGAAAAAGAACTTAAATGAATCAATATTACTTTTTAAGTAATTCACATATTTATGTCTTTGTTGTTTCCGTCCTTATATTATGGCTAATGTATATATATATATATATATATATATATATATATATATATATATATATATAGGCTAATATATATATATATATATATATATATATAAACATGTTACGGAAATTAACGAATTTTAACGAAACTTGGTTATAAGCAACCGACAATTTGTAATGAAATATTTTGAACATTATTTTTACCCTTACCCGTATTTAAGTAGATATTCTGTTTTTTAATTAAACAGTATTTTATATTTATACCGGCCTGGTTATTTCATGATAAATTTTTATTGCGAAAATGTGTGCTATCCAGCAGGATTCGAACCTGCGACCCCTATTTGCATATATATATATATATATATATATATATATATATATATATATATATATATTATGTGATCGCCTTTGAGTTCTAAATCGGTTGTTATTTACTGAGAAAGACATAGACAGAAAGACATCTTTTGTATAGGTTACAAGCTGTGGAGTGAATACAGTTTCTTCTATAAGAAATATGTGACACACAGACAGATCGATATATATATATATATATATATATATATATATTCTTGTATCTTATCACTTGATAAGTGTCGAAACAAAATAGCTATTTTTTAGTGATATTATAACATATTCATGTTATAATTTCTGAATAAATATTATTAGCTCTACTTTGTATTGAGCACTTTTTAGAATAGTGTTCCTTTGGATACAGAATATTATTTCATTCATACGTACCCTATACTTGTATATATATATATGCAAATAAATACACAGTGGTCTGCATTATAATATACAGGATACACGAAAGGAATACTGCAATAAGTCTGCTGCTAAAATATGCCGCGTAAGTTAATACAAGCAGATTAATATCGGCAAGAAATAGTGATTTCAACCTACACTATTTCTAGTAACTATTAGGAAAATGAATTTGAAAGTACATAGAGTAAACATAGAACAGAGATTTAAATCGTTTTGCTGACAATAATTTATTACTACCAAGGTCATTGCAAGCAATAAATGCTAAATGCCAACAACCAAGGGAATTTGAACATGGATTTAAAAATGAACAGGTTTAGCGAAAAAGGAAAATTTCTCTTTGTAACATTCCGAGAAAGATAATAGGAACTGAATGATACCCAATAGCGTAGAAATTTGAACGCTTAACTACAATAAAGAAAGAACATGAAAATATAAAATAGGCTAGAAACATAAAAAAATAAATGGAATATAACTTGGAAACTTTAAAAATGTAAGATAGGCTGGCAATTCACGTGATGACGTTAGAAAGACGTGCCCTTGTAATAAAGAGACATTGATGATTTTGCTTCTTGATTACGTCTTATTTTTTCTCCTTTTTTTCTTTTTATTCTGCTTTTTCTATTTTCCTCTTTAACTGCTTTTTCTTTTTTTTATCATCTTCTGCCTCTTTATAATTCTTTATAATTCTTCTCCATCTTATTGTTCTGCTGTTTTTTCTTCATTATTTTGTCTTTTCTTTCTGCTTCTATATTTTTGTCTGTGCTTTTTTCTGTTTCTCTTCATTTCCTTCTTCTTCTTTTCCATCTCCTATTTTTGTTCTCTTTTCTTTTCTTCTATCTCTGTTTCAATCTCTCCTTCTTGTTTTCTCCTTCTTCTTCACTTTCTTTTTCTTGTTTTTTATTTTAATTCTGCTTTACCTCCTCTTCCTCCTTTTTTCTTCTTCTTCTCTTTTTCTTCTTCCTCTGATTCTACTTCCATTATTTCTGATTCTTCTTCGGCTTCTTCTTTTTATTTTTCGTCTTTTTCTTCTGCTTCTATATTTCTGCCTTTTATTTTCTGTATCGAACTTATTCGTCTTCCATTGTTGCACTTTTTCATTTCCCTGTGTAAATTGTCTTCTCCCTGATTTTCTTATCTCCAAAATATCTTCTTCTTTTCTAGATTTTCTGTAGACATGCTATTGTCTTTATGAAACTTTTCTTCCCCTCTTGCTACCGCTCTTCTGTTTTCTTCTTTTTATCTAAAATGTCTTCTCTCTTTATTCAGCTTTCATCCTGCAATACTTGGTGTTTATCAATTATTCTAAAAAGACCTTCTTTTCTAAAATTTTATCTCCCTTTCATTTAGTTTTAAGAGTCCATTCTTTGTGTCTACTATTTTCAGATTTTTTCTTTCCTCTTCCATTAATTCGCACATTTATAAAATGTTTTGCTTGCCAAATTTTGTCAATGACATTTTACTGAGCCCCAAGGAATTATGTATTCGCGATGGCCAATATAATTATACGTACGCAAGAGTTTAAGTCGTAAACACGTCATCCCTTTGTTGAGAAGCCACCTTGTACTGAAATTGAATGCCTCTGAAAAGAAAAGACTGTTGAAAGAAATACCGCGCCTATAGGTAATCGGCAACACTTTTGAAAGGGAACATAAAGAAATGACACAATGTACACCTGAAAAATTGAAAGTATTTTTCATTGTTAGCGAATCACAGTCAGTGTTGAGTAATCTTGCTCGTTCGCGAGCTTCGAGCATCAATTAAATTTATACCCGCGCCAAGTTTTTGAGGACAGATCTTAATTCCGGATAATCGAATTGTTTCTAGAGGGAAAAATCTTTACAGAACTTAAAAAAACTTGTTCTTAAATACATGAAAAAAGCATACGCATATCCAATTAAAACGTCATCAGCTTTGATTACAACCTCGAGGCAGCTTCTAAAATGATTACATGATTGATAAGGCATTCGTTTTTCATTTTGGCCATAACGTCCCCGATATGAGCCTTTTTGCTTTTCTTTTTTTATTGTATCTACTCCAAGTAAGGCGATAATGTCACTAAGACGCGGCTGGTTACAGGGAAGGAAACTGAAAGAGAATGAAAAGACTGAGAACTGGGAGGATTGAAAAAGGGACAAAAATGATTCAGGGTTCAAGAAAACAGAAGATGGCGTTTAAACATTGCATTTAATTTTTAAAAGATTGTAATAATCTGGGAAGCAAGAAATCAGAAGTGATTTCGACAGGTTAGAAATGAGAGAAAAAGCAACTGTTAGAGTAGACGTGAGAGTTTTATCCAGCTGATTTAATAGTAAAACGATGAGAATTAGTTGCAAATTTCAGTAGTACTCTTAAATTAATGTAGTCGGTGCACTAGGGAAAAATCTTCGGAGAGCAGTTGAAATGAGGATACTTGTAGAAAAGACAGAGGGAAGCCACGTAAAGTTGATGAAAAACTTATTGAAGTCGAGATACTTGACCAAGATCAGTTAAATTGCAAAACATTTGTCCAGAATTCCGAGATGTACAGCAGGAACACTAGACCAGAAATGGCAACATTATTCAGTGCAAAAACGAAGGGTAAGCATATAAATGCTTAGGATGGCTTTTGACGAGAAAGGTTTTTTGCACAACATATGGAACCAAATTTCCCAGTAGTCGATATAGTCACTCCATTTTCATATCAGTGGAAGTAGTGAGGCCTATTAGGCGTCGTGTGTTGCTCACCTGGATGTTAGCATCACCCATGCCGACAGAAAAGGTCATCTAATGTGATTAAATGCAAGCATTTTTGTTTTAGAGGTGTTGAAATACGCACATTATTTCTTCAGTTAAACATTGGTTTAGAGATCTTTTTAGGATTAGTTTCCATGTTTACTTTGTCAGATCTGTTGAATTTGCTAATAAGACAGGTGTAAATGGTTGTATAATCTGCATATATACCTAGTTGAAAATTGATGTCATCGGGGAGATCATTTGATGAAAATCTAAAACAGCTGAGGTCCTCAGGTAGAGCCCTGCGGGACGATCACGTTTGTAGAAAATGATATGGGTGCGAGTGAATTCATTAGACGATTTGTTCGGAACGACTTGATTAAGCCAAATATTTGTCCCATGACACCGTAGAAGGCCCGCATGGCAAACCGTATGGAACACCTTCAGAATATTTGAAGCGATATCCAGAGCTTTGTTATTCTTATTTAGAGCTTAATAGACAAATTCAGTGGTTGATAATTAACATGTGTGAGCGGTATCCCCGGTGAAACTGAAGCTATATAGTTGTCCAAAATAACTTGAACTAAAGTATATATATATATATATATATATATATATATATATATATATATATATATATTTGAAAATATTTCTTTAAGTACAGAATTTAATTTAAAAAAATTAAAAAAGTGTGTCATGAAAATATATTATTAAAAAAATATTATTTTCTTAATAATATCCATCCAGTACTGATGTTTACTGTTGAGAAAGAATCGAATTCTCAACTAGCTTTTTTAGATGTCCTTGTATATCAGACACCTACAACTTGTCTCACCTCTATCTATAGGAAACCAACATCGCGTTGGGATTCCTTTTGTTCTAAAGTTAAATATTATTAGAACCCTAGTTCACAGGGCGTTAATGATTTGTTCTGAGTCTTTCCTTAATGAAGAAATCAGTTTTATAAAGGAAACCTTATGTAGTTTAGTGTATCCGTCCGACACTGTGCATTCCGTCATCTGTAACAAAATTTTTTATTAAAAAAAGATAGACTCATTACTGTTAAAAAATGCCCACTTTATCTTAGACTTCCCTGGATTGGATCAAAATGTGAAAGTTTGGCTAGACAAATTTCCTCAAATGTTCATTGCTGTTTTGTCTCGTCTGAGTTACGTATTGTATTTGAAACCCGGCTCATTTTATGTTCTGCACTCAAGGGTGTTCTTCTTCCCCACCAAATTAATTCTATAATTTATCAATATAAATGTAGTTGCGGAGTTGACTACATAGGAAGAACAACTCAGCGTCTTGACATGAGAATTAAACAACATGTCCCAACTAAAATAAGAAATCACACCTTGCCTCGAAATGGATCCGTTCCGAATACCTACGGCTCCGCTATTTGCGAGCACCTTATAAAGAATAGAAAGTGTGCTGCTAATTTTAGTCTTAAGGTTTTGGAAGATTTGTATATCGGGTCCCGAAAGCCTGCGTTGTGCAAACAGCGTGAGTTGCTGGGACTTGATATAATTAGCCTCTAACATTCACATTTTTTTCATCCTTCTCATTTTCATGACACACTTTATTTTTTTTAATTCTGATTAAAATCTCCTGTAGAGGCCTGAAGAGCGGGAGCGAAACCGGTTGCTTCACTTTTTAATATAATTTACAATGTGTAACTTCAAGCTTCACATTTTTATTTCTTTAATATATATATATATATATATATATATAGTTATTATTATTGTTATAATATTATCATAGCGCAACTCAAGTGCTATCAAGTTTCAGTGTGTATGCGCGTGTGTGGCTGGGGTAAAAACAAATAAGAAACAACGAAAGTGTATTAATCTAACATGTTTCACTTTTATTTAAGCGTATCAGAGTTTGAGAAACTGCTTTTTTTCACAATTTTGTTTGGGTCATTTCTCATTGGCCAGACATGTGTCACGTGTATTAAAACCGTACTCAATTCTGAATGCATGTAATTTTGTGAAAAATTTTTGTATGTCTACGTGAGCATGAGCTTGTAATGTGAGTTCCTTTTTGTGTATGTGTTTCTATCTAGTGAGAGTTTTTAATGTCTTCCTCTTTGTACAATCAGGCCAGTGCAGCTGGGTGTCATATCTTTCTAATTTATGGTTAATCTATCGTAGCATTTATTTTCTTATGTTATATAGGTGCATTCGATCAAATTTGATTCATAGAATGATGGCAATGTAATGTAATGATTTAGGCGTGTGTTTATAGTTGGTAACAATGTTAGTCTTAAACATTTTCTCCTTAAATAATTATGTTCTTTTTCAAAATCATGTCCAGCATCGTTTCGACGCAAAACGACATATAACGTTTATCTAAAAAAAGTTTTTCTTGTTTACGTAAATGCTGCTTTTATATCACGTTATGTCTCCCCCTAGATAAACATTTTTGTATTGTGAAAATTTGTTTAATAAATCCTAGCATTAGAATTGATGATGGGTATATATACCTTTCTAATTATATGTCTGGTATTCTTGGTAGTGGTGGTAATGTTCCTTGATGACAAATTTCTTTGGAAAGTTTAGAAGAAAATGTGTTGGAGGGGAGTATTAACTGTGTGTAATTTTTGGTAGAACTCTTATTGGTGGTGTCTGTTTTTTTTTTTGGCTTTGTGGAGTTGGTTAGCTCATTTTTTAGAGGCGAGAATAAAATGATGTAAGTCGTTGAGAAATTCTGAAAGATTTTGCAATATATTTCTCTTTTCATTTAGGTATTCCAGGCAGTATATCCTAAGGTATATGAAGTAAAATCCTTCAATTAGTCAACATTTTATTCTTTGGCTGTCGTCGAAATAGATCATTTGTGTTTGTGGGTTTTCGATAAATTTTAAAATCCAATTAGATTAAAATAATTCTGAAGGAAATAGAAAATTCTCCAACTTTATTTTCTCTCGACACGCTCTGCAAAAGCCATATCTAAATTTACATCTAATCCAGATGTTGATCAACATTTCCTGCATATTTTCGGAGATACGAACTAATCATCAGAAAAGTATGCAGCAACTGGGAAGACGAGCGATAAAACGTGACTTTTGTTTCAAAAGTTATCTCCGGTAGAACATGAGAAATACTGTACTACCAAAAAAAACTATGAGAAATTTGACTTGAAGAAAGAGTATGTATTTTATCAAAAAAAGAAAATCTTAGCGACAAAAGCTCTTTATTTAATACTGTTGTGGTTTCTTGTTTAGAAAACCACACAATATAATAATCACACAAAAAAGATGTGAGAGGAAAAAAGATAAGTGTATTGAACAAAAGATATGCTACCAGTACATGGTTAGTAGATTCAGGAATACTTGTTAGTAGAAGTCAAAATATATACAAAAAAGTAAGTCCAGTAATAAGTCTATATTTCTTGCTGACCAACGAGCGGGGTTCAAGTGCTCTGAGTAACAACTCAACTGCCTCCAACACTACTCCCGTTCTCTGTAGGCAGCATTATTTGTATACTATGGAAGAGCCCATAGAGTGTGTAAATAGGGGCGATACCCCAGCAAATACTAATATTTAGTTGCAAATGTATCAATCTGACGAAAAATAGAAAACAAAGATTTGTCGCATACGTTGAAATCGTTAACAAGGAATGTGAATGATCCAGATTAAACGAACTGCCTCCGGGTATGTTTAAAAGGTTAATTTTTGTTTAAGGGTTAATGGTGTAGAAAGCGGGTAAAAATTCTAACGAAACTGGAACAAAATAATAAACTTACACTACAGGAAATATTAGACGAATGTCAGAAAATCCTCGGGAAAAAGCATGTGCATATGTACAAGCGGAAGAAAAATACACAAAAAAGGGAATAAATCCATGATTAAGATGCAGAAGATTACATTTCAGAAACGACAATGCCTTTGAGAATTCTAAATGCTACATGTGTGCTAAAGTAGGATATACAATAAAACTAAACCAAGAAAAAATTATCACAGGAAAAATATTGTACTCAGCATTTCGAGAGAAAAAAATAATCAAAGAAAATTTGTGAATGTAAAAATAAATAATGTTTGTAGAATAGACAGAGGAAGCCACATCCCGCTGGTGAGATAAGTGGCTGGAGTCGAGTTGCAAAGTCCGGACCTATCAGAGAGGGAGAGAGAGACAGAGAGAGAGAGAGAGGTGGAGGAAGGTATTCCTCAAAGGTGCAATTATTGGCTTTTGTAGTACAAATTCAAGAAGAGCGGCATTTGTTTGAACTGCAAAAACAACAAGAAAGATTAATGGAAACAATTCTGAAATAAACGAAACTTGAACAAAACAATGGATATATTCAACCAAAAAATATCGGATGAAAATCAGAGAATCGATGCCGAAGAAATTCAGGGAAAAGCATGTGCATATGTACAAGCGGAAGAAAAATATACAAAAAGATGGTTAACTCTCGAAAATGACAGTCCTTTTAAAGATTCGAAATCGTACAATTGTGGTAAAGTAGGAGATTTTAAGTTACGCTGTAAAAATTAAACCAAGAAGAAATTCTCACGGGAAAAAATATAACATGACATTACGACCGAAAAATAATCACAGAAAAAAAAAAGAAACGAATATTTCTGAAAGCGAGAAAAATTATGTGGGTGAAAAATGCTAGTAGACGCTGGTAATTATATCACAATAATCAGTGAAGCCACATGGAAAGAAATCGGAAAACAAAAAAAAAAATTTCCAAAGTCGCGACTATTGTCTCACATGAAAATTAATTTTTTTTTTATTTGCGAAATCACTTGTAATGTCTTATTCCGTAATAAGTGTGTAAAAAGCATTAGAATTATACAGACTTGAAAAAATAGGTGTAATTAAAAAGATCTGTCAGTCAGTTAAGTGTAATACGTTATACACGCTAGGGAGATCATGTCTCGAAAGATACATGGCTGACTGGGCAGAAGATTATCCCGCAGCAGGTTGCCATTGCTTTCTACGGTAGGCTAGTTGCCAGCCAAGGCTATTGAACCCAATCTGTCCTGTTATTTCACCCACAACTAGAAGGAAGTGACAGATTAATACATTTCTCAAGGGTATTTGCGCGTAAGTGAATGCAAGCAATTCAACTGGAATTCGAACTCGGCTCCCCGATTTCTCGTTCCGAGTGGATATCTACTGCACCACAAAAAAAAAAAATACGCAATTCAAAATTGGTAGAATATGTAAAGAAAGAAAATAATAAAATGCGTGTTTGTGCAGATATTTCGACAGCGTTACCTGTTTAGAAACCCATTACCAAGTCCAGACAAAATTCTTAAAAGTTTTTTTGAGTATGGATCTTTCTGAAACGTATCTACAGATACAGGTTGAGGAAAAAATGTTCAAAGCTAACATCTATAATTACGCACAAGGGATTTTATAAGCTCAACCGACATTTTGTTTTGGTATGAAGAATTCTCCAACTATATTTCAACAAACTGTAGATAACATCCTAGCAGATTGTGATTTCGCAGTGGTATAAAGGGATGCTATATTAATTAATATAATTAATAACTATATCTGGTATGTGAAAACAGTTTTTGAAACAATAGTACGATTTCAAATTCTGTAAGAAAAATTACGAATCGTTTTTGCAAAAATAAATCCCAAATATTTGACAAAAATGGTCGTTAATCAAATACTTTGAGGTCAAGTGCAATATACCACTTCTGACTAATTTTACGAAGTTACAAGTTTTCCTGTAAAATTACTCGTCATTGTTTCATTGTAATCGCTTTCATTAGGCTTATAAGTAACAATACTTTGAAAAAAATAATATCTGAAAAAATAAACAAGAGTCAGGATTAAGTCAAGACTTATATATAAATATATACAAAAGAGGTCAGTTCATTAGACAACCGAATTTAAAACCACCCAAAACGTGCCGCATTTCATGTGCTTAAACCTCATATATATATATATATATATATATATATATATATATATATATATATATATATATATGCTGCATCAAATTTCGAGGGTGTGTATCTGCTACCCAAACAAAGTAAAATGTCCATAAAAACATATGTCTAAAAGGCCACCGTTGTACCTCAGCAGAACAACACGTTTTCAAAATGTCCTTCTCCATACGTTTGTACTCATAGAATCATTGACAAACAAACCCTTTCAAATGCTCCGACAAACTGTCGAATAGTTTCATTAGACCAGTGATACGTCTTTAAAACTTCTCTTCATTATTAATGTCTTCTGCATAAAAAAAATAATAATATGACACACCAATAAAAATCTGATTAGGAACGATCTGGTCATGAATCAGTTTTATCTCTACCTCCCTGTCTTTCATGGTTGATTTAAGCCTGTGCATTGCTAAAAATGTAACTTAAATGTGTTGGCGCTCCATCATGTATAAGCCATATGAGTCTTCGTATTACCAAAGGTTCATCCTCTAGCAGGTCTAATTTATTTTTTAAATTAAGTCTTTGTAGACAACTACTGTAAGATATTTTGTTGGAAAAAAACATATGGCCGTATCAGACTTCAGTCCCCTACAATTTATTCGCAAACTAATGCTGTTGTATATCCTGTAATATATATATATATATATATATATATATATATATATATGAGTGTATGAAAAGTAGCAGCAAAGAAATTTAAACCTGAAAGTGAAGACATTGCAATAGGGTTCTCACTAAACCAAATGTAAACATTACTAAATGACAAGTGTCTCTTCATGATATACTTATGTGTATAGGTCTATATATTTGCGTATATATAGATATAGATATATATTTATTTACATATATATATATATAATTGTTTTTATATGTATATATTTATTTGTGTATATATAATATATATGTAGTTTGTATATTTTTAATATATATATATATATATATATATATATATATAAACAAACAAAATTGTGTGTGTGTGAATATATATATATATGCATATATATATATATATATATATATGTATGTATATGTTATTGCCCATTGTGTTTTTTTCTGGTAAAAAAATATTGCTTGATGTGTAATAATATATTGTTTTGGTCTTTGTGTACACACACGAACACACATACACAAACACACACACAAAATCACACATATATATATTTTCACAATTTATTCTTTACCGATTGTACATTTCTGAATTTCTGAATACACGATGTAGTCTTCGAGTGCTCATTGAACGATTGCATCTTGCATTTGGTAAATTCGATCGACAAGTTTTACTTAGTTTTTTTTTATTATCATTCTTTCAATTTTCGAATAAGATATTATCTATAAGAATTGAATAATATGTCAAATATTCATATTTTATGTTTTGTTCACGTCAAGAACTGCATGTTGTCAGCATGTTAGATAATATTTTCAACCTAAATCCTGTCGTTTTTATATCCCTGAAATTTGAATTGGAATCAATTCAAAGTAGCGGTTGAACGGAAAAGCATATATTGAATATTTGTACGCGATTTTATAGTATGAATATTAAAGGTATTTTTACCCAAGTGAAGTATTTTATACGCACTCTAATATAAGATCTCTTGTGAAGAATTTAAATTCTATTTGTCACTATACTTTATCTTCGCTTCAATAGCATTGTGGGTGTTTTTGCGATTCCTAGAAAGTGCGGCACTGAGATCCGAAGGCGAATTAGCATGACGAACAATACATTCCAGAAGATGAGTAGAGTATTACAAGACAGGAAACTTTCACTACAAACAAAGAAAAGAGTACTGGATTGCTATGTGATGTCTGTTCTTCAATATGGCAGTGAATGCTGGACAATATCATCAAAGATGAAGGAAAAACTTTAAGAATGTGGTTCTACAGAAAGATGCTGCGAATATCATGGATCGAACATGTGAGTAATGATGAGGTTTTGGAAAGGATGGAATCGGAAAGGAAATTAATATTGAGCGTCAGGAAGAGACAACTTAAGTTCCTGGGACATGCAATGAAGAAAGAGGTCTTGGAGAACCTAACAGGCCAGATAGAGGGAAAAAGAAACAAAGGAAAGCAGCGGATAACATATTTAAAGGACCTGAGTAGGTAGATGACAGAACGAGGGTTACGTGGTGTAACAGGAGAAAGTTTGCTCAGATTCACCTGAATAGGGAGACGTGGAAAACCATGATTGCCTACGTTCTGAAAGAACAAGGCTCATAAAAGAAGATATTACGATTTCCATATAATATGATATTATTATGTACTAATTAATAGTTTTATTTTTACTGTGATTTGATCGTCATTGTATGCACAAATTTTACAGTTTCAACGGCAACGCTTGGGATTGTGTGATCGATGAATGAATTCATTTTTATTAGTAGTATTGGAGATACAATCTCCCAAAAACGTGAAAATTCATAAGCCTCCCTTTTATTCAGTCAGGCAATGAAAAGCCATAAGTAATACACGCTTCAGCGATCATCGTCTCATTCAAATCATGGTTGATTCAGTCAGTTAAGTGCGATACGTGATACACTCTTAGGCGATCATGTCTAGAAAGAGATATGACTGACTGGGCCGAAGATTATCCCGCAGTAGGTTGCCATTACTTTCTGCGTAGACTGGTTGTCAGCCAAGGCTATAGAACCCAATCTGTCCTGTTATTTAACCAACATCTGGAGGGAAGAGACGGATTGAAACCTTTTCCAAGGGTATTTGCGCGTAAGTGAATGCAAGGAATTCAACTGGAATTCGAACTCGGCTCACAGATTGCTCGTTCCAAGCCCATATCCGCTACACCACAACGCACATCCACGGTTGATTAGGCAGATGATTTTCCAGAAGTAATCGAGATTTCTTTCTTCAATAGACAGGATGCCAACCACGGCTATATTACGCGTCTGTCCTGTTATTCAGCCCATAGTTGGGGTAAGGAAAAAGATGGATCGTAGGTAATGGTAACCAACTCGACAGGAATTCAGATTTGGCTCTCCAATTCCTTATTTTGTGCTGTTATCAATTACATAACACAGCGTTGTTATATATTATTTAATATTAATTTTATATATATTTGTGAAAATCGGACAACTTGTAATATATCTAATAAATTTCGGACGTGGTAAAACTCTTCATAAAATAGCAGTGAAATTGTTTGATTTACATAGCAAAACCTACTAATGTTCGATAAATAAATGGCAGGGAGAATCATAGATTATTCTTTTAAAGAATGACTGGCAAGTTTTGCTCCAGATAATCACCTAACCTTCGGTAACCAATGGGGTCAAAGCAACGACTATTAAAGACGAGTACTTCGGAAACGAATTCATTATCTCCCATTCGCGCGTTAATCACATTTGTCGACGAGTCTATCGATTCAGAGAACAGTAATTAAATAATAATAATTGGATGATCAACATTTGCTTTCAACTTGATTTTGGCAGAAGATAACAACTGATGCCAACAAAGCATGTGGTTAGTTTTCTTTTGCTACTCTGTTTAATTTTTATTTTAAATTATCCAAAATCTGTTATTAATTCTGTTTATAGTGTTCTATACGTCTATGGCAACCTAACCAATAAGAAGACACTTATAAGATCAGTTTTTAATAATTCATAATGCCACGAAAACAAAACTTCTCTCTTTTAACAGTCTTTGAGGACCCTTTCTATCTTCCATTATCATAGCTAATTTTTAACCACCAGAAAAGCAAATCATTGAGCTTTCTCCGACTAAAATTTTCCGCTGATATGGAAAGGTTTATACTCAATCTATTGCTAAGTCTGCAGATGGAACTGTTAGTTCACTGTGTCGAGCTAGAGAATTTTTTCAATATAAAAACAATTAAGATGAAAGAACAATAAAATAGTTAAGCAGATAGAAAATAACGATTGCCATTGTATTTAAAATATTTTAATATCAAACTTGACTGAGAAGCAAGAATTTGCAAGAGGGTTCCATAAACGAGAGGTGTGATAGAGTAAACTATTAACATAGAACTTACGGTACATCTAGCTATTTCAACTGTAAAATAATTAAACGTTGTCACTATATAATCTAGGTACTATAGTGGAAAGGTCATTGGAACAGTTACAATGGAAATATGTATATAAAGGTACAAGGAATCTACGTTATGGTGGTAGGAATGTGATTGAAGCGGAGATGCCAGGTCCTGAAACAATAACGTTGCAGATTATTCTTTGGATTTTATTAAGCATCTCTACATATAGAGCAGGCACACCAGCCCCTGTGTGGTAAACATTTCCAATACAAGGACGCATCACAGACATTGTTTATTACTGCTAAGGCAGCACATATGGCACATATGGCTTTTCTTATTTGATCTAGAGATTGACCTTACGATAAAGGTATACGCTACTAGGCGTTGTCCATCTGGACTTTGACCTTACGATACAGGTATACGCTACTAGGCTTTGTCCATCTGGACTTTGACCTTACGATAAAGGTATACGCTACTAGGCGTTGTCCATCTGGACTTTGACCTTACGATACAGGTATACGCTACTAGGCGTTGTCCATCTGGACTTTGACCTTACGATAAAGGTATACGCTACTAGGCTTTGTCCATCTGGACTTTGACCTTACGATAAAAGTATACGCTACTAGGCGTTGTCCATCTGGACTTTGACCTTACGATACAGGTATACGCTACTAGGCGTTGTCCATCTGGACTTTGACCTTACGATACAGGTATACGCTACTAGGCGTTGTCCATCTGAACTTTATTTCGTGCAATTTGGGTATATCAATTCTGATGAAAGATTATTTGATATTTGTTATCATGTCAGGTTACTGCTTGAAGTTGATGTGTTATAGTTATTATTAAGGGTAGATTTTATAGCTGCATTTATTGTAATTCCAGATAAATGTTCCTGTCTTGAAAAAAAATCATCTTCACTCCAGTATCATGAAACATTTGGTAGAGAATGCTGATTTTGTTACAGATCGTCTTTTTACCGACTATATATATCTATATCATCAGCATAGCGATCCACTACTATTACTATCATTAGTAGATTAACATCTCGGAGGACTATAACGAAACAAAAATAAGGCTCTTCAATATTGAAGACTTCGAAAACTTCAGAAATACACAAGCCGGACATAAATGACCCACTACATTTCATAAAAAATCCGCAATAAATAAATCTAAGGCAAGAAAAAGAAGAGAGCTATGAAATATACAACTAGAATTCAAACAATAAAGGGAATTTGAAAGTGTCAATACGAGGCATTCCGTAGAGAAAAATATGGATGATTAAGCCGAGAACACAGCCCTAAAAAGGAATTATAATCACACAAGGAGTTACATAAGATTCTGTAAGAATAGAAAATGGGAAAAGAGATGAAATCTTCAATGATATAAACTAATACAGCACATTGGTTCCAAACTAATCTTATTTTCCTCATAGAGAACGTCACTAGTCTATCTCTACGCTACTGATATTTCCATGGCAAATGTTCAGATACTCTCCATTTTTGAAGTCTACTAGTTCATACCTGTACTGAGAAGGACAGAATATCATACTTACATCAAAATTAATCACTTCATTCCTTCGTATTTCATTTGTAAGTCTAATGTTTAGCTTTTACTGATTCAGAAATGATTCCCTCGTAGATATTTTCTTAAACACTAAAATCTTAGCCCCTGCAAGTATAGTGTCAATTATTAACTATCTACTTTTAAATCATGTTTCTACCACGTTCCCTTTTATACATATAAAACGCTATTATTTATAATCTTTTTAACAGTGAACCTTTACATTGAGTGAGTTCCGAGTCTTATGATAAAAATACAAGACTATACCAAATACAGCGAGACTCTTCTGAAAACCCCGGATGTTATGCTAAAATTCGTCATCGCAGGCCACAATTTGAACGACATAAGGTACGCAGATGATACAGTGCTGATAGCAGACAGGGAAAAGAAACTACAAGACCTCCTACAGAAGGTAGCTAAAGAGAGTGACAAGAAAAGACAACAAATAAACTACAAGAAGACCGAATGCAGAGTCATCAGCAAAAGAGCAGCACAAAATGTCAAATATAGGCGGGAAATGCTAAAATCAGGCAGGTACAGAAGTTAAAATATCTGGGAAGTGGTCTAACGGAAAGTGCGACTCAGGGATCCGAAGGCGAATTGATATGGCAAAAGACGCGTTCCAGAAGATGAGTAAAGAATTAAGAGACAGGAAAATTTCACTATAAACAAAGAAAAGAGTACTGAATTGCTATGTGATGTCAGTTCTTCAATATGGCCGTGAATGCTGGATAATATCATCAAAGATGAAGGAAAAACTTGAAGCAACCAAAAAGGATTCTGCGAATAACATAGATCTAGCATGTGGGCAATGACAAGGTTTTGGAAAGAATGGAAACGAAAGGGAGATTAATACTGAGCATCAGGAAAAGACAGTTAAGGTTTCTGGGACGTGCAATGAGGAAAGAGGGTTTGGAGAACCTGATACTAACAGGCCAGATAGAGGGCGAAAGAGACAGGGGAAAAGCAGTGGATAACATATTTGAAATCCATGAGCATAAAGATGTTAGTACGGGGGTTGTGTGGTGTAACAGAAGAAAGCGTGGTAAGAGCCATCAGGGATAGGAAGATGTGGAAAACCGTGATCACCTGCGTCCTGAAAAGAACAAAGCACATAGAAGAAAAAGAAGAAGAACCCAAGTGATTAATTTACTGGCAAATATGCGAATGATCGATAATTCACTTTGAGAAAACATTATTATACGCACAACCATAATTTGTTTAAGAAGATAATAATTAATTTCTTTGGAACTTTAAACATATGAGACTATAAGAAAATACAGAAGGTATTGTAAACAAGAAGAAAAATTGAAGACATTGGAGCTCGTAATTCTGTAATATAACAATCTGGCCCCACCCGAGGAAGTGATGCAAGCGATGGTGTTTCCTGTCGGTGAAGGGGGCGGCGAAGCGACAAGACAGGTGTTTGTGAAATACATCCTGTCGAGGCCGGAGCGGATGTCGTTTTGACCTTATTTCCGACAGCGGCGGAAATGGCTACAGAGGCAAACAGATCAAGTGTCTCTTAGAATTACGTGGGCGTTGCGTGGGCGAGGCAAAACCGGAAGGAAAGTCCCGGTTCTAGAGACTATAAAAGGACCTTGACACGCGGATTCGCCAGCAGGGAACGACCAGTGGAAGCAGAGAGACACCTCAGTCAAGACTACACTCCCGTCGACCCATTCTATGTGCGCTCTCACTCTTCCGTTCTCTATTCCACACGGTCCGTCGTTAATAATAAAAATATAACCTTATATTTTTATATATGCGTGTTTGTTGTTTTGTCGTCGTACGGCGATATATAACAATTCTTCACTATGAAAGTGATGTGCGTTGTGGTGCAGTGGATATCAACTCAGAACGAAAAGTGAGAGAGCCAAGTTCGGATTTCAGTTGAATTTGTTGCATTTCCTTACTCGCAAATATTCTTGGTAAATCTATTATCCGTCTCTTCTTCTTCCAGCTACGGATTAAATAGGAGAAAGAATTGGATTATACAGGCTTAATTGGCAACCAATATACTGCAGAAGGTAAAGGTAACCTACTGCGGGAAAATCTGCCCAGTCAATCATGTTTCTTTCGAGACATGATCACCGAAGCGTGTATCACGAATAACACTTAACTGACTGAATAATGAAAAAAATTAAACTAAAATTTTCTTCTCACACTTCTTCATCGTAGAACACTCTTACGGCTCTATTTTTTGCTGGCTATTTTGATCTCCAAAAATTCGAATGTAGTGTCAATCGCTATCTAATTTCAACTTGATTACTCTTATATTGTTTTTCGGTTCTAAATAATGTTTGTCTTTTTTATCTGATCGTTTCAGACAGTGTAAGCCCATTTGTCTTCTTGGCTTTACATAAAATTTATGTACATTTCATATGAACAAAGCTGTCTATTAACAAAAAGAAATTTTTTCTTTTTCATGTACCATGTCTCTTCAGGACTTGGGCCGTCATGGCCTCCAATTGGCCCTGTCTCAAGTCTCTCTCAATATTTTTCCTGTTAGTAACTGTTGGGACGCCCGCGCCTATTCGGCTATAATGGACTATTTCATTACTATGTAAAGTAATGGTGGCATCTACGTAGGAGAGTGTGCCGTGCAGCCGATCGACAAGTCAGTCGTAGACTTCCGGTGACGACCCGGAAGTACCCATTGCTCATACTACGTCTTACGACGGTTGGGACGATTAACCTTTATTCTTGTATTGGATACTAATAACCTTTGTAAACACTATTTCCACGGAATACAACAATTAACAATTTATTCTTACTCACGACACAAGAGTAACTCTTCTAAACCCCGCCTTCCTATCCATTTTCTCAAGCCTATCAAGTATGCCTTGCTCTGATTTCTCCTGTCTTTCTTTTCTTCTATCTGTCTTGTGAGTATTGAATTCTCCATGCCTTCCTTTCTCATTACTTGTCCCAGGAATCACATCTCTCTCTACCTGATGTTAAGTATGAGTTTTCTTGTTTGCATCCTTTCCAACACCTCATTTTACACACGTGCTCCGTACATGGCATCCTCAGAATCCTTCTATAAAACCACATTTTATCTGCCTGAAACCTCTCTTTCATTCCTGATGAGATCGTCCAATATTTGCTTCCATACAAAAGGACAGATATCACATAGCAGTCCAGCACCCTTTTCTTTGCTTCCAATGAGATTTTCCTGTCTCTTAACACTCTGGTTAGCTTTTGAAATGCTTCCTTGGCAAAGCAATGCGTCATTGGATATCAAAATGTCGCACTTTATATCCTCTGCCAGAACACTTCCCAGGTATTTGAGTTTCTTTACATGTTTTATTTTAGTTTTTTCGACCTTTAGTTGGCATGTTTGGGTATCCTCTTTGTTGATGACCATATAGTCATGCAAAAAATTAAAGAAGAAAAAAAAGTGATATCTAAAAATACAAAGACATTTCGAGTGCATACATAGGACGGCATCAGCAATAAGACTGAGATTAGTGTGCACAATAATTTGGAAGGCACACTGTCAATTAATATACACCACAAATAAAATATGTCAAAACTATTTTCTTTCTTTCTTTGAAACTGAATAGTGTCTCCGTCGAAATTGTCATATTGCATCGTTAGATAGTTGAGCTTTCAAATTTAACCGAACTTTTAAATAAACTCATAAGTATAAAGACAGGTTATATTTTAATAAAAGTAACATGATAGAAATTTAAAAAAATTAAACTTGTTTTCATTTCATTGAATCAGACGTTACGCATATGAGACCGACATCGCCTACTCTATCTTTTCTAGTTTGCTTTTTCTAACCGAAATGAAAGAGCGTCTCCCACATATTTCTTCCCTCACTCCTCGTGATCAAAACGGAATAGTCTATTATTCACGAGGCATTGGCATGCCGGAATGGACGTGCTAACCATGTAAAGGAGATATAAGCAGAATTATAATTGACTAGCAGTATAGCGCGGCGTTGCTCAGATGTAATGAAGGCTTTAAAACTAATCCATGGTCCTGGAGCTCACATTCTTTGGACTAAAAAGCAATAGTTGTTTCCAGTTAAAGCGAAACCGTGGACTGAAAGAAAAATGAATGGATGGAAATCAAATTTTGATTTCCTGGTATCGATATCAAATAAGTTTTTTTCGTCGTAAACTGAATTTTGAAGGCTAAATAAGTCCTCTGAGTAAATGGCATCATAGCTGAGTCTAAGAACTACAATCATACCTACTTAGATCCAAACCCGAAGCAAAAACTAAAATAAAAGGGCTGAAAAAATACAGACCATAGGCAGATAAACACACACGCACACACACACACAGAGAGAGAGAGAGAGAGAGAGAGAGACACACACACACACACACACACATACACATGCACACACATACACATACACACACATACACATACACACACAAACATCTTGCCTTTATATATATATATTATCGATTTTCTGCACTTTTGTAAGAACTGCAACCTTGAAACTTCTGAATATCGTTTCCTATGTCTTTGTCTATGAGTGTATCAAATTTAATTAAAATCGGACCACTCCTTCTATAACCCAATTTTATCGACTTTCGATATTTATCGGGGGTACCTCGACACAAAACCTAGCTAAGAACACTCGCAGACGCTTATAGTACAACTGTGTAAATTTTCAAGAAAATCGGTTCAGCAATTTTAGAGTCTATATGTAACGGGCACACACACACACACACACACACAGACGCACACACACACATACACACACAGAGACAAATTTCCATTTATAAATAAGTTTAGATTGCTGTAAGATATATCTTAGGTAAACACACAAAGAGTACAACATATCGGTTAACACACATGAATAGCTATCTGAACACAAGATTTTTAACAATGCGCAACACAAATGAAATATTGTTGTTACGCTTTACTAGTTAGTGAACAAATTGCAGCAGTCTACCTTAAAAATACGATGGCATCCAGTTATGTGATCAATTCTTTACCTCCTCGAATTTACTGAAATGTACGCATTTAACAAGTATGAATTTCATAAAGTGTTAACAAAATACAACGCCTATATTAAATGTAGATATTATGAAAAACCTACTTTCACTTGGAGGAGAGCCAGTTTTTAACTTGATGTCAAACGTTTATTTAACTGTGTATAAAAGCAAGAGTGGATTTCATTTCAGATGTTTTCGTGCAACTGTTTGAATATTTGGGAATTTGCTTTCCTTCCTTCACAAAATCAATTATTCTTCACCAGTACTGTTACCTGTAGAACCTGAGTCTCCGCTTATCTTATCCTTTTTTTTCTCTCTGCGTTTCGTCGATTCAGAAAATGTCAAAGACGTTTTTTCCCATTTACAAAAGTAGCAGCAGCCGACATGCTGTTTATTTATGCTGAAACTTTGCCTTTTCAGAAAACAATGAAACAATGTAAAATCATACTTTTTTTCGTGTTAAATAACAGTTTATATGAAGAGAAAATGTTAGCGACGATATATAAATACACATTAGAATGATTATAAAAGATAAAAAGGTTATTGTTCTTCTAGCAATGGCTTCATAAACAGCGTAAAATGGATGAAATTCCTCGGGAATGATCCTTCGCCAGGAAAGTAGTGACATGACGAGAGATGTCACTGGAACGTTATCCAGCGACTGTTCGTATGAAAAAAAATCTCTCGGGACATGGAACGTCATAATGTTGAACACCTGTGGCCAGCTGGAAAATGTAAAACAAGAGATGATTAGGTTAAATGTCAACATTTTAGGTGTATGTTAAGATGGCGAAACAACAGAGATGTTGTCAGTAACAGCTAAATGCAGGCGGAAAATAAAAGAAAAAAGTTAAAGTGATATTAGATCAAGGCAAGGAGAAATACCTTCTGAGATACTACCAGTAATCTGAATGAATTATTTTAGATAAACTGAAAGGCCCGCCCTTCAACATCTTTATTATATTCGTGTATTCATCGCCAACATAAAGTACAGAAGAAATAACATCTTTGTGCTCCATGATAGACAACGCCAAAGCTCAGTGTAAATTACAAAAAAATATGATTATTGTTGTGGGATCTCCCCCTTTTGTATATGATAGTGAACTCAACTGAGTATGCATATACTCCTGCCATAGAGAGAGTTGCATTTACAGTTTGCAGTGGAGAGTAATCGTATAAGATCCGTTACAGTTATCGGAGAGTTCCGAAGGATACCGAATTTAGTCAGAGACCAGACTAGCGCTCAGCTCCACTCAGCTAGAATAAAATACCCGGGTATACTATTTCAAACGACTTCATTTTAAGAATTGTATGTATTTATTTCTACGAATAGTATTCTTGGATTTACTAACTTGTGTTCACGTTTGTATATTACGTTCAATATATTCAATTACTTTTTTATCTTCATATCTGTTTTTGTTGTTCATTATTTTGTGCAGTTCTTCATCCGGAATCCACAACAGTTATCATGAGACTCTTGAATGCTAAAGTAGTCAAGGCAATGAAAGCGGAAATAGCTGGTATATTCAGAGTCGGAACCCGCAACGAACTTAAAGAAATATGGGTCAAATGGCACACAGCAAATGACTAGATAATAACCAACAGCTAGTTTCTAGAACACCCGAGGTGATTATGAATTATATGAAAAAAGCCATGGAAGAGAAACTAAAAACTAAAAAAACAAAAATCAACTCCGCAGCTATCAACAAGAGATTCAGGAATTCAGTTTTTCATTTCAAAATCTATGCCGACTGAGGAAGTAACCACATCGCTGTTATATGTAAATTAAGAATGAATTTACGAAAAATGAAGAAGCTTAATGTAGCATCCATATTTCAATACTACAGAACCCTGAACAATCCATACCTGAAATAAAAGAGGGACACAATAGAAACGAAAGCCTCAAATGGCACACAGTAAGCGAAAATTTATACACGACAACATCCCAAATGAAAACAGACGTAGAAGGATAAACGAAAAGAGACAGAAAACAATGCGAATATATAGAACAGAATACAGAAAACTAAACAACGAAATGAGAAAGAAATGCAGACAAGCTAAAGAAAAATAGCTCAAAGAAAAATGTGCAGAAATAGAGATTTAGTCTCGTAGATAAAAGACGTATCCATAAAAAAAGAACAAATAAAGACAACCCCATAACAGGATGCATAACATCGAAGGACTCATATCAGAAAAACAAAAATCCTTCAGCGATGGAGCGAATGTATAGGTGATATTCTCTACAATGAAAGAGAACAATCTGCAATAGAGAGAAATACCAACAGGTCAGAAAAATGAAAAACCGAAGTGGAATCTGCGCTGGCTAAATTGAAAAGAAACAAAGCGACAGGGCCAGACGAAATGGTAATACAGATGCTGACAGATAAAGACGATTTTGGCTTATACAAGATGGCAGAAATAATGAATGAAATCTACCACAGTGGTGATACCGCAAGACCTAGGCAGATCTATTTTACTAGCACAGGCTAAGAAACCAAATGGGAACTCGACCGAACAATCAGCTTAATGAGCCACATAATAAAACTCACCATCCAAATTGTGACGAATAAAGCACACAGCAGAATCAAACCGAAGATAAGACAAAAACAGTGCGGGCCGAATATTTGTCCAATGACGTGGTTTGGAAGAGAATTGAAACAAAAAAGACACTTATATTTAACATCAGAAACAAGCAGTTGAAGTATTTGCTACACGTAATGAGAAAGGAAGGGTTAGAGAATCTGATACTCCTAGGGCGTATAACGGAAAAGAGAAACAGGGGAAAACAGCTGAACAGGAAACGTGATATTTATGCTCAGAATGTAGAAGAACGTGTTCCTATGTTTTATGAATTCTCGAAGGCGTTCAACAAAGAATGCCAACAAAAAACATCTGTTAGTGCTGCTCACCACTCTTGACATATTCGGGAAATACATTAGAATCCTCAAGCATTTATACTGGCAGAAGAGCGCTGGCATACGGACAGAAAATCAGTTCAGCAGATATAAAAAAACAGAAAGGGGTTTAAGACAATGATGTGTCTTCTCACCAGATTATTCAACGCAAGGCAGTTTTTAAAAAACAAGAAATCCTGCCGGAGTATTATAATCATTAGCAGTTAGTCTTGATGATATAAAATATGCAGATCACACAGTTCTGATTGCAGACACGAAAAGAAATCTACAAAATCTCTCATAGAATGTAGCGAAAGAAAGCGAGAAGAAGAGACTAAACATAAAATATGACAAGACTAAACCCATGTTTATCAGCCAAAAGAGGAGTTAAACATGCAAAATCAAGCAGGTACAGAAATTTAGATACCTGGGAATTGTTCTAACCGAGGACAGAAAGTGAGACGGAGTGATCCGAAGACGTACTGGGATGTCAAAATAAGCATTCCAAAATCTAAGCAGAATAATAAGAGACGGGAAAATTTCGTTGGAAACACAAAAAAGAGTACTGAACTATTTCCTGATATTTGTTCTCGTGTATAGGAGCGAATACTGGATAATTTCCTTAAAGATGACGAAGAGCCTCGTAGCGATAGAAATGTGTTTCTAAAGAAGGATGCTGGGATACGATGGGCCGAATATTTGTCCAAAGACGTGGTTTGGAAGAGAATTGAAACAAAAAAGACACTTATACTTAACATCAGAAACAGGCAGTTGAAGTATTTGCTACAAGTAATGAGAAAGAAAGGGTTAGAGAATCTGATACTCCTAGGGCGTATAACGGAAAAGAGAAACAGGGGAAAACAGCGCGTGACTTACTCGATGGGTTCAGCAGGCAAAGACCAAACTTACTATGAGCTACATGAGACACGGAAGACATGGAAGGCCTTGATCGCTTACGACTTGAAGAGACACGGCCTTTATCAGGTGATATACGTTTGAATTTGGAACCGAACCCTTTAGTTAACGTGGATAGATTGTTCTAATTCCATGTAAAATGTTTTTGGATATTTCAGATTTATTTAGATCGTCTTGATATGTTTTCGATGTTTCCGCCTCCAAGTTTTACCCTCGCTGCTGATCCCAGCAGTTGAACTCACAACCCTTTGGGTCATGTCACTTTTAGAACTAATCAATCAACACTTTTTTATACACTGAGCTATGTGTATCCAAGAACTATCTACCCCCGTGGACTAAATAAAGTGTTCGTTTAGATATTTCCAAATATATCACCTGGAAATGGCCGGGGAGTGTAACAGCCAAAACGTCATCAGTGCGATAATAAAGATGAGGAAAACAGTCTAAATAATGTAACTATTCTAAAATTAAATTTCCCTGACAGCTAATATTTTGATATATCTGATGACGTTGTTGAGAAACGAAAGAATGAGATTTATTGACTTATTTAATCTGATCAAAAATAGTGTATTATTGATATATTTGCGCTGGTGTTGCCCAATCCACACTGTCCAGCCTCGACAGACTCTTAAGGCGCGTAATCGGCTTTTTAGTTGATAAATTATTCTTCACTTTAAAACTCTGATACGACACACAAAACGCTGACAAACTTCTATTAATATAACGCTATGAGTAGCAGGTGTTTTGACTTACTACATTCTTTAGTGCCACCAACGCGAATCAGTACCGTGTTCAAGACGGCAAAGTATACCTCTATTCACTTCATGTTCCCATGATAAAACGGGGAATTACACTCAGACATCTTTGACAGTTACAAAGTTGGTCTCTCTATATTCAGTCAACAGTTATATAAACTACTCATTCTCATAATATTCGTTTTTCTCTTCCGCTCACTCAACAATGATACTTTAAATTGTCGAGGGACGTGACATTAACCAGAAGTAATGAGTAAATATCGCTTGAAGTGAATATATATATATATATATATATATATATATATATATATATATATAGTACAACCCTTGACATTTGGTAATGTAAATTCCAACCAAGACTAACTCCAAAGGGAACTCAATGTTAAAATTCATTGTTAAATTTCACAGAGTATTATAATCAAGAAACAAAAGTTGGAAAATTTTACGAATTCATTGGTAAATCATATTTTGCGGCTTTCACCGAACGCCAGAGCAAATTCATTCAACACACACACACACACACACACACACACACACACACATATATATATATATATATATATATATATAGTAAAAACAGAAATAGAGTTGTTCCAACGAGAGAAATTGATATAGAATAAAAATCCGAGAAGCCGTGAACATTTTGTTTATCTATCTATCTATCTATCTATCTATCTATCTATCTATCTATCTATCTATCTATCTATCTATCTAAATCGCCCGAAGACACCACCTTGGTAGAAATATAGGTCGCGTAATAACTCATTTGCAAATAAAAAATATATGTATATATATCAAAAAAAGGAACGAAGAAATAATTGCAACCTTCAAACCATTAATTTAAAACTCTGCTCAATATCAAAATAGAATAATGTATATTATTAATACTTTACCTGATGAGATATTGGTCTTTCAGTGTCGAAACAAAACAAACAGTTTTGCTGTAGTTTGTAGTACGTACCTGTTCTTAAGTGGCCTTCGCATTCTTACTGGGTGAACTATTAGTAAAAACATAACCCTGAGATTGTCATGAGGATGTTTCGATATATATTTCTACGCATTCCCTTCCAAACGAAAAGAAAAATATGATTTTCAATACTACTGTATCTCACTCCCTATTGCTTTTATTCCTGCAGAATTCTCAAACTCTGGGCACCCTTTAGTGACAACAGAGAGACTGTCGGTCGTACCACCACTTAGCTTGTTATTTCTGATTAGATGATCGAATATTAATCCCTGGTCAATAACATACAAAGCCTGGGATATGGCAATATGCCATTTTCTAAAGTCATTTTCTAAAGAAATACTAGTAGACTAACGACTCTATATTGAACAAATGAAACAAAAACAATGAATAAAGATTCCCATGCGAACGGAAAACGTCGCCAAAAGTATTAAGCGATTTCATATGGTCTAGAATTAGTAGAATAATGAAAAAGGATGAATTTCATTCACGTACACATATCAGGACCAAAGAAGCGAAACACATACTTCTAATAAGCCATTATCAATAATTACAACTTGTCTGTATTTGCCGATGACGTAGACTCATAATTAACATTTCGACTGTACTTGTTATATTCCCTTGTGAATTTCTACAGCCGGCAAAGCTTCCCATAAAACATGAGACCGCTTAGTGTATATGGAGAGCGCATCTAAAATTCATTTTCGCCTAAAAAATTTGAATTGGTGAACCATGTGTAAATTCTTGCAAAATCCATTGCATTTACCTTCACGAAAATTCTTTACGGAAAAGCTTGAATTGAACTTGTTTCTTCTCCGCCAAACCAGATATAGGTTGAAAAGTGTGGTAGAGTTTACTATATAACTCTGGGTGGCAACCAGATAACGATATGCAAAACGCTTCAATTTCAAACTGTGAATAAGAAAACAACTGGAAATGATATATTAAATTGTCGAGTAACGTGACATTAAACATAATATTAATGAGTTAATGTCCCTGGAAGGCTCTATACATAACCATATATGAGATAAAAAAAACAGGGTAGATTTTGGTGTTTAGCTCTGGGCGGCAACCAGTCAACGAGATGTAAAACGATTCAATTTCAAACTGTAAAGAAGCGAAATGTAAATGATCGTTTAAATTTTTGAGGACGTGACATTAAACACAAGTAATGAGTTAATGTCGCTTGAAGTTAATATATATATATACATATATATATATATATATATATATATATCCAAATGAATGAGGAATTAAGAAAATAATTGCAAAGTTCAAAACACTAATTTAAAAACACTGCTCAATGTAAAAAATGACAACTGTATATTATTAATTATTACTTTACCTGATGAGATATTGTTCTTTCAAAGTCGAAACAAAATATACAATTTTGTAGTAGTTTGTAGTATGTACATGATCTAAGGTAATAATTAATAATACATACATACATACATATATATATATATATATATATATATATATATATGAAACTATTTTTTCGAACATAACCTTTTTTTTATCGTTACTGGTAGCCCCAAGCGCAATAGTGGCAGTGGAATGCCTTGCTTGGAGTGAAATGATTAAAAAAAAGTAAATAAATGTTCTATTCATAATAAAACAGTATTATATATATATTTCTAGCGATTTTATTTGCGATAAATTTTTGTTACGAAAATGTGTGTCATTTGGCAGGACACACATTTTTGTAACAACATTTATCGTAAATAATCGGGCCGGTAAAAATAAATATATAACACGGTTTGATTATAAACAGAATATCTACTTTAGTAAGAGTATAGATAAAAAATAATGTTAAAACAAATCATTTCAAATTGTCGGTTGTTTATAATCAGTTTCGTTAACCTTCGTTAATTTACGTAATATATATATATATATATATATATATATATATATATATATATATATATATAGTCATCCGCAGACAGATCTGTTTCGCTGCATCCCAGCTCATCAGTAGAGTTAGACTCCGATTGTTTTTAACCGAGGATATATATATATATATATATATATATATATATATATAGGGACTTCAAGTGACAGTCGCATATATATGAATAAGAAAGAGAGAAAAGTAGAAAACTGTACTTAGCCAACGCGTTTCGTTATCTGATTGATTTTTTCAAGGCAATCAAATTTATTTTGGACAATGTAACTATAAACAAAAGGAAAATGTCGTTAATTACACGAAAAGTTTTCACATTACGAGATGCTCAGACATATTCACTAACTTAATTGAAATATTATATTAAATTACGTTACCGAGCACCCCCGAAAATTAAAAAAAATTGGAACAAGAGCTCTCAAGTCTATTAAGTATGATAACATACCATAAGGATGATGGTAACTAAGGATTTTGAAGTATTGTAAACAAGGAATGAGTAAACAGAGTTTTTAAAAATGTAATACTTGTAGCGCAAATTGAAGGAAAAAGGGACAGATGGAAATAAGGCATAAGCTAGCCAGCGAACTTGAGAAAATCGCTGACAGAATAGATTTTCGGAGAGATAGGAAAAAGATGCACTATTAAGAGCTACGAAAGACAGCAAAGTTTGTAGAACATAAACTTCCTGAAGGAACAAGGTAGGAGATCAATAATGGGCGAAGCAAGTAGCCAACCACTGACTCAGTTATTCCGTCCATGTTATACTGTGAGATTTCTACTACAAACTGCCTTCGAAAACTCTCTGAGCACATATTTTCATTTATGCTATACGAGGAGAATTGATGGAATTATATGATGTATTTTCGTCATAATTGTTCACTACCAAGCGATGTTCGTGGCTATCGTTATGTAGGGTTAGTGGTAATTTTTAAAATAGGAAATCCGAAATTATTTATAGAATCGGCTACGACATAACCATTATAACAAATAACCGGACTTGAAGTTCAACTTGCTATTCATGGGTACCTCGACCTGGTGTAATGGTTTGCGAGCTTGTCTCACTAACAGCTATTACAACTGAGAAGTGAATTCGATTCTCACTGGATATCCAATACTTTCGGACTTGTGCCTCATCTAAGCAGTGCTTAGAAAATTACCATATTACCATACAATTTGGAACAGCAAGATGATTCGGGTTATTATATAAAAAATGTTTTTGAGTTATAATTTCTGGACTCTTTCTGTTTATTTTCCGATATGTAGGGAGTATAATATACGATTTATTCACTTTTACTGGCTTATCACATTATTAATTTTATATATTTAATGAGCTTGAATCCTCACATTATATGTCAAGCTTTGGAGGTTGTTTAAATTTTAAACTCCCCAGAAATTTCTAGCATGTTTATAGCACATTTCAGTGTTGCCATTTTACCAACATCCACATCTATTCCAATCTGATTTCAATTCTTTTCGCACGGTTCCAAGTTCGCCAAATTGTAGGCTATTGACTGTGTTCTATAGATCGTTATGGAGGTAAATGTGAGACAATTTCTTCTATGAAAAAAACAAGACTTGAAACGTCAGGGATGTCGGTCTACAGAAGGATGCTGAGAAAACTATCGGCAACAGTTGTGAACAGCTAAAAGATTTTAAGAAAAATAGTAAAGGAAATAAAAGGACACTTGTGGTTATTATCAGAGAGGGAGAGAGAGGTAGAGACAGAAACAGAAAGAGAGAGACAGAGACAGACAGAGAGGGAGAGAGAGAGAGAAGGGAAGTTGAGATTTATGGTACACACACACACACACACACACACACATATATAGTTTTAATGATTTAAACTAAAGGATATATATTCAACAGTTTAATATCTACATTTAATAAAGTGCTCAATAAAGATGTAGAGCATTTATAGATATTTCTTGTTGGAAATCTTCTTTAAAAACTCCTGATCAAGGAAAGGACACTTGTGGTTATTATCAGAGAGAGAGAGAGAGAGAGACAAACAGAGAGAGAGTGAGATGGAGAGAGAGAAGGGAATTTGAGATTTATGGTATATATATATATATATATATATATATATATACATATGTATACATATATATATATATATATACACACACACACATATATATATTTATATAAATAGTTTAAGTGGTTTAAACTAAAGGATATATATTCAACAGTTTAATATCTACATTTAATAAAATGCTCAATAAAGATGTAGAGCATTTATAGATATTTCTTGTTGGAAATTTTCTTCTTTAAGGACGCCTGATCAAGGAAAGGACACTTGTGGTTATTATCAGAGAGAGAGAGAGAGAGAGAGAGAGAAGGGAATTTGAGATTTATGGTATATATATACATATATATATATACACACACACTCATATATATATATTTATATATATAGTTTAAGTGGTTTAAACTAAAGGATATATATTCAACAGTTTAATATCTACAAATAATAAAGTGCTCACTAAAGATGTAGAGCATTTATAGATATTTCTTGTTGGAAATCTTCTTCTTTAAGGACCCCTGATCCTTCAAACTATCAGCGTATTCACTTTCTATTTATTTTTTGGCCTAGCCGCTGTAATCAACTACGAATTGATTAAGAAAATTGATTAAGAATCTCACATCGCAGCGACCTCTTTCTTTAAAAGCTTCTTTATGTCAACTGATAAAGGGTTAACGGTTACATGTGTAAGAGTCTATCAAGCTTTAGATTAGAAGGGAAGCTAGAGCTGTTGGTTTGGATATTAAAAATGTCGTTGATAGGGTTTAGAATGCTGCTCTTCTTCATTAGTCGAAATGGTATTTTAGAAAATTTTTTGATTTGCTTCAGGTGTTTTTCTCGAATCGCAAAATGAAACTTATTTTGAAGAGCCACTCTTCTAGATCATTTGACATTAATGCGGCTGTCTCCCAGGATTCTACCCTTAGACAAGTAATGTTCCTAATTTTCCTCAACAGCAATCCCGATGTTTGATGTTCTCAACTCGATATCTGTGCTGACAACACAGTTATTTTCTCATATCTTAATAGTTCGGAAGATTCAAAAACATCAAATTGGCATCAGACATGCAATCTCTTTTAACTGGGGCAAGAGAGGAATTGTTAATTTTAAAACCTCTAAAACGAATCTACTTATGACTCCTACAGCATGGTTGATGCTAACCTTTCAGGAGAAGGACTCATTGCGCCTTTGTGCGCTAGCATTTTCCGCTGAGATCAAGTAGAAATATTATATTGAATTAATTTGTATGTCTACTGCAAAGTGGATATCGGCTCGGAACGAGAAATCGGTGAGCCGAGTTCGAATTCCAGCAGAATTCATTGCATTCACTTACGCGCAAATACCCTTGGGAAAGGTATTAATCCGTCTATTCCTTCCAGTTATGGATTAAATAACAGGACAGATTGGGTTCTATAGCCTTGGTCGGCAACCAGTCTACCGCAGAAAGCTAATGGCAACCTACTGCGGGATAATCTTCTGCCCAGTCAGTCATGTCTCTTTCGAGACATGATCGCCCAAGCGTGTATCACGTATGGCACTTAACTAACTGACTGACTGCAAAGATCTCGGTTTATTGTGCAGTGTTACACAATATTTTTCTGTAAAATCTATCTTACACATTTATAAATCTACCATTCGTCCATGACTCTTCGTCGATGTCACTTGTTATCATTTAAATTCTGTTCTTTTATTGTTTCATCTTCTTAATAATGTTTTCTTTGCGTTTTAGTAACTGCATTGCCTTATATAGCTTGAAATGATTAACCCCACAAAACAATCATTGTTTTAATCCATTATGCTGTGTCAAATTTGTGTTAAAATTCTTTAGCCTAAATTCTACCCTCTGTGGAACTTGTTCTCAAAAGAATTTCAGACAGTGCAAGGAATGACCTGTAAGATTTAATTTCCCCCCAAATAAAGTTGCTTTTATTGAATCACTATATTTTTTTAATTGTATCACCCCGAGCAAGGCGGTAATGCCACTGATGTGCGTAATAGTGAAAAGATTAGAAAAGAGAAAACCGGAAACCACATCCTAAACAGGGAACAAGGAATGAGCATCTTCACCTGTAAAATAGACGTGGGTGGAGTGTGAACCGGGCGATAGTTTAGTCTATCTACTCCAATTGAAAAAAAAGTGAGAAGTTTCGAAAAGAGAAAACCGGAAACCACATTCTAAACAGGGAACAAGGGATGAGCCTCTACACCTGTTCAATAGACGTGGGTGGAGTGTGAACCGGGCGATAGTTTAGTCTATCTACTCCAATTGAAAAAAAAAGTGAGAAGTTTGGAAAAGAGAAAACTGGAAACCACATCCTAAACAGGGAACAAGGGATGAGCCTCTACACCTGTAAAATAAACGTGGGTGGAGCATGAACCGGGCGATAGTTTAGTCTATCTACTCCAATTAAAAAAAAAGGGGGAGAAGTTTGGAAAAGAGAAAACCGGAAACCACATCCTAAACAGGGAACAAGGGATAAGCCGCTACACCTGTTCAATAGATGTGGGTGGAGTGTGAACCGGGCGATAGTTTAGTCTATCTACTCCAATTGAAAAAAAAACAAAAGGGAGAAGTTTGGAAAAGAGAAAACTAGAAACCGCATCCTAAACAGGGAACAAGGGATGAGCCTCTACACCTGTTCAATAGACGTGGGTGGAGTGTGAACCGAGCGATAGTTTAGTCTATCTACTCCAATTGAAAAAAAAAAGTGAGAAGTTTGGAAAAGAGAAAACTGGAAACCACATCCTAAACAGGGAACAAGGGATGAGCCTTTATACCAGTTCAATAGACGTGGGTGCAGTGTGAACCGGGCGATAGTTTAGTCTATCTACTCCAATCATAGAAACAGTTCTGTCTTCCATGACAATGTTAACATCCAGGAGAGCAAATGTTGCCTCAAGTTTTCCACTAGCATGAAGTTGAGTGATTATATAGAAACAATTATTAATCTAAAACTGAAAAAGCTGGTTCTCTGTAATGTGTCGGATAACTTCTTTGTCAGCATCACTTTTTCACATGTCTAAATCTATCATCCTTGAATTGAATATTATTGTCATCTATGGTCTGGGTTTCCAACTATACATCTCGTTATTTTTATAAAAACTTAACAGGGGTCTGTAATGTAATAAATTAGTTATATTCTCAACGCCGTAAGCTAGCTTCCTTCTGTCTTTTCTAGAATTGTTTTTATTACAATCGTTCTGATGAGACTTTCTCTTTGATGTCTTAACTGCATGATCTTAAGCGCACTAATAGTTTAGATACTACTTCTCATCAATCTATTGTTGAAGTAGCTAGATGTAACCGTATGATCTGTTCTACTGACTTCCCTTCCCGTACTCCTGGCCGATGGGGCTATCTTGTTTCACAATTTAAATGCCAATTGATATCTCACTTTCTGAGTAATATTTTTTTTGGAAAATCTGATGGTAATATTTTTTTGGTAAATTTTCGTTTTAGGACCCGAAGGCCTTTACGCCTTCAAATCTTTCCAAAACATCCCTATTTCCGTGCAAATGTATATGCTGAACTCAAATCGATAATTGTTTATAGAAGAAAACTACCTTTTTTTCATGTTATCGGCCAGAAATAAATCGGACTATATCTCACCCCTTACCACCGTTCTCATATCTGATTAACCGCTGAATTACTTGAGGCGTAGGATACTAAATTAATTCTGTTTACTCCCTTTTTAGCAATTACTCCACGATTTGTTGGGTTTCGGAACTCATTTTCCGCGTATTAATCGCAAAATGAAAGTAAAATAACGAAAAATCGGGAATCTACGCGTGAAGTCAGTCTGCGGTGAATAACATTTTCTAACCGTGGTTAGGGGGTGAGATAAACAGCGACAAGAAGTTCCATGTTTTTCTTCTCGATAAAATAACAAAAAGGCTGGTTTCTTCAATAAATAATTATAGATTTGCGTTCAGCATATAAATTTGCGTGGAAATAGGGATGTTTTGGAAAGATTTGAAAGGGTAAAGGCTTCGGGTGCTAAAACGAAAATTTACCGTCATTTTTTTCTCTTTCCACACTAACGTTGTATCATTCTGTTTCTCTTTCAGTAACCCCTTGCATCATAGTGGCATCATTTCCTTGCTTGGAGGGAGTGAAATAATTAAGCATAATGAGTAATTATTATTGGCAACCCTAAGTGTACGGTCAACATCTTGAAAATTTTAATTCGGAACAAGATTAAATTTGTTTTTCATGTTAAAACTTGCCTGTTTATTGTTTGCTAAAATTCAATAACTGATGCCGAAAAAAGCTAAATAACACAAATAATACGAAAAATATTGTTACTATTGATTGATCTTTTTACTGTTAGTCGATAAATAGGTTACGTTTATTATTCAACATCATATTTCCTTGTTGTTCGATTAATTAACCTCCTTTCATAGTTTACTCGGGTAAATCCGTTTCAAATACTTTCGCTATTTCACGACACGCAATATCAACTGGCTTTGGGCCAGTTATTTGACTTGGTCATCTGGATGGGAAGAATCGATAATTTTTTTGGAGTTTTTGCGAAAAGTCTTCTACTTAGAAAAAAGTACGTAACGAGATGACAAAGAAGACGACAGAATAATTATTGTCATGAAGATATAAGAAAAAATTAAAAACATTGAAAAACAAAATTAATTTGCAAAACACAAAAAAAACAGCCAACTTAAAAATATAGACATAACAAGATTTGTTTAAAATAAATCATGTTTTTACTGTAATTGCCTTTCTAATTGTTTTTATTATTATTATCAGTTCGTTGAGCTACGATAATGGGACCTTTCTTTCCTCAGACTTCTGTCGAAGATAAAATTTATGTGCTAAAAAAATTATCAACAAAAGCAGCATTTCTATGAATAAATATAAGAAAAAATGTTTTGCTAAGTGGGTCGATTCTAGCATCATTAAAATCCTTGCATATATATATATATATATATATATATATATATATATGTTTGAAAACAGTAGCTTCTCCGGCATATACGCATCGCTCATTCAATAATGAATTAGATCACTCTAGCTTTTGGGCGTGTGTAATGATATACTCGCTTCTACCGGATGCTCGTGGCCAAGGGGCTAGAATCGCCGACTGACGCCGATTCGGTCGGGTTTCAATCGTGGGTTAGGTAGCGATCGGAGTCTAAGGCATACTGATGAACTGAGATACATCGAAACAGATCTGTCTGCGGATGATTATATATATATATATATATATATATATATATATATATATATATATATATATATAATCATTTCACTCCGAGCAAGGCGGAAACGCCACTGATGTGCAGGGGGTTACATAAATGTAAAAAGATTAATTAGAAAAGAGTGAGGAGTACAAACTAGTTAGGAAGGAACAACAGAAAGCTGAGAAAGCAGGTGCAATGACAGATACATAGGTGGAGAGAAAGGGAAGGTTATACAGGGGTGGAGAGAGAGCTACAGTCCAGTGGTTAGTAGATGAGTATTGACTTTGCATTTAAATTTCTGGAGGTTGTAGCCGTCAGGAAAGCAAGAATACGGGAGCGAGTTCCACAGGCGGGAAGTGCGAGAGAGGAAGCTGCAGGAGTAGAATTGTCGTCTGCATTTGGCCAACCTGACTGTGAATGGGTGGGACCCAGTTGCCAGTCTGGTTGCACGAGTAAACACCTGTTGAGGAGGCATCAGTGACTTAAGCTCATCCGAGCAGAAGCCATGAAAGTATTTATACAAGAGACAAAGGGAGGCCACATTTCGACGATGGGGAAGTGGCTGCAGTGGAGTCGCCAGATCAGTACCTATCACATTACAGACTCTCCTTAGGAGCTTGTCAAGAACACTGAGGAGAACGGCAGGGGCACCTGACCATAAATGGCAGCAGTACTCCATGCACGGACGGATGGTTGACTTGTATATATGCAGGATGGAATCAGGTGGAAAAAACATCCTGGATCGACATAGTGACCCAATTTTCTTAGCAGTAGATTTTGCTATGGATTCAATATAGTGGTTCCATTTGAGGTCTGAGGACAGGGTAAGTCCGAGGAGGCGTAGTGTATTACTTTCAGGGAGAATCACTTGGTCCATGTGTGTGTGTGTGTATTATTAAACATTCTAAAAACGAAGCAATCTCTTTCTCACCCGCGCTTCAAGCCTCATCGGAAGATTCACTCTTATAATAAAATAAACTATGACTTGAGTAATGGAAAAATAAAAATTAATTAGTGGAAAACAACGTACAATAGACAAATGATAGCGAGTCCCAAAAAACATTTACACGGTTTACAGAGCGAAGGTTTGTGGGACTCGTTATAAAAAGCCTCTAGCATTTTCAAATGAAATATAGAGCGTAATCGGGACACAAACGAGAACCAGTCATCACTGAATTTAGCAGCACACGTTCTGTTATTTAACAGGTACTCACATATAGCGGAATCCGTGGGTATTTTGGGGACATATTCATTCAAAGCCAAGGTGTGATTCCTGATTTTAGTAGGAACGTGTTGTTTAATCCTCATATCTAGGCGTTGAATTTATTTCGAAAATTAGATCTTGTACCTATAAAATGTCTTTATATATATATTAATGTATATTTATACCTGTTATATTACACCGAACGTTTTTATTAACACCAGAAATATATTCATATACGTGAGTTTAGTTGCGTGTCTATCAATATGTAATGTTTCATGCCCGATAGTAATATTCTTCCCATATTGTTATGGCGAAACACACCTATTCCTCAGATAATGGACTCTCCCTCCTATATTACTAAGATTTAAATGGAAGTTAACTCGAGAAGTTCTGAGAAGTTCTTAGGAAGTTCTTAAGAGTTCTATTGGAGTTCAGTAGAACTATTAGTTAGTTCCAGTTTAGACATAGTTGGACTAAGGCAGTTGATATTAGTCGGCAGTTAGCCGAATACTAAGGAGTCAGCTTACAGTAGAAGATTACCAAGTTCCTAACATTTTGGGTGCGTTAAGTCGATTAGCAAACGACATAGCACGATTATAACCTTCAGTTCGAAAACTACTCCACAACACACACACACACACACACGCACACACACACACACACACACACGCGCGCATCGTTCATTCAGCAATGAATTACAACACTCTTAGCTATTGGGCGTGTATAATGATAATATACACGCTAAAAAGTCTGCCTCCTTCTACCGAGCACCCATAGCTCAGTGCCTATAGGTAGAAAATGCCGACTAACGCCAATTCGGTCGGGTTTCAATCCTGGATAAAAAGCAATCGGATGTCTAACCGTACTGATGAGCTGTGATACAGCGAAACAGATCTGTCTTCGGATATATATATATGTATATATAGTCATCCGCATATATATATCTTATACCTCCTTTTTCAAAAATATACTCTTATAGTAAAAAATCATAGGGAAATAATATGAGCCTTAAGTAGACATGTGATAAGAAAATAGAGGCTATTTTTTGCACGAATAAAATTTTTGACAATAGTTAACTTTTTAATATCAATTTATTCACAGCAAGACAATGATGCCACTATGATGTAAGGGGCTACACAGAGCAATGATAATAAGCAGAAAAATGGAATAAATATTTACTCTTGTTCAGAAGATCAAATAAAAAACTGAACTCGACATCAGTCAAATCTATCTGCTTCTACTGAGAAAAAATAAGATAAAATAGAAATATTTTTAAAATTCTGAGTTTAGGCAGGGACATTAGACGTATAGATTGGAAGTAGATTTTAGAAAGAACTGGAGACCCAATCGTAAACAGGAAACAAAGAATAAACCTCTACTTCTGTTCGAAACATCAAACAGACTATCGCCTACTAGTGTTGACTTCCATGTCCACTTTTATAGCTACACAACTAGCCATAATTATTCGGCTCCCAGTTTATTTTAAAAAAATGATGTATTTCATACTATTTTTAGTATTTGTTGCCAAATGAAAAAAGATTGGTTGTTTTGTTGTTATGACTTTGCAAAATTTTACTAGGCAAGGAAGCAAAGATAAACTCGTCCGAATCACCCTTAAGTTTCTTCAGTTTTTCATTGATTAAACTGCAATATAAGTAATTATTAAATATTACTAAATTCTTTTGATGCATGTTATTGTGCAGTTTTAACAAAGAACCATTCTATTTTCATTTACAATTATTCACTTGGCAATAAATATTAAAAATAGTATGAAATACATCCTTTTTTTAAACACTGGGTGGCATAATAATTATGACCGGTAAGGTTGTCGTGCATTGGATATCGGCTCGGAACGAGAAATCGGTGAGCCGAGTTCGAATTCCAGCAGAATTCATTGCATTCACTTACGCGCAAATACCCTTGGGAAAGGTATTAATCCATCTCTTCCTTCCAGTTATGGGTTAAACAACAGGACAGATTGGGTTCTATAGCCTTGGTCGGCAACCAGTCTACCGCAGAAAGCTAATGGCAAACTACTGCGGGATAATCTTCTGCCCAGTCAGTCATGTCTCTTTCGAGACATGATCGCCCAAGCGTGTATCACGTATGGCACTTAACTGACTGAGTGTATATACTGTCTATCCGTGATAATGTTAATTAAATCCATAAATATAACATATTTTAGAGTAATATTATTATTTGAAAAATGTACATTTGGAGTTTGTGTGTGGCGGGGGATATTCGATAAAATATTATGAAAACAAACAAAAAAAAAAGGTCAAGATAATGATCTTTTATTATAACTTTATTTGTATTTGTGATAGAAATAATCTGTAAAAATGTTATAAAGTTTAATGTAACTAGTTTTAAGTATAGTTATTGAATAATTCTTTACCACAAAATTTGCAATAATCTTTGGATAAGTAAAAATTTATTTTCTTTTATTCAGAATCAATTTGATCTATGGCTTCAAATGACATGTGAAAACAATTGTGTAATCAACCAAACCTAGTTCATTAGAAGATTTGAAAGCTGAAATAACTAATGTGCTTTCAGACATTACTGTATATCAGTTGGAAAATGTTTCCCGTGAACTGCAAAGTCCAATTACTAATGATAGAGGACATGTGGAAACATAAATAAAATTTCAATAAAACTTTACAAAATATAGATTTACTTCTTTCTAATCCTTTTTACATATTTTCATTACAAATACAAATAATGTTATAATTTTTTTAAAGTGCACACGAAATTTATGGAAAACCTGTATATCACAAATATTGCAGGAGTTGCAAATTCAGACATAGTCATCATGCTGTTCAACTGCCGATTTCTCCAAAGGTCATACTCTAGGGTTACACTCTGGGTGAGATTATTATCTTGACCTTTTTTTTTTTATTTGTGCACACGAACTTTATGGACACTCTGTATACCAGTCGGAACGAAAGTCTCTGTAAAGAGCGAATTGATTGCTGAGTTTAGATGTCGAACCTAAGTCCCATTCGTTTTTTCGTTTAACGCAGTTAAACAGCCAAGCAAATATGAGGAACCAGCAAAGGAAACGGCACGGAACAATTAGAGGAAACATTATTAAGGAGAACTTGCTCAGAAGTCATAAAGCTTCAGATAGTTAATGATGACTTCCTCAGAATCACTATTCAGGAATCATTATTTTCACATGGTTGAGAACACTCCATCGATGTAGCTATATATACATATATAAATGATATACACGCAAGTGCGCATATATATATATATATATATATATATATATATATATATATATATATATATATATAAATATTGTTATGGTGTTAATAAAATATTACTCGATGTAATATAACAAAGCTACATAGTGTCATTTCATGTCATGTACCTGATGAATGCATAATGCCAGAAATTCCGAGTCATGCTATAGACATAGGATATATATATATATATATATATATATATTTTTTTTTTTTTTTTTTTTTTAATCATTTCACCCCGAGCAAGGCAGAAACGCCACTGATGTGCAGGGGGTTACATAAATGTAGAAAGATTAATTAGAAAAGAGCGAGGAGTTCAAGCTAGTTAGAAAGGAACAATAGAAAACTGAGAAAGCAGGTGCAATGACAGGTACATGGGCGGAGAGAAAGGGAAGGTTATACAGGGGAGGGGAGAGAGCTAGAGGCCAGTGGTTAGTAGGTGAGTATTAACTTTGCTTTTAAATTTCTGGAGGTCGTAGCCGTCAGGAAAGCAAGAATACGGGAGTGAGTTCCACAGGCGGGAAGTGCGAGAGAGGAAGCTGCAGGAGTAGAATTGTCGTCTGCGTTTGGCTAACCTGACTGTGAATGGGTGGGACCCAGTTGCCAGTCTGGTTGAACGGGTAAACACCTGTTGAGGAGGCATCAGTGACTTAAGCTCATCCGAGCAGAAGCCATGAAAGTATTTATAGAAGAGACAGAGGGAGGCCACATTTCGACGATGGGAAAGTGGCTGCAGACGAGTCGCCAGATATACTAAATCGTTATGTTTCAAATTTAAATTAAATTAGACCAGTAAACAGTTGTATTGGAAAGTGCTCAATACATGTTTGAAGGGACATGAAGGTACCACGTCTAGAGATTTTAGATATTTATGTAGAGATCAGCTGGTTATGCTACCGTGGATTCGGTCTTTTCGGTCTCGCCAGGCGATTTGTTTTGACTGATAGTTAACGGTTTTACATGTTTATAAACTGGACGTTCAAATAAGGGAGTCGTTTGTTATTGAGAATATCTATCTATCGATATATATATATATATATATATATACAATAACCCATATATGTGGTTGAAAGAAGGCAATATCAAGGACAGAACATATGCAAATTTTATATTTGCATATGTTCTGTCCTTGAAATGGACCTTGAAATGGACCTTGAAATAAGCACTCAGAGGCGACAGTCTGTTTCATGCTTATGCGCAATCGACAGACTATAATATTTATTTTTTACATAAATACAAAAAATACGACATAAGGTCAAAAATGGGGATGTGATATGCTGGCTTTCATCTATCTTATCTCAGCTAGATATATTCACTGACCCCCAAAATTATACAGTGTTCCTTGGACCAAAATACCACATTCTTATTTACTGTTGGCGTATCGCCCCTTTTTACACACTCTACGGACTCACACTCTACAAATAATCCTGCCTACAGAGAGTTGTCAGTTAAGTACTTGTATTCTACTATGACACTGTCAGGTCGCTGCCATCGGGTAGAGTGCGCTCTATGCTTCCGAGCAGAGAGCACTAACCCAGTCGTGCTTCCGTCGAAGTGTAGAATCGTGATTGGGGAAAAATAGACAGATATTTTTGGCCTGGCTATATGGCCGGGAAGACCCACAATATAAAGACCTTGTGTCACATCTAGCCTTGCGAGGGAAGGTTGGTAAATACCGTTGAGTAGTTGTACTCTGCTATGACACTGTCAGCTCTCTGCCTTCGGATAGAGAGCGCTCTCTGCTTTTGGGCAGAGAGCACTAACCCAGTCGTGCTTCCGCCGAAGGGTAGCATCACGACTGGGGAAAGATAGACAGATATTTTTGGCCGGGCTATATGGCCCAGAAGACCCACATTAAAAAGATCTTGTATCACATTTCGCTTTAAGTGGGAAGTTGACAAAATACCGTTGAGTAGTTGTTGTTAGAGTTGGTGTTTGTCAGAGCAGTTGAACCGCCGCCCGTTGGTCAGCAAGAATATAGACTTATTACTCGGACTTACTTCTTTGTATATATTTGACTTTCACTAACAAGTATTCCTGAATCTACCAACCGTGTACAGGTTGTATATCTTTTGTTCAATATAGTTACATTTTTCCTCTCATATCTGTTTTGTGTTATTCCATATATTGTGTGGTTGCTAAACAAGAATCCACAACATTTACCATTCTTACTACAAGCACCATTATATGTCAAAGAATCTATAAATTTCTGACTATATGTAAAATTTGTCAGTTTTGAGTGGAGAATAAATTTAACAACTTTTAAAAATGAAAGCCCCGATGAATATTTACATTGTGCATAATACTATATAGACAAAAAACTAAAAAAAATTGATAGTAATAAAAACCCTCACAATAGTTAATTGGGGCAGAAACGTTGGTTGACTGGACGAAATTTATGTGGAACTTGGATAAATAAAAAAAACTCTGTAGAGCAACAAATAGAAAAACACTCGCGGAAAACGAAAAGTGTTTCACTTCCACAAGGAAACTAATATTTATGGTCACCTAACGAGGGAGGGAACGGAGAATTAAACTGATGAGTCTCGGAACAAAAGTAAAAAGAACTAATATGCATACATCCACTAGCATAAGTTAACTTGGCGTAAAAAATAAAACTAACCTACATAAACTAAATTATTTTGGGCGGGGTTGGCGATGTTTAATACAGGGTTCCCTATATCCTGACCTAACCCTTCCTATAACCCTGGTGACCAACCGGCATCCAGATGACTCTCGAAGTCGGCTCCTTCCATTTAACAAATAAACACAATACTCACCCAGCTCTTGCCAATTTCTGATGGTGAGTGATGTCGCCTTTCCGTCCTGATCCTGACTCAAAGAACAAGATTCTAAAAGAACAAGATCAGTTAAACATATGTACATTAATCAGCAACCATTGTTAATTTTTCTTTTAATAACACGTTCTATAAATAAAAATTTGTCTTACCAATGCGGTCTACTATTATTGGTATTCTCTCTTACCTATTTCTAAAATTCTTAGAATCCATTTTTTAAAATATATTATGCCTAACAATTCTACTTACTTAATATGCAGATGACATTATATTATTTTACCACTACGATACCAACTTATTAATCTTAGTAACTAAACTCAATAAGGTAGTACCTACCATCGAAATTACATAGGAACTTGAAACTATTAATCCTTTATCTTTCTATGTTATCTTAATTATACTTAATAACGATAAATTAGAATTTAAGGCTTACCGTAAACCTACCAACAAAAACGATCGTATTAATTTCTATTTCCACCAGAACAAAATAATTAAATCTGGTTTAATTAGAGCCATCAGAATGTGAAACTCTAATTATTTATCTGAAGAAGAGAGATATATTAAACCAACATATAAACTTCTCAACTACTCACACTATTTAATCCTCAACAAAAAATCAAATACTTCCCTAAAAGTACACATTTCATTTTACCTTCCAACATCTTTTCAAACGAACTGACAAGTAAATTACTCCCCTAATGCTAGAATCGTTGACACCAATTCAAAGTCTATTAGTGATATCATGAGGATGAAAAAAAAAACACATCAAACATCAGTTCACATGCAGTGATGAGCTGTGATACAGCGAAACAGGCTTGTATGTGGATAACAATATATATATATATATATATATATATATATATATATATTAGGGAAATTAATGAAGATTAACGAAATTTGGTTATAAACAACTGACAATTTGAAATAATGTTCAAACAAATCATATATATATATATATATATATATATATACATGTAAGATAGATAAGTATATATATATATATATATATATATATATATTTTAATCGTATCATCCCTAGCCTCTTAACCTGTTCAATAGACGTGGGTAGAGTGTGAACCGGGTGATATATATATATATATATATATATATATATATAAGCATGTAGTGTGGGCTTAGAAGAATTCAAAGGAGTATCCTTTACATATAGTGGTAGGGTAACTCTCTAAGAGAGTTCTAAACATATATGCATATAAATACATATAGAGCAAATATAAGAAAAATTAAGACAGACACGCTATTCATGGTGAATCGGAAGTAGAGGCCTTTTTCAGGCGAGCCATCGTCAGCTTCCGTCTTTATTTAAGGAAGGATTCTACACGAATGAGATTCACAAAAAGCTAAAAAAACGAATAAAAAATAACGGTCGCTCCCTTAAAAGATAAAATTAATGATGTATTTTTCTTAATTTTCTCTTTTAAGAGAGCGACCGTAATTTTTTTATTCGTCTTTTTAGGTTTTTGTGAATCTGATTCGTGTAGAAACTTCGTTAAGTAAAGATGGAAGCTGACGATGGCTCGCCTGAAATAGGCCTATACTTCCGATTCACCATGAAATAACGTGTCTGTCTTAATTTTTCTTATATATATATATATCTATATAAACAGAATAAAATAGATAAAGTGATTGGTAGATAGATCGATATGGACATAATAAAATAGCTACTTAGCTTGATAAGAACATAATAATAGAAATATATAGATAGATATGAACTGAATAATATAAACAGATAAGAACTGAATAATATATATACAAAGAGAATTTGAGTGGGAGAGATAACTAATACATAGATATAAACAGAATAAGATAGACATATGGATAAATAGATAGACAAAGAAGAACAGATTAAGATAGATAGATAGATAGATAGATAGATAGATAGATAGATAGATAGATAGATAGATAGAAACCGAATATGTTTTTAAATATATATGGGTAAAAAATAAGAGTGATACATATTTAGTAACATAATAAAATACGATTTATACATAGTTAGGAACAGAATAAAAATACTACGAAACTGATATGTAGTATCGGTTCTATACCGCAGTCAATAATGGATTACCTCATCACATATGGAGAAGAGATTTGAGGCAGAAGTAATGTGGTTCTGCAGGAGGATGCTGAGAGTTTAGTGGACTGAACCTGTGAACAATGACGAAGGTTAAGAAAAAATGGATATATTTTACATTGGAAGGAGACATTTGAAATATATATACAGTACTGTGCAAAAGTATTAAGACAAGAACCCTTTTATCTTTTATGAAGCATCAAAATAAAGTTTAAAATCACCCCTGTCCTAACACTTTTGCACACTACCGGAAGTGTGCAAAAGTATTATAACAAGGGTGATTTTCCTAAAAACCTCAGTGAAATTCAAATACAGAGTGAAAAGCCAAGTAAATTGCCAATGAATATTGATTATTTAAAACTAGGTATAAAAGAAATGTATTAAAAAGAAGTTATACTTAATTTTTCCTGTTTTCTATTAAACATGTGATTTTGAAATTGCTCATTATTGTATTATTCTTGCATATGACTGACTTTTTTTTGTTATTCTCCATCTCGAATTGATAAATCTAATGTTACTTTGCAAGACACATTTTTGGAACAAATACAAGCTGCTTAGCAGGAGATAGCATTAAGTACATTGAAGAAGCTTGCGATGTCAATGCCTGACAGAATGAAGGCTTTCATCAAAGCAAAAGGCTATTATACTAAATATTAAATTTATTTTGTAACAAGTATTTATTCTTGTTAAAGCATTTGTTGAGTAAATCAAACAAAATTACTTTAATTAAATTGTTTATTTTCTGTCAGTATACCTCATGAAAGATAAAACAGTTCTTGTCGTAATACTTTTGCACAGTACTCTCTCTCTCTCTCTCTCTCTATATATATATATATATATATATATATAGATATATTCAAAACATATACTTTTAAATATAACAGACAATGAATGTCTATTATGTTTAATCATCAGCCGTTCTAAACATCGTATGTTGCTTTAATTTCAAGTGAAAATCAAGAAAAAATTGTCTAACGTTTGAATATTTTTATATTATGCTGGTTCTAAGCGTTCGGCTCACATGCGCCATCTTCAGGGAGATTACATAGACGTTAACATAAAGACAACCACCATCAAAGATGTTTTTATCTTGTGTTGACATAAAATAAACAAGGATAGCAGTCACTGAATAGCAGACGCAGTTCGTAAATTTGTAATATGGTTCTATGGCGTCACACCACGTGAGAGACCAAAATGGTAACAGAACTATATGTTAACAGGACCATAAATGCAATGTAATGTGTTATAACCAGATTGAAATGTGATTTTATTAAGTGTCGGTTGTTTTGATTTAATGTAGATGGCCTCCAATATCTGAAGCTTCTTTTTACTGTCTGTATGAGTGAGCATTATTGTGTTATTGACTAAAATATTACCTACATGACTATATTTTTCTAAGAAATGTCATTTAATTGGACTCTGATCAGAAAGGTGACAGGTAAGTCTACGAGAGAGCATAGTTGTAGTAAAACCAATATATGTAGTGAGTTTATTATCAGTACCAGAGATACAATCTCTGAATGGCCAAGTAAATTGATACACGACATTGGTTTTCTGTAGAGGAATTAGTTGTGTGGTTATAGGGTTATTAAACTATGAGTTGAATTGTTTTAAATCTTTTATAATATATGATGATCTTAATTTGATTATTTATTGGTTTAACATGTCTACGTATTATGTTGTTGAGTGTTGTTTTATCATGTTTTTATGCATTTGATTGCAATAGTATTAGTTAATAGTGCTACGTTTATTTTTATGTACACTATTATTATTAATATTATCAATATTGTTAGAGTTATTATTAAGTTTTTTGAGATACATTTGTTGATCAATGACGGAATTAGGAAATCTATTGTTAACAAGTGTTTGTTTAATGTTGTGTAATTCTTTATCGAATATGGATTTCGAAAAAGATATCATTTGTGCGCGTTGAATTTGATTTTTTATAACACCTAATTTATATCGTTGTGGGCATTCGCTATTATAATTAAGACACGAGTTATGCTAGTTGGTTTCCTATTTAGAGAAGTAGTAGATCTATGTTTGCTAGAATCAATGAATACATCAAGGAATTAAATTTTATTAATAATAATAAGTTTTAATGTAAATTTAAGGACAGAGTGACTTTCAAATTTGTTTTTAAGTTGTGCAATTTGATTAATATTTTTAGCTAAAAAGAAAATATCATCCATGTATCTTACATATATAGTGAGTTTATTATTGTCATTAATTATTTCATTTTCTAAATGTGTCTTATAATAATAAGAAAAAAGAGGACCTAAAGGAGATGAAGTCGCAATACTATCTGTTTGAGTATAAATATTATCCAGGGGGTCATGAAAGTGTACTTGAGTGGTGCATGCTAATAATTGCTTTTTTTTTTTTAATTAGTGGGTTTAATATTGATTGGTGGGAGAGTAGCATGATTGTATGCATCACAGATAATGATATATATATGGGTAAATAATAAGATTGATACATCGTTAGAAATAGAATAAAATATATATATATATATATATATATGAACATACGCAGAGAGATTGATATACATAAGGAAGCTGAGAATGTAATGGCCTGAACCTGAGAGTAACGACGAAGATTAAGAGAAAATGGATGTATTTTGCCATCGGAAAGAGACATTTGAAATTTCTAGGGTATATAATATAGATAGATGGCTGGAATAAATAGATACGCTCAGGATATTTCTAAAGCAAGTGAGAAAGATGAAAAGCAGTGCATAAACTACCATACTAGCTCGTGTTAAATGTGGGCAGAACAGGAATTAGGATATATATATATATATATATATATATATATATATATATATAAAGACAACCTTTACCAAGTGCTACATAGTTCAGGAAGTTGCGGAGAGTCATGATCGTTTATGTTCACAGCACGTAGACGGAGAAGACGGATGAAAAATCAAAGATGAATGTATAAATAATCGCTTCGTATTGCTTTTTTTTTCTAAGTAGACAACTTGCGTAAAATGTCGAAATGCGGTGCATCGTCGATAATTTCTAATATGGCTACTACATCTAATATATTTACTAGAGATTCCACTTTCAAATATGATCGTACGAATCACAACAGACAAAGAAAAAAAAAGAAAAAAATTGTGCCTCGTTCAAGTTTGACAAGGGTCATCGGAAATTGTTTGCGTGACATCCTGGTGCAGTACTACCACTTACGAAGACATCAACACACTGCACATTTATGACTTATTGCACATCGGTGTATACATTAATGATCATTTCAACAAATACTTCAACCTACTCATGTCTCATGAATCGAATTTGGGTCATCTTATGTCCAGCCGATGTCAGGAATTCTATTAAATACGTCTGGGAAATTTTCCAATGTTAAATAAGTAATGCCATCTATAAATATATAAAATTTCTTTTTTCTTTTCTTTAAAGACTAGAGAAAATCGCAAAACTGATAAAAGATATTTGAATGACTGGTAAGTACAATATTTTCGATGTATGAATAAGAATTGGGGATATTATTAGTTTTGATAATAAAATATTGCAATTACACACATGCAACACACACATACACACACGCACACACACACACACATATATATACATATATATATACATATATATATATATATACATCTACACCAACAAATCTTTTAAGATATAGTATGCTTCCATACTACTTAATTCAACCAATATGCTAGCATTTTTATTTTTATTTTTTTATTCTTGTATTTTTATTCTTTTTATTCTTTTACTTTTTATTTTAAATTTCCTTATCAATTTAATGACCCCGTAACTGAACCACATTTTACTGCCTAATTATGGGGCACTGAACACCAAAACTTGATAGCTTTTGTTTTGCACTAGGCTATTATTATAACAATAATAATAACTATATAAATATATATAAATGGTCTACATCTGTATAAAAAGTAAATATTAAACTGTGAAATATATATCCATGAGTTTAAAACACTTATAAAAAAGACTTGTACTTATGTTTTATCGATTATGCAAAGGCGTTCGTCAAAATACGTCGCAAAGGACGAATGGAGATGTTCAGCAGCCTCGACATATTTGGAAAAAAACATAAGAGTAATCAAGAATCTCTACTGGCATCAAACCGCCTGGTAACAAATTCAACAGATTGAAAGATAAAAAGGAGCGTAAGACAACGATATGTCTTTTCACTAGATCTATTCAACTTGTACAGCGAGACTATTTTAAGGAACCTAGATGTTATGCTAGGGTCTGTCATCAGAGGTTACAATTTGAAAAACATGAGGTAAGTAGATGATACAGTACTGATACCAGACACGGAAAGAAAATGCAAGACCTCCTATAAAAAGTAAATGAAGAGAGTGACAAAAGAAAACTACAAATAAACTGCAAGGAAACGGAATGCATGGTCATCAGCAAAAAGAGGAGCACCAATTCAGGTGTGGGATACTAAAATCAAGCAGGTACAGATGTGTAAATATCTGGGAAATGTTCTAACTGAAAACGAAAAGTGCGACGCAGAGATCCGAAGGCGAATTGGCATGGCAAAGGATGCGTTCCGGAAGCTGAGTAAAGTATTAAGAGACATGAAAATTTCACTAGAAACAAAGAAAAGAATACTGGATTGTTATGCGAGCTCAGTTCTTCAATATGGCAGGGAATGTTAGACAACATCATCGAAGATGAAGGAAAAACTTGAAGCATTTGAAATGTGGTTCTACAGAAGGTTGCTGTGGATAACATTGACCGAGCATGTGAGCAATGATGAGGTTTTGGAAAGGATGGAAACGAAACGGTAATTAATACTGAGCATCAGGAAGCGATAGCTAAATGTACCGGGACAAGCAATGAGGAAGGAGGGCTTGGAGAACCTGATACTAACAGGCCAGATAGAGGGAAAAAGAGACAGGGGAAAGCAGCGGATAATATATTTGAAGGACCTGAGCAGGTGGATGACATAACGGAGGTTGCGTGGTGTTACAGAAGAAAGCGTGCTGAGAGCCACCAGGGACAGGGAGACGTGGAAATCCATAATCGCTTATGATCTCCTACGTCCTGAAAGGACAAGCACATAGAAGAATATATATATATTGTCAAATATAACAGACAATGAATATCTTTGTTTAATCGTATTTTTAAGAAATGTTAGAAATGGAAAATGTTACTATTACGAATGAGAAATTACAGTCTATCTATCTATCTATCTATCTATCTATCTATCTATCTATCTATGTTTCTCATATAGATAGATTGATAGATAGATAGATATGAACGTATTAAGGTACTGATTACATAGATGTATAGAGAAGTATGAATTGATTAATATATATATATGCATGTATATATATACACACACACACACACATATATATATATATATATAGACATAATATATATGTATATATTTATGTATGTAGATAGATAGATAGGTAGATTGATAGATAGATAGATATGAACTGATTAAGATAGATGTATAGAGAAGTATGAATTGATTAATAAATATATGCATATATATATACACACACACACACACACACATATATATATATATATATATATATATTTTTTTTTAATCATCTCACCCCAAGCAAGGCATTCCACTGCCACTATTGCGCATGGGGCTACATAGGGGAAGGTAAAGAGAAGGAGTGGATAGACATAGGGAATGTCAGGAGAAAGGTAACAGATGAGTAAGGATAGCGAGGATGAGGGTCGGGCAGATGGGAAGAGTGCTTGATAGAATGGGAGCAGATTAGTGTGTTAGGAGGTGTGTATTGACCTTACATTTAAACTCCTGGAGATTGTAGCCGTCGGGGAAGCAATCGTTTGGAAGAGAATTCCACAGTCGGGAAGTGCGAGGAAAGAAACTGTTGGAGTAGAAGTTACGGCTGCATTTTATCGGTTTCACTGTAAAAGTGTGGGATCTAGTTGCTAATCTAGTATCTCGTGCAAATTCGTATTTAGGGGGCACCAGTGATCTAAGTTCATCGGAGCAGAAGCCGTGAAAGTATATATATATATATGCATAATATGTATATATAATATATATATATATTTTAATTCAGATACTTCAATCCAAGGGAAAAAAGCAGGAAGGTAAATTCCAAAAAACCCGATCCTAATTAATATTAAAATTTATTTTAATATTAAAAAATGATACAGGAAGAGAGCTCCATGTAATAAAATATTACAGAGCAAATATATATATTAAAAAAGGATTAATTCAAAGATGTTGAATAGCCATTTCGATATGAAGATCCCCACGGGGGACGACACATCACCTCAGCAACAGAAAAAACCTTTCAGAAACTGGAGAAAAATTAGTCTACTTTTCCTTTTTAAATAGATTGCAAAGAAATTAAAAAATAAATAATAAAATAAAATAAAATAAAATAAAAAAATAAAAAGAAAAATAAAGGGAAAGAAAAAGAAAAAGAAAACGAAAAAGAAAAAGAAAAAGAAAAAGATAGAATAAAATCAAATAAATAAGAAAAAAAAAAAAAAAAAAATGACATCGTCTGGGTTCGCAAAAAAAAGGAAGAATGTAACTAAAAATTAACAGACAGACGCGTTAAATCGACGTAGTTTAGGCAATACGGAAAAAAGGTGGTAAGAGAGATAAAAGAAGGAAGGGAGGGTAAAAGAAAGAAACTAAAGAAAAAAATTTTTTTAAATATTACAGACGCTGGACAAATTCAAAAACCTAATTTCCCCAAAACGTTGAAGTATTAGAAAAAGGCCTTTACTTAAAAAGGCATAATTATTAATAAAAGGGAATAAAAAGATATAGGATTTAAAATAAAATTATTTTTTAAAAAATTAGGTCATTTGAAATTAGACTAAATAAAGACAACACTAGGTAAAAAAAAAAAAAAAAAAAATTACAATTATTATATACATACCTATAGAAGTACACACATACATACATATATATACACACACACAATTCTACGAATAAGAATACATATATACACATACACACACATACATTCAATTTATTACACACTATTATACATATATATATATATAAATATATACACACATATATATTATTACACACTTATATACATATACATGCGCATACACACATATATATGTGTGTACACACCTATATACAAAAAATTCATATACACATAATATACATGTGTACACACACATGCACACACACACACACACACACACACACACATATATATACATATATACCTATATACACATACATACACATATTCCATATGCACTCACACACATACATATTAATGAATATTATGAAAAGGAGCATTTAAATAGCTAAAAAAATTTTTTTCCAAAATTACATATAGCCCACATACATAAATACATATACATACATATATATAAAAAAGTACATCCACACACAAACATACACATAAAAAAAAAAAAAAAAAAAAAAAAAATTAAATTTAAAATTAAAATTAAAAATTTTTTTTAAATATTAAAAAAATTATAGAAAAAATTTAGAATTTAAAAATAAAAATTTGAAATTAGAAGTTAAAATCCGCCCTATGGCGGCACTTGTTTATAAATTCCCTCCTAAAGTTCAAAAGTAAGTCCTGATGAGGATACTTCAAAATCAGAATCTTCTCCAATAAACACAGACGACACCTATCACGAAAACCCTTAGGGGTACAAGCTGAGCCTATTAATTTCCAGCTGATTATAGGGTCCTGCCCTTCCTCCTTCATTTCCCAGAACCTACGTGATAGTGCCGTCTGGAATCTCTGTTTAGGGTTCGAAAACGAGTACCTGTGATTATAAAGCCTCTGTTTGAAAGAGCCCGCGGACATGCCAATATAGGTCCGGTAATTGTCCTTGTTATTAGATGGAGAAATGCGGGCTTCATAAATTACATGGGTGTATTTATTTTTTTATATATATGTATGTATATGTATTTATGTATGTGGGCTATATGTAATTTTGGAAAAAAATTTTTTTAGCTATTTAAATGCTCCTTTTCATAATATTCATTAATATGTATGTGTGTGAGTGCATATGGAATATGTGTATGTATGTGTATATAGGTATATATGTATATATATGTGTGTGTGTGTGTGTGTGTGTGTGTGCATGTGTGTGTACACATGTATATTATGTGTATATGAATTTTTTGTATATAGGTGTGTACACACATATATATGTGTGTATGCGCATGTATATGTATATAAGTGTGTAATAATATATATGTGTGTATATATTTATATATATATATATGTATAATAGTGTGTAATAAATTGAATGTATGTGTGTGTATGTGTATATATGTATTCTTATTCGTAGAATTGTGTGTGTGTATATATATGTATGTATGTGTGTACTTCTATAGGTATGTATATAATAATTGTAATTTTTTTTTTTTTTTTTTTTTTTTACCTAGTGTTGTCTTTATTTAGTCTAATTTCAAATGACCTAATTTTTTTAAAAATAATTTTATTTTAAATCCTATATCTTTTTATTCCCTTTTATTAATAATTATGCCTTTTTAAGTAAAAGCCTTTTTCTAATACTTCAACGTTTTGGGGAAATTAGGTTTTTGAATTTGTCCAGCGTCTGTAATATTTAAAAAAATTTTTTTCTTTAGTTTCTTTCTTTTACCCTCCCTTCCTTCTTTTATCTCTCTTACCACCTTTTTTCCGTATTGCCTAAACTACGTCGATTTAACGCGTCTGTCTGTTAATTTTTAGTTACATTCTTCCTTTTTTTTGCGAACCCAGACGATGTCATTTTTTTTTTTTTTTTTTTTTTTCTTATTTATTTGATTTTATTCTATCTTTTTCTTTTTCTTTTTCTTTTTCGTTTTCTTTTTCTTTTTCTTTCCCTTTATTTTTCTTTTTATTTTTTTTATTTTATTTTATTTTATTTTATTATTTATTTTTTAATTTCTTTGCAATCTATTTAAAAAGGAAAAGTAGACTAATTTTTCTCCAGTTTCTGAAAGGTTTTTTCTGTTGCTGAGGTGATGTGTCGTCCCCCGTGGGGATCTTCATATCGAAATGGCTATTCAACATCTTTGAATTAATCCTTTTTTAATATATAATATATATATATATATATATATATAGATAGATAGATAGATAGATAGATAGATAGATAGATAGATATGAACTGATTAAGGTAGATGTATAGACTGATAGAAATAAACTGAACAGAGATAAATAGAGAAACTGAAATTTCTCACTCTGAATAGAATCAATTGAAGCAAAAAACATGATCAAATGATAGATTTTGATATTATCGTTATGCCGAGTTAGCGAATCTAGTCGACGCTCTGATAGTAACGGATGTTGTACGACGCAATGCGAACGGCTTCAAAACGGATCTCGTGACAAGCGTGAGTAATGGGTGAGTACAGAGTGGCCGGAAAAGTCGCTACATGGATCAACTGTTTTATGCAAAACGCCGCCCTGAGAATCGCATCATCCCGTCCTAACGCACGAACAAATCAGTTCTTGGCGATATGCATTCACCTTTATGCACCGACGCTTTCACCTGCATTAAAAAAAACATTGCAGCGCATACAACGAGCATATTGCGACATTTTGCTCCAATTGGGAGACAACGATTTATCTCGGTTTTCCCATAATTCTTATTCTGGTGGTTTCGCTTAGACTGGTACAAAGCAATATATATATATATATATGTTTATATAAATAAGTTTATATATATATATATATATATATATATATATATATATATATAAACTTATTTATGAATGGAATTTGTCTGTCTGTCTGTGTGTGTCTGTGTCTATGTGTGTCCGTTACCTATAAACTCCGAAACGGTTGAACCGATTTTCTTAAAATTTACACAATAAGCGTCTGCGAGTGTTCTTAGATACGTTTTGTGTCGAGGTACCCCCGATAAATATCGATAATCGAAAAAATCGGGTTATAGAAGGAGTGGTCCGATTTGAATCGAATTTGATACACTCATAAACAAAGACATAAGAAACGATATTCAAAAGTTTCAAGGTTGCAGTTCTTACATTAGTGCAGAAAATCGATAATATCCCCAATATCGGAAATCGATATCCCCGATATTCTACCGAATCTGATCAAAAACAGATATTTAGCCATCAATATGACTAAATTTCTCCAATTTGACTCCCGATCGGTACGATAAGTTTTCATGCATTTACTTAGGTTAGTTTATCCTTGGATGACTTATTTCGCTCCGATATTGGAAATCGATACCGCGATACCCTACCGGGTCTGATCAAAATCAGTTTTTCATCCCTTTTATTTGAGTCTTTGCTTCGGGTTTGGCTCTAAGTAGGTATAAATGTAGTTCTTAGTCACAGCCATGATACCATTTACTCAGAGGACTTATTTAGCCTTCAAAATTCAGTTTACGACGAAAAAGACTTATTTGATATCGATACCAGGAAATCAGAATTTGACTTACATCCATTCATTTTTCTGTCAGTCTACGGTTTCGCTTTAACTGGAAACAACTATTGCTTTTTAGTCTTTCGTGCCAACGTCCAAAGAGTGTTTTAAAGTTTTAAGTTTTAGTTTTAAAGCTTTCATTACACCCGAGCAACCCCGAGCTATACTGCTAGTATATATATATATATATATTAGACAGATTTTAGTCAACAGTACAATAATCTACTCTCATACACACTGTAAAAAGAACCTTCAGATATTGGAGGCCATCTACATTAAAAAACGGTTTAATTTCTATTTTTGTCTTCAGAAATTGAATTAAATCAACTTTACAGTGTTAGCTGCTTGTGGTAAGTCAACCGGGATTCAGTCCATTTTTCAGTCTGTTTTTGTGAAATTTCTTGGAAATTATTTTATTTATTTATTTTTTTTTTTTCGTCTTTTGGCCGTCTTTGTTTTTTTTTTTGTCACTTAATTTGTGTAAATAATTTTGCTATTCAAGGGTATTTTCGACTAATGATAAATAGCATCACGGTTCAATTATTTCCATTAGTTTTGTCTTGTAGAAGATTTAAATTTCTGTCTTCGAGAGATTGAATTCTTAACGGTTTGGTAAGCGAACGCAAGCAACATAACTCGACTATATTCTGTAAAAAACGGTTTAATTTCTATTTTTGTCTTCAGAAATTGAATTAAATCAACTTTACAGTGTTAGCTGCTTGTGGTAAGTCAACCGGGATTCAGTCCATTTTTCAGTCTGTTTTTGTGAAATTTCTTGGAAATTATTTTATTTATTTATTTTTTTTTTTTCGTCTTTTGGCCGTCTTTGTTTTTTTTTTTGTCACTTAATTTGTGTAAATAATTTTGCTATTCAAAGGTATTTTCGACTAATGATAAATAGCATCACAGTTCAATTATTTCCATTATTTTTGTCTTGTAGAAGATTTAAATTTCTGTCTTCGAGAGATTGAATTCTTAACGGTTTGGTAAGCGAACGCAAGCAACATAACTCGACTATATTCTGTAAAAAACGGTTTAATTTCTATTTTTGTCTTCAGAAATTGAATTAAATCAACTTTACAGTGTTAGCTGCTTGTGGTAAGTCAACCGGGATTCAGTCCATTTTTCAGTCTGTTTTTGTGAAATTTCTTGGAAATTATTTTATTTATTTATTTTTTTTTTCGTCTTTTGGCCGTCTTTGTTTTTTTTTCGTCACTTAATTTGTGTAAATAATTTTGCTATTCAAGGGTATTTTCGACTAATGATAAATAGCATCACGGTTCAATTATTTCCATTAGTTTTGTCTTGTAGAAGATTTAAATTTCTGTCTTCGAGAGATTGAATTCTTAACGGTTTGGTAAGCGAACGCAAGCAACATAACTCGACTATATTCTGTAAAAAACGGTTTAATTTCTATTTTTGTCTTCAGAAATTGAATTAAATCAACTTTACAGTGTTAGCTGCTTGTGGTAAGTCAACCGGGATTCAGTCCATTTTTCAGTCTGTTTTTGTGAAATTTCTTGGAAATTATTTTATTTATTTATTTTTTTTTTTTTCGTCTTTTGGCCGTCTTTGTTTTTTTTTTTGTCACTTAATTTGTGTAAATAATTTTGCTATTCAAGGGTATTTTCGACTAATGATAAATAGCATCACGGTTCAATTATTTCCATTAGTTTTGTCTTGTAGAAGATTTAAATTTCTGTCTTCGAGAGATTGAATTCTTAACGGTTTGGTAAGCGAACGCAAGCAACATAACTCGACTATATTCTGTAAAAAACGGTTTAATTTCTATTTTTGTCTTCAGAAATTGAATTAAATCAACTTTACAGTGTTAGCTGCTTGTGGTAAGTCAACCGGGATTCAGTCCATTTTTCAGTCTGTTTTTGTGAAATTTCTTGGAAATTATTTTATTTATTTATTTTTTTTTTTTTCGTCTTTTGGCCGTCTTTGTTTTTTTTTTTGTCACTTAATTTGTGTAAATAATTTTGCTATTCAAGGGTATTTTCGACTAATGATAAATAGCATCACGGTTCAATTATTTCCATTAGTTTTGTCTTGTAGAAGATTTAAATTTCTGTCTTCGAGAGATTGAATTCTTAACGGTTTGGTAAGCGAACGCAAGCAACATAACTCGACTATATTCTGTAAAAAACGGTTTAATTTCTATTTTTGTCTTCAGAAATTGAATTAAATCAACTTTACAGTGTTAGATGCTTGTGGTAAGTCAACCGGGATTCAGTCCATTTTTCGTCTGTTTTTGTGAAATTTCTGGAAATTATTTTATTTATTTATTTTTTTTTTCGTCTTTTGGCCGTCTTTGTTTTTTTTTTTTGTCACTTAATTTGTGTAAATAATTTTGCTATTCAAGGTATTTTCGACTAATGATAAATAGCATCACGGTTCAATTATTTCCATTAGTTTTGTCTTGTAGAAGATTTAAATTTGGTCTTCGAGATTGAATTTTAAATGTGGTTTGTAGTTAATCTTAAAGCAACATAACTCGACTATATTTTGCAAAAAAATCTGGTTTAATTTCTATTTTTGTCTTCAGAAATTGAATTAAATCAACTTTACAGTGTTAGCTGCTTGTGGTAAGTCAAATCGGGACTGTAGTCCATTTTTCGTGTCTGTTTTGTGAAATTTCTTGGAAATTATTTTATTTATTTATTTTTTTTTTTCGTCTTGCCGTTCTTGTTTTTTTATCGTTTGTGTAAATAATTTTGCTATTCAGTAGTATTGACTAATGATAAATAGCATCAATGGTTCAATTATTTCCATTAGTTTTGTCTTGTAGAATTTAAATTTCTGTCTTCGAGAGATTGAATTTTAAACGGTTTGGTAAGCGAACGCAAGCAACATAACTCGACTATATTCCTGTAAAAAACGGTTTAATTTTATGGTCTTCAGAAATTGAATTAAATCAACTTTACAGTACGTTTGTGGTAAGTCAACCGGGATTCAGTCCATTTTTTCAGTCTGTTTTTGTGAAATTTCTTGGAAATTATTTATTTATTTATTTTTTTTTTCTGTCTTGGCCGTCTTTGTTTTTTTTTTGTCACTTAATTTGTGTAAATAATTTGCTATTCATAGTATTTTCGACTAATGATGAAAATATATCACGGTTCAATTATTTTCCATTAGTTTTGTCTTGTAGAAGATTTAAATTTCTGTCTTCGAGAGATTGAATTCTTACGGTTTGGTAAGAAGCGAACGCAAGCAACATACACTATATTCTGTAAAAAACGGTTTAATTTCTATTTCTTGTTCAGAAATTGAATTAAATCAACTTGTGCGTTAGCTGCTTGTGGTAAGTCAACCGGATTCAGTCCATTTTTCAGTCTGTTTTTGTGAAATTTCTTGGAAATTATTTTATTTATTTATTTTTTTTTTTTTTCGTCTTTTGGCCGTCTTTGTTTTTTTTTTTTGTCACTTAATTTGTGTAAATAATTTTGCTATTCATAGTATTTCTTCGACTAATGATAAATAGCATCACGGTTCAATTATTTCCATTAGTTTTGTCTTGTAGAAGATTTAAATTTCTGTCTTCGAGAGATTGAATTTTAACGGTTTGTGTTGAACGCAAGCAACATAACTCGACTATATTCTGCAAAAAACGGTTTAATTTCTATTTTTGTCTTCAGAAATTGAATTAAAATCAACTTTACAGTGTTAGCTTGTGGTAAGTCAACCGGGATTCAGCCCATTTTTCAGTCTGTTTTTGTAAAATTTTTGGAAATTATTTATTTTTTTTTTTCGTCTTTTGGCCGTCTTTGTTTTTTTTTTTGTCACTTAATTTGTGTAAATAATTTTGCTATTCAAGGGTATTTTCGACTAATGATAAATAGCATCACGGTTCAATTATTTCCATTAGTCTTTGTCTTGTAGAAGATTTAAATTTCTGTCTTCGAGAGATTGAATTCTCTTAACGGTTTGCAAGCGAACGCAAGCAACATAACTCGATCATATCTCCTGTAAAAACGGTTAATTTCTATTTTTGTCTTCAGAAATTGAATTAAATCAACTTTACAGTGTTAGCTGCTTGTGGTAAGTCAACCGGGATTCAGTCCATTTTTCAGTCTGTTTTGTGAAATTTCTAGAAATTATTTTATTTATTTATTTTTTTTTTTTCTGTCTTTTTGGCCGTCTTTGTTTTTTTTTTTGTCACTTAATTTGTGTAAATACTCTTTAGGTATTTTCGACTAATGATAAATAGCATCAATGGTTCAATTATTTCCATTAGTTTTGTCTTGTAGAAGATTTAAATTTCTGTCTCGAGAGATTGAATTCTTAACGGTTTGGTAAGCTGAACGCAAGCAACATAACTCGGATCTGTAAAAAACGGTTTAATTTCTATTTTTGTCTTCAGAAATTGAATTAAATCAACTCTTACAGTGTTAGCTGCTTGTGGTAAGTCAACCGATTCAGTCCATTTTTCAGTCTGTTTTGTGAAATTTCTGGAAATTATTTTATTTATTTATTTTTTTTTTCTGTCTTTTGGCCGTCTTTGTTTTTTTTTTGTCACTTTAATTTGTAAATAATTTTTGTTATTCAGGTATTTTCGACTAATGATAAATAGCATCACGGTTCAATTATTTCCATTAGTTTTGTCTTGTAGAAGATTTAAATTTCTCGTTCGAGATTGAATTCTTAACGGTTTGTAAGCGAACGCAAGCAACATAACTCGACTATATTCTGTAAAAAACGGTTTAATTTTATTTTTGTCTTCAGAAATTGAATTAAATCAACTTTACAGTGTTAGCTGCTTGTGGTAAGTCAAATCGGGATTCAGTCCATTGTTTTTGTGAAATTTCTTGAAATTATTTTATTTATTTATTTTTTTTTTTTCGTCTTTTGGCCGTCTTTGTTTTTTTTTTTTGTCACTTAATTTGTGTAAATAATTTGCTATTCAAGGGTATTTTCGACTAATGATAAATAGCATCACGGTTCAATTATTTCCATTAGTTTTGTCTTGGTAGAAGATTTAAATTTCTCCTCGAGAGATTGAAGTCTAACGGTTTGCATGAACGCAAGCAACATAACTCGACTATATTCTGTAAAAACGGTTTTAATTTATTTTTGTCTTCAGAAATTGAATTAAATCAACTTTACAGTGTTAGCTGCTTGTGGTAAGTAAGTCAACCGGGATTCAGTCCATTTTTCGTCTGTTTTTGTGAAATTCTCTGAAATTATTTTATTTATTTATTTTTTTTTTTTCGGTTCTTTGGCTGCCTTTGTTTTTTTTTTTTTTTTGTCACTTAATTTGTGTAAATAATTTTGCTATTCAAGGGTATTTTCTGACTACCGATAAATAGCACGTTTGTCTTGTAGAAGATTTAAATTTGTCTTCGAGAGATTGGAATTCTTAACGGTTTGTAAGCGAACGCAAGCAACATAACTCGACTATATTCTGTAAAAAAAAAATTTAATTTCTATTTTTGTCTTCAGAAATTGAATTAAATCAACTTACAGTGTTAGCTGCTTGTGGTAAGTCAACCGGGATTCAGCCCATTTTCAGTCTGTTTTTGTGAAATTTTTGAAATTATTTTATTTATTTATTTTTTTTTTCGTCTTTGGCCAGTTCTCTTTGTTTTTTTTTTTTGTCACTTTAATTTGTGTAAATAATTTGCCTATTCAAGGGTATTCAATGTGATAAATAGCATCACGGTTCAATTATTTCCATTAGTTTTGTCTTGTAGAAGATTTAAATTTCTGTCTTCGAGAGATTGAATAACGGTTTGGTGTGTGAACGCAAGCAACATAACTCGACTAGTTTGCAAAAACGGTTTAATTTCTATTTTTTGTCTTCAGAAATTGAATTAAATCAACTTGTTGCGTTAGCTGTTTGGTAAGTCAACCGGGATTCAGTCCATTTTTCAGTCTGTTTTTGTGAAATTTGAAATTATTTTATTTATTTATTTTTTTTTTTTTCGTCTTTTGGCCGTCTTTGTTTTTTTTTTTTTGTCACTTAATTTGTGTAAATAATTTGCTATTAAGGGTATTTTCGACTAATGATAAATAGCATCACGGTTCAATTATTTCCATTAGTTATTCTAGAAGATTTAAATTTCTGTCTTCGAGATTGAATTAACGGTTTGCAAGCGAACGCAAGCAACATAACTCGACTATATTCTGTAAAAACGGTTTACTTCTATTTTGTCTTCAGAAATTGAATTAAATCAACTTTACAGTGTTAGCTGCTTGTGGTAAGTCAACCGGATTCAGTCCATTTTTCAGTCTGTTTTTGGGAAATTTTGAAATTATTTTATTTATTTATTTTTTTTTTTTTTCGTCTTTTGGCCGTCTTTGTTTTTTTTTGTCACTTAATTTGTGTAAATAATTTGCTATTCAAGGGCATTTTCGACTAATGATAAATAGCATCACGGTTCCACTATTTCCATTAGTTTTGTCTTGTAGAAGATTTAAATTTCTTGTCTTCGAGAGATTCTTAACGGTTTGTAAGCGGAACGCAAGCAACATAACTCGACTATATTCTGTAAAAAACGGTTTAATTCTATTTAATTTCAGAAATTGAATTAAATCAACTTTACAGTGTTAGCTGCTTGTGGTAAGTCAACCGGGATTCAGTCCATTTTTCAAGAAGTCTGTTTTTGTGAAATTTCTGGAAATTATTTTATTTATTTATTTTTTTTTTTCGTCTTTTGGCCGTCTTTGTTTTTTTTTTTTTTGTCACTTAATTTGTGTAAATAATTTTGCTATTCAAGGGTATTTTCGACTAATGATAAATAGCATCACGGTTCACTATTTCCATTAGTTTTTGTCTTGCAGAAGATTTAAATTCTGTCTGAGAGATTTCGAATTCCTTAACGGTTTGGTGTTGAACGCAAGCAACATAACTCGACTATATTCTGTAAAAACGGTTTAATTTCTGGTTTTTGTCTTCAGAAATTGAATTAAATCAACTTTACAGTGTTAGCTGCTTGTGGTAAGTCAACCGGGATTCAGTCCATTTTTCAGTCTGTTTTTGTGAAATTTCTTGGAAATTATTTTATTTATTTATTTTTTTTTTTTTTCGTCTTTTGGCTCGTCTTTGTTTTTTTTTTGTCACTTAATTTGTGTAAATAATTTTGTTATCGCGTATTTTCACTAATATGCCTAGCATCACGGTTCAATTATTTCCATTAGTTTTGTCTTGTAGAAGATTTAAATTTCTGTCTTCTAGATTGAATTCTTAACGGTTTGGTAAGCGAACGCAAAGCAACATAACTCGACTATATTCTGTAAAAAACGGTTTGTTTCTATTTTTGGCTTTCAGAAATTGCCTGTTAAATCAACTTTAGTTGTGTTAGCTGCTTGTGGTAAGTCAACCGATTCAGTCCATTTTTCAGTCTGTTTTGTGAAATTTCTTGGAAATTATTTTATTTATTTATTTTTTTTTTTTTTTTCGTCTTGGCCGTCTTTGTTTTTTTTTTTGTCACTTAATTTGTGTAAATAATTTTGCTATTCAAGGGTATAGCATCACGGTTCAATTATTTCCATTAGTTTTGTCTTGTAGAAGATTTAAATTTCTGTCTTCGAGAGATTGAATTCCTAACGGTTTGGTAAGCTGAACGTGCAACATAACTGACTATATTCTGTAAAAACGGTTTAATTCTATTTTTGCCTTCAGGAAATGAAGCTAAATCAACTTTACAGTGTTAGCTGCTTGTGGTAAGTCAACCGGGATTCAGTCCATTTTTCAGTATTTTTGAAATTATTTTATTTATTTATTTTTTTTTTTCGTCTTTTGGCCGTCTTGTTTTTTTTTTTTTTTGTCACTTAATTTGTGTAAATAATTTTGCTATTCAAGGGGTATTTTCAATGATAAATAGCATCACGGTTCACTATTTCCATTAGTTTTGTCTTGTATGGATTTAAATTTCTGTCTTCGAGAGATTGAATTCTTAACGGTTTGGTGTAAGCGAACGCAAGCAACATAACTCGACTATATTCTGTAAAAAACGGTTTAATTTCATTTTTGTCTTCAGAAATTGAATTAAATCAACTTTACAGTGTTAGCTGCTTGTGGTAAGTCAACCGGGATTCAGTCCATTTTTCAGTCTGTTTTTGTGAAATTTTTTGAAATATTTTATTTATTTATTTTTTTTTTTCGTCTTTTTGCCGTCTTTGTTTTTTTTTTTGTCACTTAATTTGTGTAAATAATTTTGCTATTCAAGGGTATTTTCGACTAATGATGGGGCATCACGGTTCAATTATTTCCATTAGTTTTGTCTTGTAGAAGATTTAAATTTTGCCCGAGAGATTGAATTCTGTAACGTTTGGTAAGCGAACGCAAGCAACAACTCGACTATATTCAAAGGTACGGTTTAATTTCTATTTTTTGTCTTCAGAAATTGAATTAAATCAACTTACAGTGTTAGCTGCTTGTGGTGTCAACCGGGATTCAGTCCATTTTTCAGTCTGTTTTTTTTTTGGAAATTTTTGAAATTATTTTATTTTTTTTTTTTTTCGTTTTTTTTTTTTTTTTTTTTTTGTCACTTAATTTGTGTAAATAATTTCGTTGTCTGGCGTATTTCGACTAATGATGGGAAGCATCACGGTTCAATTATTTCCCATTAGTTTTGTCTTGTAGAAGATTTAAATTTCTGTCTTCGAGAGATTGAACGGTTTGGTAGCGAACGCAAGCAACATAATCGACTGTAAAAACGCTCAATTTCTATTTTTGTCTTCAGAAATTGAATTAAATCAACTTACAGTGTTAGCTGCTTGCGTGGTAAGTCAACCGGGATTCAGTCCATTTTTCAGTCTGTTTTTTTGTGAAATTTCTTGGAAATTATTTTATTTATTTATTTTTTTTTTTTCGTCTTTTGGCCATCTTTGTTTTTTTTTTTTTTTGTCACTTAATTTGTAAATAATTTTGCTATTCAAGGTATTTTCGACTAATGATAAATAGCATCACGGTTCAATTATTTCCATTAGTTTTGTCTTGTAGAAGATTTAAATTTCTGTCTTCGAGAGATTTCGAATTTAACGGTTTGGTAAGCGAACGCAAGCAACATAACTCGACTATATTCTGTAAAAAACGGTTTAATTTCTATTTTTGTCTTCAGAAATTGAATAAATCAACTTTTCTACAGTAAGAAATAATGCTTGTGGTAAGTCAACCGGGATTCAGTCCATTTTCTAGTCTGTTTTTGTGAAATTTCTTGGAAATTATTTTATTTATTTATTTTTTTTTTTTTCGTCTTTTGGCCGTCTTTGTTTTTTTTTTTGTCACTTAATTTGTGTAAATAATTTGGCTATTCAAGGGGTATTTTCGACTAATGATAAATAGCATCACGGTTCAATTATTTCCATTAGTTTTGTCTTGTAGAAGATTTAAATTTGTCTTCGAGAGATTGAATTCTTAACGGTTTGGTAAGCGAACAAGCAACATAACTGACTATATTCTGTGTAAAAACGGTTTAATTTCTATTTTTATTCTAGAAATTGAATTAAATCAACTTACAGTGTTAGCTGCTTGTGGTAAGTCAACCGGGATTCAGTCCATTTTTCAGTCTGTTTTTGTGAAATTTCTGGAAATTATTTTATTTATTTATTTTTTTTTTTCGTCTTTTTGGCCGTCTTTGTTTTTTTTTTTGTCACTTAATTTGTGTAAATAATTCTTGCTATTCAAGGGTATTTGACTAATGATAACAGCATCACGGTTCAATTATTTCCATTAGTTTGTCTTGTAGAAGATTTAAATTTCTGTCTTCTACGAGATTGAATTCTTAACGGTTTGGTAAGCGAACGCAAGCAACATAACTCGACTATATTCTGTGTATTAATTTCTATTTTTATCTTCAGAAATTTAAATTGTTCAATCCTTATGCTAGCTGCTTCTGTGGTAAGTCAACCGGGATTCAGTCCATTTTTCGTCTGTTTTTGTGAAATTTCTTGGAAATTATTTTATTTATTTATTTTTTTTTTTTTCGTCTTTTGGCCGTCTTTGTTTTTTTTTTTTTTGTCAATTTGTGTAAAGGCTCTGCTATTCAAGGTATTTTCGACTAATGATAAATAGCATCACGGTTCAAATTTCCATTAGTCGAATTTGTAGAAGATTTAAATTTCTCTGTTCTCTGAGAGATTGAATTCTTAACGGTTTGGTAAGCGAACGCAAGCAACATAACTCGACTATATTCTGTAAAAAACGGTTTCTATTTTGTCTTCAGAAATTGAATTAAATCAACTTACAAAGTTAGCTGCTTGTGGTAAGTCAAATCGAAGTCCATTTTTCAGTCTGTTTTTGTGAAATTTCTCAGAAATTATTTTATTTATTTATTTTTTTTTTTTTCGTCTTTTGGCCGTCTTTGTTTTTTTTTTTTGTCACTTAATTTGTGTAATTTTGCTATTCAGGTATTTTCTCGACTAATGATAAATAGCATCACGGTTCAATTATTTCCATTAGTTTTGTCTTGTAGAAGATTTAAATTTCTGTCTTCGAGAGATTGAATTCTTAACGGTTTGGTAAGCGAACGCAAGCAACATAACTCGACTATATTCTGTAAAAAACGGTTTAATTTCTATTTTTGTCTTCAGAAATTGAATTAAATCAACTTTACAGTGTTAGCTGCTTGTGGTAAGTCAACCGGGATTCAGTCCATTTTTCAGTCTGTTTTTGTGAAATTTCTTGGAAATTATTTTATTTATTTATTTTTTTTTTTCGTCTTTTGGCCGTCTTTGTTTTTTTTTTCGTCACTTAATTTGTGTAAATAATTTTGCTATTCAAGGGTATTTTCGACTTTTACTAAGTTAAAACTTTGTAAGCCTCAGTCACTTTTTCCTTGTTTTTTTTTTTTTTTTTTTTAATTGGAGTAGATAGTTTCTACTATCGCCCGGTCTCACACTCCACCCCCTTCTTTTGAATGAGTTTAGAGGTGATCACCTTGTTTCTTGTTTAGGAAGGGGTTCCCGGTTCATCCCCTTTCTCTGGTCTTGGTGTTAGTTCAGCTGGAAGCTCTTTGCAGTTACGGAGTATGGTGGCAAAGTCTTTACATTCTGAGGGTACCGGGTTGGCAGTTTCCTGGTTGCTGCTTCCGACTGGTAGTTAGGAGCCCGAACTCTTGCGTAGCGTCTTGAGAGGCCGCTCTGATCAACAGTTGAATAATACCGGGGTTCTTGTAGTGCCATATCGCGCATGGACGGGCGTCCCTGCATGAACGTTCGGTGGGCAACCCCGAGGCCACATTATGTTGTAGGCCGCGCCAGTCTCCATCCTTCACAAGTTGCAAATGATTGACCGACTGATTCTATTCTAAGACCACTCCTTTAACTGAATTACTATGGAAAAAAGCAAACATAATAACAAAACTAAACCAGCTCATTTGAAAACGCCCAAACCTGTCTGCATCTCTTTCACTAACATACGCGGCATCCGCACCAACTTCCCCAGCGTAGATTCTTTCCTCCATAATAACTCACCTGATATATTAGCCCTATGTGAAACTAATCTTAACCCTTCTATCCCCTCATCTGAGTTCTGCGTTCCTGGCTACCTTCCCCTCTTCAGGAAGGACTCCAATGTTCATATGCATGGGCTTGGTGTCTATGTCAGCGAACACCTTCCCTTAGCTAGGGTGTCATCTTTTGAATCCCCAGATCATTCTTTCATGTGCTTCCGCCTCTCACTTCTCAGCTCGATTAGCTATCTCTTCTTTCTGTACCGCTCTCCTTCCTCCCCTGATTGTTCGTTACTTGACATCATTTCTGACAATATTGACAAAGCCATTTCTACCCATCCCTCTGCCCATGTATTCGTGTTTGGTGACTTTAACGCCCACCACACCAAGTGGCTGAAGAACGCTGTCACTGACCCTGCTGGTGTCCACACCATGAACTTTTCAATCACCCAATCCCTTACGCAAGTAGTGGACTTCCCCACGCGTTTCTCCGACAACCCTAACGGAAGGAACTCACTTCTAGACCTCTGCTTCACTTCCATCCCAGACTCTTGCACTACCAGACAACTCTGCCCACTTGGAAACTCTGACCACACTGTAGTGTCCGTCAATATTTCACTCCACTCCCGCCCGACCCATGAAACACAGACAAGTAGAATATCATACTGCTATCAAAGAGCAGACTGGGATTCGTTCCGAGACTTCCTCTGTGACATCCCTTGGAACAACGTCTTTAGTCTTCCCATCGAAGAATGTGCATCCGAGGTCTCCTCCTGGGTTAAGGCTGGCATTGATGCCTTCATCCCTGCTAGGAAATTCCAGCTTAAATCTCATTCGTCTCCATGGTTCTCACCCGCTTGTTCGGCTGCCATTGCCCACCGGAATCATTTCTTCCGACTTTATCGTAACTATGCGTCGGAACAAAACAGGCGCCTTTTCACTTCAGCTCGTAATAAGTGTAAAAGGGTACTTAACGAAGCTAAGATGTTGTTTGCTGCCAGAATGAAGCAACGCATAGCATGCTCTAAATTCGGCTCTAAAGACTACTGGCGACTCTGTAAAAGAGTACTTAACAAGAGCAAGTCCACAATACCCCCGCTAATCAACAAATTTGAGGTCCTCACCTCCCCAGCAGATAAGGCTGAATGTTTTGCCCGCAGATTCTCGAACAATTCGAGTCTGGACTCGTCTGGAGTTTTTACACCCGACTTCTCACCTAGAACCGAGGCACAACTGAATGATGTCCACATTACACCTTCGCTTGTCTCTAAGATAATCTTAAAACTTGACCCTCACAAAGCGAGCGGTGGTGACGGAATCCCAACCATAGTCTTAAAGAAATGTGCCCCTGAACTCTCCTCTATCCTTTCTAAGCTCTACAACCTCTGCCTATCTGCTTCCTGCTTTCCTGCCTGTTGGAAATCTTCCTCTATAGTTCCTATATTTAAAAACACTGGAGAACCCTCTGACCCTGCAAATTACCGCCCTATCAGCCTTCTTCCGATCTTTGGCAAAGTGTTCGAAGCCATTATCAACGCCGAGGTGGTTCAGCATCTCACAGCACACAGGCTCCTCTCGGACAAGCAATATGGTTTCCGCTTCACCAGGTCTACTGCTGATATGCTAACGACCATCACCGAGTACATATACCAGGCACTCGACAGGAATGGCGAAGCTCGAACCGTTGCATTGGATATATCTAAGGCGTTCGACAGAGTTTGGCATGCTGGCCTTCTATGTAAACTGCGGAGCTATGGTATAACTGGACATTTGTTTGAACTAATCCAGTCATTCCTCTCTAACCGCACAATGAAAGTGGTATTAAACGGACATGCCTCTCAGAACTACCATACAAACGCAGGTGTCCCCCAAGGCTCCATCTTAGGTCCTACACTCTTCCTGATATATATTAATGATCTGCCTGATTCCATAAGAACCCAAATAGGTTTGTACGCCGATGACACCACAGTTTACTCTCGCCTCCAACAAAAATCTGGTGTAGGCGTCAAAGCTAAACTCGCAGCCGAGATTGAAAAAGACCTCCAATCCATATTGGACTGGGGTAAGAAGTGGCTAGTAAATTTTAATGCTTCTAAAACGAAGCTACTGTCAATTAACCATCATCGACAATCTCACCTACCTCCCATTAGCATGGACCAGGCTTGCCTCCCAGAGAGTAAAACACTACGCCTCCTTGGTCTCACACTTTCAGCGGACCTCAAATGGAATGACTATATCGAATCCATTGCTAAATCCGCTGCTATGAAAGTCGGTTCTCTGTGTAGGGCCCGGAAGTTTTTTCCGTCTAAATCTATCCTGCACATTTACAAATCTACCATCCGCCCGTGCATTGAATACTGCTGCCATATCTGGTCGGGTGCCCCTGCTGTTCTCCTCGGGCTTCTCGATAAGGTTCAGAGGAGGGTCTGTAATGTGATAGATACCGACTTGGCAGACCGCCTGCAGTCTCTCTCCCACCGGCGAGACGTGGCTTCGCTGTGTCTCTTCTATAAATACTTTCACGGCTTCTGCTCCGATGAACTTAGATCACTGGTGCCCCCTAAATACGAATTTGCACGAGATACTAGATTAGCAACTAGATCCCAACCTTTTACAGTGAAATCGATAAAATGCAGCCGTAACTTCTACTCCAACAGTTTCTTTCCTCGCACTTCCCGACTGTGGAATTCTCTTCCAAACGATTGCTTCCCCGACGGCTACAATCTTCAGGAGTTTAAATGTAAGGTCAATAGACACCTCCTAACACACTAACCTGCTCCCATTCTATCAAACACTCTTCCCATCTGCCCGACACTCATCCTCGCTATCCTTACTCATCTATTACCTTTCTCCTGACATTCCCTATGTCTATCCACTCCTTCTCTTTACCTTCCCCTATGTAGCCCCATGCGCAATAGTGGCAGTGGAATGCCTTGCTTGGGGTGAGATGATTAAAAAAAAAAAAAAAAAAAAAAAAAAAAAAAATCCAAACAACCCAAAATTAATAAAATCACGTTTAAATTAGGTCATAAGACATTACATTGCATTTAAATATATGGTTCTGTTTACATTTCAAGCCCCCATGCAGTGTGACGTCATAGAACCGCATTACAAATTTACGAACTGCGTTTGCTATTTTTGGTTAGTGCCATCGTTGCTTAACATAACAGACATTCATTCTCTTATATTTAACAGTATATGCTTCGAAAATTATCTGCTGCCTCGATACACTATATATATATATATATATATATATATATATATATATATATATATATAACACAATTTTTTGTGTGAATCTGTTGAATAGCCACTTCTACGAGAAAATCCTCGCTTCTTCAGCAACGGCGAAACGATAATTTTATTTACTGAAATTCAAATGTATTAAAATTTTTTATACTTGTAGGCTTAAAAAACATTCATCCAAAGGAAAATAAAATGGAGTGGGATTAACAGTTTTATATTTAAGAAAGTAAAAACGTGAAAGCAGACAGATACCTAAGTCTCATATTAGAGGACATACCCCTCCTGATTTAAGAGTTTAAAAGTTAAATTTAGCCATGTCAGAGGGCTAGAAGTGGTAGGGGGAACGAAAGGAAAAAGGAATAATGGGGGAAGGGGTTATTTTTGGCATTTACCTATCTGACCATCCTTTTGGATTTAATATATATATATATATATATAATTCCAGGTGAAGAGGTCTCAAGGTTTTACTATTTTGAGTGCCCCGGCACTTATTTTATTATGAACAGTGCTCAATATAATAAATATTATGGAGCTTAATATAATGATATAGTTATGAATTAATTAATTTCTATGTTTCGAGATAGATTCTCATCATCAGGCAATGTTTGATGTTGGTTATGCAGATGATTTACATTTAAATAACAAAAACCTTTGGTTTGCTGTGTTTGTATGTGGGAAGATATAAAATTTACATGTGTTTCTTTTAACTAATCAAATCCCAGAATGAGTTTTTGCTCTGTTTAGTTAAAAAAAAACACATATAAATTTTATATCTTAGAGTTGACTTAATGCTGTATTTACTCGGGAGGTAGGGTGTGATAAGCCGGTTAATATATTTAGTTAGATGGTATACAGGAGTAGGAATTTGGGATATGATAAGGCGGAGATGATAGTTAGGTTTGTGCGTTTTTATGGTTCCGTATATGTAACCGGGTTTGTAGTCGCCGATAATTTTGGGGAGTTTTAAGGAGTTCTGATCGGCATTGTTGGCGCTAATGAGTTTATTAAGTTTAGATTTTAGTTGGTGTGTCGGGTTCTTGTTAAGTTTTTTAGATTTTGTGTGGTCATGGAGTATGTGGTTGAGTTTTGTGTTGTAATCTGATTTGTTAAGTACGACAAAAATGTTAGCCTTGTCGGCTCTAGAGGCAATCCAAATCCTTAAGAGCGAACAACCCAATAGTGAAATCATAGCTTCACTTGATGTCGAAACTCTATTCCCTAACGTACCCGTTAGCGAAACTATCGACATAATTCTAAGGAATGTCTACAATAATCCTGCATTACGCCCACTCAAAATTAATCCTAACATCTTAAGAAAAATCCTACTAGTTTGTACTACCGTAGTCCTTTTTGTCGACCCTAACAACACTATATATATACAACGTGACGGCGTTTCCATGGGTTCAGTACTCGGTCCGACATTTAGCAATTTCTACATATCGAACCTAGAGAATACTACCTTTACAAAATTCAAAAAAATCATCAATATACTTTAGATACGTTGACGATATCCTACTATTAATTAAAAATAGTGACGAAATCCTACAACTTCAAAAACAGCTTCAGGATAACTCCTAAAATTCACCCATGAACTCAGCAGTGACAACAAAATCCCTTTCCTTGATATACTAATCAACACTAATGGCAATAAGTTCACTATCTCACCATATAAAAACCCACTAACAAAAATCCCTCCACACTTAATTATATTAGCGAATGTCCCCACTATAACAAATCAGCAATCATAAAAATCTACTACATCGTTCAAAAACCAACTCGTTTACAAAACACATCTTCCACAGTGAACTAAAAAACATAAAACAGACACTCATCAACAATAATTTTCCTAAGTACATAGTTGATGAACAAATACGACACTTCCTTAAAAACCTGAACACGAAAAAAACAACACATGGTAATAACCCAATCAATCCCAAACATATCACTCTCTTATATCGTAGCCAAATGCACACCAACTGCCAACTAGACGAAAACATCCTAAAAACACTCATAAACACTAATATCTTTCCGACAGACCCCAACAAAAGAATTAAATTTATCAAATATTACGCTAAATCCACAACATCCAACTCAATCGTCCGCAACGACTCCTCCCCCACGGTTAGCGATTTGCAAAAAAACAATGTAGTGTATAAATTCAAATGCCCCTTTTGAGAATGTATCTCTAACAAACTAAATAATACCTACATTGGACATACTACTAACTCGCTTTCGCGGAGGCTTACATTGCACTTAAATGAAAATTCTAACATATTCCGACATTTAAAACACCACGGCTATCCACGCACACTTCTTAGGAAAACACTTGTTGAAAATACGTATATACTTAGACAAGAAAATAATAAACGAAAACTTAAAATTCTAGAAGCTATCTACATCAAACAGTTTAAACCTAGCCTAAATAAAATAAATTTCGACACCTCCACTAACATACTTTAATGCCTATAATCGACGGGAGAGGTCATAGTTATTATACTTACCCCCTACACCATAGTAGTAGCAGTTCCCAGACCAATCCCTCATGCCACTATACTCTCATTTGACCAAAAACCCACGACCACCATTCCTTCTCGGCCTGCAGCCACGTGCGACGCAAAAAATGGACCTGTTTAATTTTCTCTATATAACTCCACTCTGTTAATAATTTAAATGTTCTATGTTCACTGAATATTAAATGTTCATCCTTTGATAATTGCTTATGTAAGCCGAAAGCTCAGACCTGATAAAAAAATCCACAATTATTGCGATTTCTTGTCGTCTTTCCATGACGACACTATCAAGCTAAACAGATCATACGAAAGGATCTTACACAAAATAAATAGACAGAACTTGTCTATATTATTCAATGAAACCTGTATTAATGAAAAAATGCTGCCAAAATACACACTATATATATATATATGTAAATTATTTATTAACTTACAGAGCAAATATGTATTAAATAGAAAAAATTCAAATTTTCCAAGACCATATGACCATTTCAACGGGTGAACCTAACATTTGTATCGGACCTTCTAGGAATGTTTTGTTCTTTTATTTATTTCAAATCACACACTAGAAACTGTTCGTTTGCTTTGCATTAAGTGGTGAAGTTTAGATTTAGCATTTGTTAATATCATTATATTCTAAGCTTAAATTAGTCATTTTAATAACTTTAATTAGGCATTTCCCCCTAATAAATTTTTAACATTCATCGACCGAGTAGATATTAGTTAAAGTTTATAATTTTGTTTATCATAAAAATATTCAAGAAATTAGGTACCTCAAGTCGACTTTTAACACTTTTTCTAGCATAAACCGTAGTTTCCATTCAAACGTTTTGTTTTCGATAGTACAGAAAATTAAAAACTTAATTTTATCATTATTTTACCCTCTAGTTACATACCTTTCCCATTTCTGGTGTTGTTACCACTGGAAAGTCTTTCGTCGATGTAAATTTTTGTGGAGTGCAGGTCTCAGCGAACACCATCCTTTTCGGACCCCCTGGACTGGTACTACAGAATGATAAATATAAAAATCTGTACCAGATAACGCAAACCACATAACTTACAGATTTGCAACAGTAGCAACAACTAAAAAGAATGGCACAGTTAACTCTGAGAAAAAAAAACATAATAGCATAATCAAAATGCTGATATTTAAGACTTCTTCAAACAAAAGGAAATAAAGAAACCTCTCATTCACTAATCGTAAGAAGGCTAACAGCTACTAAATTCGGGAAATATTTTTTCCTGATTTTTTTTCATTTGTAATCTTAAAAAAAGTTCAACCGATGTCAGTACTGTCCGTTTGCTCAGTGGACGCTAAATATTTCCTCATTAGAAAGCGACTAAAATTGAAATTATCGTTTGTTTCTTTGTAGCTTCAGGATATAGAGTCAGATGACAGTAACATTTTTTATTCACAATGTAAGATTCATTAGTGAAGACAGCATGCTTTCCCTATTTGAAAATCAGCATTTAGAATTTTTTAATGAACTCGGATACGAACTAGATATATCTTTTATCATTTCACCCCAAGCAAGGAAGGACCACCACTATTACAAAGGTGGATACAGCGAGAGAAATGACTGGAATCAGTGGTATTGGAGAAAGGATAAAAGATGAACGGGATTCAAGAATATAGATGTCAATTGACGTTGCATTTAATTTTATGGAGATTGTACCGAACATATTATCAACAACGAGGTTTTAGAGAGAATGGAAAAGAAAACGAAACTGATATCAAATACCAAGTAAAGATAGCTAAAGTTTTTGGGACATGTAATGAGGAAGGAAAACTTGGAGATTCTGATACTCACAGGAAATATAGTAGGAAAGAGAAACTGGGGAATGCAAAGCATGACATACTTCATGGGCTTGAGAAAATGGGTGGTAGAGCAAGGCTTTGAAGGTATAATAAGAGAAAGGGTGTTAGGAGCTACAAGAAACAGGGAATATTATGATCCCCTACATCTTGAAGGGACACGATATATCGAAGAAAAAGAAAAGATGCAATCAGGGAAGAAAGCTAGTTAATGGGAATGTCAAATATGGTGATAGGTGTATATTCTTTTATGTCAAATACTAGTGAAATCGAAAAATATGTACATTATTTTTAATCGTTTCACCCCGAGCAGGGCATTCCGCTGCCTCTATTGCGCAGGGGGTTACATGGGAAAAGGATGGTTAGATATAAGAAATGTCAGAAGGGGGTGATAGGCGGGTAAGGGTACCGAGAATGAGGGTTGGGTAGATGGTGAGAGTGTTTGAGAGAATAGATGCAAGTTAGTGTGTTAGGAGGCATCTATTGACCTTACATTTAAACTCCTGGAGATTGTAGCCGTCGGGGAAGCAGGCATGTGGAAGGGAATTCCACAGGCTGGAAGCGCGAGAAAAGAAGCTGTTGGAGTAGAAATCCCGGTTACATCTTATCTGTTTCACTGTAAAAGGGTGGGACCTAGTTGCTAATCTCGTATAAATTTGTACCTAGGCGGCACCAATAACCTAAGTTCATCGGAGCAGAAGTCGTGAAAGTACTTGTAAAAGAGGCACAGGGAAGCCACGTCACGCCGGTGAGAGAGTGGTTGCAGCCAGTCCGCCAAGACAGGATCGATCACGTGACAGAGTCTCCGTTGTATTTTGTCAAGAAGCCCGAGGAGAATATCAGGGGAACCCGACCAGATGTGGCAGCAATATTCAATACACGGATGGTAGATTTATATATGTGCAGGATAGATTCAGACTGGAAAAATTTCCTGGCCCTACACAGAGAACCGACATATAAATACATTTAAATATAAAGGCTATGTTTCTGTCGGGATGGACGCGAGTAAGTAAGAAAGAACATAAATGCTAAATATAACCGCTTCTAAAGTACAAAATTGTCTCTTTGCGTCTTAGTGACTTTATCACCTTGCTTGATGTCAGTTGATTAAAAAACAAGAAAGTAGGCATAAAGTATAGGGTGTCCTCTTAAGACGGATGGAAGTTAACAGTAAATAAACGTGTTACTGGTAAAATTTTATCGATTTCAATATTGAATCATTTTATTTGAGACACGACAATGATGTCTGAAAAATAATATCACCCAAATGTCCGCCAACGCTTTGGCCGCCACTCGCTGGTCAAAATTTTTGATGACATCTCTGCATAGTTGCTCGTCGATCTCACCAATATCCCTTATTATCTCATCCTTCAGCATTTGAAATGTTGTTGGTTTGTTGGTATAGACCTTACTTTTCATATGACTCTAAAGGAAAAAAATCTAAAGTCGCACCATTGTGGTGGCCAACTGACATCACTGTTTCGAGGGAAGATACGACATGGCAAATTCTCATTCAATAAAGCCATTCTTGCATTGGCTTTGTGGCAAGTAGTGCCGTTCTGTTGGCACCACAAATCTTCGACATTCATAGAATTCAGTTCAGTTCGCGCTTAAAGAATGGTTCACCAATAAAAAGCTACAATATTTTCAGTAAAGGTTTGACGTTAAAGAAAATTAAAAATATTTTAAAAGAAAAGGGAGAAGTATGAACTTTATGGTAGACGAACCTATCCACTCCGATTTTTCAGGTTAGAAATTATCATTAATATACGCTTCGCTTTTCTGACCATCATGTTCATCTTGGTTGTTATGCTAACGACGTTTCGAACTTTATGCTATCTAGCCTTCTTCAATTATCTGTCTTACGCGGTAAATTTCTTGGAATTTCTAAAACAAACTTTTTTTTCAGTGTACATTTCCTGTTCTCATTCGTCTTACCTTGCTTAGTTGCTATTAGCGTATTAAGTTCAGTCCTTGAAATTGGAAGTGCTAAAAAGTCCCATACACTTGTTTCAGTGGAAGATACAGGCAAGCGACATAAAGGGTGACTAAAACTGGTCAGTCTTGGCAACGGTGTTACATGCCAAACTGCCTCATTAACCAAAGAAATGACCTACAAACAAATTGAGCAAATATAGTGTTATCAGACACAAAGAGGAAGGAATATCGAACGATGGAATGATTTTCTGTGTTAATTGTTCAAAAAAAGGAAAGAACTGCCCGATTTAAAAAGTAACTTAAAGATTAGAATGAGTTTCAACTCGAACAAGAAGAAAGAAATCGTATTTTTTCTGAACACCAGTAAAAGGTTTGGAGAGTTCCTGTAGCTTTATCATATATCATAAAGTCTGCCAATGATACCGAGAGGCAGACAGAAATAATTTGGGGCCGACATCTTTGACTGATCTATACAATAATAGGTAAGAGCGGAAGCAAGTAATTAGAGAGAAAAAAAAAATGACAAATGAAACGAAAGAGAAAAAACTAAAAATATATTGGCAGGAAAAAGAGGATAAAAAAAAGAAAAAAAGACAAGAAAGAAATAGGTAAGAAACAAAAAGAAAAAGGAAGAGGAAAGACAAAAGAAACTATGTCGAAAACAAAAAGTAACAAAGATTGTAATAAGAAAGAATAAAAGAGAAATAGAAATATTCATGAAGCAGAAAGAAAGAAAGAAAGAAAGAAAGGGAAAAAGAAAGAAAAAAGAAACCAAACAGGGAGAGGGCGAAAGGCAGACAAAAGAAAATATGCAGGAAACCTAAAAAGTAACAAGGCAAGTAATAAGAAAGAAAGAAAAAGAAAGTGTTGTGTCATGGTTCGTACCATGTGACATCCGGTAGCCCGTATATATAAAAGACAATGTGCGTTTAGCACGAGGAGTAGTTGCCATTATCACGGATTTCGTGAAGTAACACCTACTACTGTGAATAGTAGGTGTTATTTCACGAAGGATGTGCGTTGTGGTGCAGTGGATATCGGTTCGGAACGACAACTCAGGGAGCCGAGTTCGAATTCTAGTTAAATTCCTTGCATTCACTTACGCACAAATACCTTAGGAAAGGTATTAATCCGTCTAATCCTTCAAGTTATGGGTTAAATAATAGGACAAATTGGGTTCTATAGTATTGGTTGGCAACCAGTCTACCGCAGAAAGCAATGGCGACCTACCGCGGGATAATCTTCTGCCCAGTCATTCATATCTCTTTCGAGACATGATTGTCTAAAGCATGCATCATGTATGACACTTAACTGACTGACTGCGAGAGACTGTAAATATTGTGTATATCTCTTTATTGTACAGCTTTGTTAATAAAATAATTTATCTACATTTCACTGTGTATCTCTTCATTTCATGATACAACAGAAAGAAAGAATAGAAATACATTCTAAATAGCAAGAAACAAGAAAAGAAAGAAGGAAAGAGAGAGAAAAGTAAATATACAGGAATAAGAAAGAAAACTACATTGGGCGCACTGATCACAGTTCCATAGCGTTGGACACTGGGGAGTAGGAATAAGAAATAACAAGCAAGAAACGGGTCCTCCCTATCACAGTTTGATCAACCGGCGGCAATCTTGGCATCTTGTGTTTCGGCCGGTTGCCAAACAAAGAAAGCTAAATCGTTTGGATTATCTTTTATACATGTATTGCCTATCACTTTGGGCGGAAATGATGAAAATCGTAAAGTATGCTTTTTTAGTCATAGGAAGTAACCGAAAATACTCCATCTATTTATTACTTTCTTAACACCATGATATTTCTCATTTTTTATTTTCTAGTAGCTTTAGTAAGTGTCTCAAAACTAGTGTCTATTGCGTTTGCTTTTATTAGTTATGAATAGTATACTTCCCCTCCAGCCTATATGTCGACCATCTGAATAGACTGGGTTCTTTATGTATTAAAGGCAGTCAGACTAAGTAAATGAGAATTCGGAATTTAAAAAATATTGTAGAGAAAGTAACGGGAAACTTATTTACTACTTTTTTTTAAAGGTTGCAATAAATTGGAGATAATAAAGAAAAAAGGAATGATGAGCAACGATTGCCGATATTCTGAAAGGATATAGAATTTCTTTTTGGTTGTTTGTTAACTGTGAACTCTTCTGTCGGGTGTAGAGGATTCTTTCTTCATCAGGTTAAGTATTACTGTTGTAGTTGCCGTTGCATTTATTTTACAGGCTGGAGAGGCTAGCACGACGCCCAGTCCGTTTTGAATTCAACGTTGTAATTCTCACTTTCGTCGATTATTTGTTGTGGAATTGTGGCAAAATTTTGACGCAAAGTTGTAGTGACCGGTTTGTGCCGGATGTAAGACACGGAGCAAGAAAGTAGATTCAAAACAGCATATTACTATGAAAAGAAACAATAAATTCAAATGAAGTGTTAATAATAAGTAATATAGAAATAACTAAGTCCGAAGGTATTATTACGCTGCCTGACTAGTACCTGTCGTTAACTACTCTCGGTAACTGTTGTACTTGACTGCTAACTTGACTTCTAGTAATTGCAGTCTTTCCACTTAAAATAAAATGTCGCACAATACCTTTTTAATGCGGGTAATCTGAGCTATAGAGCTCTGGCAATAGTTGATGTCTGATTTTTCTCAGACGAGTCTCTACACTTCGGCGGAGCCTCGACTGATTTATTACTTTCGTAATTGCTGAATCTATTGCTGTATTTATTCGCCTTCCCACTTAATGCACAATGTGGTACAAGGCAATAATTTCAGTCTAATTTTCCCCAGACGAGACTCTAATATTCGGTGGAGCCTTGATAAGTGTTATTACTCCCCGCCCGAAGACAGAGACTTAGACAATGCACAAGGCAGGTAATAATCGTAACTGTAGTATTTAATCGCCTTCCTACTTAAGGCAAAATGTGGCACAAGGTCTTTTTAATGTGGGTAATCCGGTCGCAACTGCTCTTTAGATCGTCAAGCAGGTAATTTATATATAGCAAGAGGAAGAGTTCATTCCTCGTAGAAGGGCACTATAACAAAAACAAAAAAATAAACAAAACATAAAATGTAAGGTCAAACATTTTACATAGATCGAGCCTTTCGTAAGGCGTAAGATGTATTTGTAAATACATTTGTTCTTATATTTCAATAAGTTTATAAGAACCTTTTTCAATTAAACCGAGGGCTCCAACTACAACTGGATTAGCTGATGTCTTTACGTGCCCCATTTTAGAGACGTCGTTTGCAAACTTCTTGTACTTTGATATATTTTTGAAGATTTTATTATTATTATGTCAGTTGTCATCATATTTCGATTTCTGCCATGGTCGCACTACCTACCAAGCCTGAGGAAAGACCTAAGGCAGATCGTGGTGTGTTTCTATAGCTACATTTTATGTGTTTTTTTTCTGTCTCCCATAACATCCCTTTGTGTGTGGGCTGTACTTAACAACACATTTTTAGTGTATCTCTTAAGCAGTGGTTTCCAGGAGTTTTTTCAATGTATTTTTTTCTTCCAGTTTTTATGATTTATTATTATTATTATTATTATTATTATTATTATTATTATTATTATTACTTAACTGAATTAAGCAAGAATAGCATACGAAAGAGTAGAGAATTGAAAGCGATTAAAATTTAAAGAAAACAGGTACGGAAAAAAGACTGAAAGAAAATAAATGAAAAAGAAATAATAATAAAAAAAAGACGAAAAATACCTGAATATTAACGAAAAACTATAGCCTAAATGTTTTAAGCCATTCTCTGGATTTCGAAGAAACACCTAAAATTTGAAGGTTGGCTTCATTTTCAAAAAGATATTACTAGCTCACTTTCGGCCAAAGACATTTTCTCTTCTTGAAGTGTTTTATCATATATTTGATAATCACCATAAGAATATAAAATCATGACTGAACAAACTTTTCTTAAAACGGTATTCATTTTTGCCTAATATAACCTGCTAGCTAATATCAATTTTAGGGCTGAGGGATTTAAAATCTTAGTTAACCATCTCTTTAAATAAAATGAAGAACATCCATTAATGGGTTAAATAATTTCAGCCTGACTGAGGTAGGAAAGCTCACTCGTTATTAAGTCCATAGGGTGAGCCCAAAGTTTTGTATATATATATATATATATATATATATATATATATATAAGTACAAATAGATTGTCCTTTGAACTGAGCCGATTCATGAGGACTAGGAAGTTTCGTGAGTACACCGTTATAATGTTTCCACTCGTCACTCGTATTTGTCGTTACCTCTCCTTTTTGTTGTTTATATAGAGCATAGGTTGATTTTAATCGGAGTTGTCTTGTTTGCGATTGGTTGATTTTTCTTTAACTTTTTGTTTATTTTTCCTTTTTATTTTTATTGTGTAGATGTTTAATTTGTTTTTATTTATTTTATTTTATTGCATATGATATTTTAGATGACTCATGAATGGGTGTTCAATTGTTTAATATTAGGTTGTGTCCTTTTGTTGTATTGACGTCTTTTATTGGTTTGACCTTTTTCCTATTGTATTGGCACGATTTGACGCGTGACAGTTTATGTTTTCTCCGTTCTAGGTGTTTTGTGCTTGTGGGTTTGCTGTGTGTGTTGTTTTTTATTTTTCGTTTGGTGGTTGTGTGATTATCAGGTTTTCTTGTGATTGAGTGTTCATATGTATTTATTTTTCATATTCATATTATTTGTATGCTTTGTACTTTTTAATTATTTTCTGTTTATTGTCATGATTAAGTATTTGTATATATGTATGTGAATTTTTTTAAAAAATAAAATTTTAATATTTATATTGTTTGTATGTTTCGTTTTTGTATTATTTTGTTATTATTTATTATTGTCTGTGCACCAAAGCAGATGTTTATTCGATATTTTCACATTATTAAATAGGGACATGCGAAAACCACTGAAAAAACAACCTTTGTTCTAAACATTATCACAATTAAATTTCACATACGCACACACACACACACACGCACACACACACACACACACACACACACATATATATATATATATCGTAATTCATCTTTATATATATATATATATATAAAAGCAGTGAATTAGAACACTCTCAGCTATTGGACGTGTACAAATATAATATACATGCTAAAAAGTCTTCCACCTTTTACCGAGCGCCCATAGCTCAGAGGTAGAATCGCCGACTGACGCCAATTCGGTCGGGTTTCAATCCTGGGTAAAAAGCAATCGGATGTCTAATCGTACTGATGAGCTGATACAGCGAAACAGATCTGTCTGCGGATGACTATAATACACACAGACACACACACACACACACACACACACACACATATATATATATATATATATATATATATATTCCTCTCTTATCATGCTACGGGCTTTGGATTATTTGTTTTGCTTTATCTTATGTTTTAATGTAAGATAATCTTTAGTAGGTACATCAGTACATATGTTGCCGTCATTTTAGACAGCATAAAGATATAGATATAGATATTTTGCCGTCATTTTTGGCGTCAGGGTCCAACTCGTAGAGAGATAAGAAGGAATGCAGTATGAAATATGCGAAAATTAACTAGCTCACTTGCACATCAAGCAAGTAACCAGAGATTATAATAAAATAATATCAATGAAAGTAGTCATACTTTCGTAAAAGCCGTGAAAATTGGCAACAATATTTGAACTTCAGTTGTCTACCTTTGGGAAAATAGACACGTCATAAAATAATCCAGAATAAAAACTCGCGCTGAACACTGATCAATTAGAAAGCTTATCCCATTTCTCGGCGCACCTTTTCCAATTTCTACGCTGAGACGCTTGGTGGTTGGACGCCGCGCGTGTTTCTTGGCCAGCGCAAACTCTTGACATTTATAAGCCTAATATAATCTCGTCGTTCTCAAACACGTAGTCACAATGTATAATCAGAAACAAACTTCAATATGAACATGACATATGATGTTTTAGACGATTAAATCGATACCAGTCTGTCTTATCACGGCTATGAGCGCGAGTATTGATACTGAATATTTTTTGTATAGTGTGGCAAAAGGTCAAAGTAAAATCATTGGGACAATCTCTTGTAATTTTAATTTTGAAAAATCAGTTTGCAAAACAAAACTGTGAAACTGCACGCCAATCTATGCGCCTAATGATCGACTCATTGTACTCTTCTGTATTGCTTAATGTGATAAATGTGAGGACCGATATTACTCTACAAGAAAAAGAAAATAATCTATGTATGTATGTATGTATGTATGTATGTATGTATGTATCTATCTATCTATCTATCTATCTATCTATCTATGATATAATCAGTTTATATATATTATTGAAATAAGTAACATTCAAAATTCCGTTCTTTGACATATTGATGAACAAAAAAATAGCAAATTTACGATTTCGCCATGCAAAAGATGTACCAGTATAAATTAATCTACACTTAACTACTACAAAATAGCAATTATAAAAAAATCTAGTTCCTCGTGTAGAAACTAATTGATCCACAAACAGCTTTTTTAAAAGAAAAATAAAGGATATAAAAGAAACATTCATTAATAATAACTTTCCAATCTATATAGTTGATGAACAAATACGATGCTTTCTTAGAAGTCTCAATACTAAGCAAATAGAACATAATACTACTTCAACTAATCTCAGACATATTACTCTCCTATATCGTAATTAAATGCATACAAATTGTAAACAACATGAAAATATACTAAAAGAATTAGTCAATACTAATACATATACAACAGATTCTAGCAAAAAAAAAAAAAAAAAAAGGTTTATCATATACTACTCTAAAACTAGTATTTCCAACTATTCGCAATGATTTTTCTCCTCCCGGTTAGATACTTGCAAAAAACCATCATAGTTTACAAATTCAAGTGCCCTTTTGGGAAATTGTATCTCCAACGGATTAAATAATATTTGTTGATCACACCACAAACTCGATTTCATGACGCTTAACACTACATTTAAACAATAATTCTAACATTTTTAGGCATTTAAAAAAACATGGCTGGCGAAATAGCCAATACCGGAAAACCCTCGTCAAAAACACAACTATAGTTAAATAGAAAAAAAAAAATTCTTGAAATTTTCTTAACTTTTTTCTGTCAGCCAGCCTTCAACTTGGTGAGTTTAGCCAGTGTGATCTTATTTTTTGAATTATTTATTTATTTTGATTTGTATTTTGATTTGTATTTTTTATTTTATTTCGGTTCTTTTCTGCCTAATTTTTGTGTAAATTGTTGTTAATTATCAAATTTAGGTTTGGTATATTAGGGCTTTGGTTATATGTAGGAATTCTAAGACCGGCCATGTTTGTTTTTTTTTGTTTTTTTTTTTTTTTTTTAATTTTATTGTTCTGTCATTCCCTTGCTAACTGGACACATGGCTTAGAGGTGATCCCCCCTCCATCACACTACTGTCTGTTACTGCTTACTTAAGGTAACTTAATCTCTCCAGAACTCTCCAGAACTGTATAGAAGAAACAAAATGGAGATAATTTTTGAAATTTTCTTAACTTTTTTCTGTCAGCCAGCCTTCAACTTGGTGAGTTTAGCCAGTGTGATCTTATTTTTTGAATTATTTATTTATTTTGATTTGTATTTTGATTTGTATTTTTTATTTTATTTCGGTTCTTTTCTGCCTTCACCTGCTGCAATTAACGACCATCTGACCCTACTCTAGACCTCTCTATCCACAACTACAACCAACATGAAATTTAACAAACAAAATAGCAAGCCTAAACCAGCTAGTCGTAAATCGCCCAAACCTATCTGCGTTACCTTCACAAATATACGAGGTATTCGCAGTAACTTTAATAGTGTAGAGTCTTTCCTTCTAACTAACTCACCCGATATCTTAGCTATATGTGAGACTAACCTTGACCCTTCTATCCCCTCTTCAGAGCTGTTCGTTCCTGGTTACCTTCCTCTCTTCAGGAAGGACTCCAATGTCCATATGCATGGGCTTGGTGTATATGTCAGCGAACAACTCCCCCTAGCCAGGGTCACATCTCTTGAATCCCTTGATCATTCCTTCATGTGCTTCCGTCTCTCACTTCTAAGCTCGGTTAGCTATCTCTTCTTCCTCTACCGCTCCCCCTCCTCCTCTGACTGTACGTTACTTGATTGCATCTCTAATAACATCGACAGGGCCATTTCTTCTCACCCATCTGCCCAAATATTTGTGTTTGGCGATTTTAACGCCCACCACACCAAGTGGCTTGAAAACTCAGCCACCGACCTTGCTGGGATCCGCACCATGCACTTTTCAATAGCCCAAGCTCTAACGCAAGTGGTGGACTTCCCCACGCGTTTCTCTAAAAACCCTAACGGAAGGGACTCTTTACTCGACCTTTGTTTTACTTCCATCCCAGACTCCTGCACTACCAGGCAACTCTGCCCCCTTGGAAATTCTGACCACGCCGTAGTCTCCGTAAACATATCAATCCGCACTAACTCTTCCCAAGAAAACCAGACCAGCAGAATATCATACTGCTACCAAAGAGCCGACTGGGACTCGTTCAGGGACTTCCTCTGCGACGTCCCCTGGAACAACGTCTTTGATCTTCCTGTCGAAGACTGTGCCTCCGAAGTCTCCTCTTGGGTTAAGGCTGGCATCGATGCTTTTATCCCTGCCAGAAAATTCCAACTAAAACCTAATTCGTCCCCCTGGTTCTCACCCGCTTGCTCGGCCGCTATTGCCCACCGGAACCATTTCTTCCGGCTCTATCGAAGCTGCTCGTCGAACCAAAACAGGCGCCTTTTCACCTCAGCACGGAACAAGTGTAAAAAAGTACTGAACGAAGCCAAGAGGGCGTTTGCTACCAGAATTAGGCAACGCATAGCATCCTCTAAGTTTGGCTCCAAAGATTACTGGCGTCTCTGCAAAAGCGTGCTCAGCAGGAACAAGACTTCAATACCCCCACTAATCAATGAATTTGAAGTTCTCACCTCCCCAGCCGACAAGGTTGAGTGCTTTGCCCGTAAATTCTCAACCAATTCGACACTGGACTCGTTAGGAATACCTACACCAGACTTCCCACCCAGAACTAAGGCTCAACTAAATAACGTCCTCATCTCGCCCTCGCTGGTCGCCAAGATAATTGCGCAACTTGACCCACACAAAGCGAGCGGCGGTGATGGAATCCCAGTCATAGTACTGAAGAAATGTGCCCCAGAACTCTCCTCTGTCCTCTCTAAACTCTATAACCTCTGCCTATCTGCTTCCTGCTTTCCTGCCTGTTGGAAGTCCTCCTGCGTAGTACCTATATTTAAGAATTCTGGCGAACCCTCGGACCCCGCCAATTACCGTCCTATTAGTCTCCTTCCAATCTTTGGCAAGGTTTTCGAAGCCATTATCAACGCCGAGGTGATTCAGCACCTTATGACCAACGGGCTTCTCTCTGACAAACAGTATGGGTTTCGCTTCACCAGGTCTACTGCTGATATGCTAACGACCATTACCGAGTACATATACCAGGCACTCGACAAGAATGGTGAAGCCCGAACCGTTGCCTTGGATATCTCCAAAGCATTCGACAGGGTCTGGCATGCTGGCCTCTTGTGCAAACTGCGGAGCTATGGGATAACTGGACATCTGTTTGACCTCATCCAGTCCTTCCTCTCTAACCGCACATTAAAGGTGGTATTAAATGGGCATGCCTCCCAAAACTACCAGACGAACGCGGGCGTCCCTCAAGGTTCTATCCTAGGTCCCACGCTATTTCTGATCTACATTAATGATCTCCCCGACACCATTAGATCCCAAGTTGGCATGTATGCCGACGACACAACAATCTACTCCCGCATCGATCAGAAACCAGGTCTGGACGACAAAGTGAACCTCGCTGCCGCACTGGAAAGGGACCTCCAATCCGTAGTGACCTGGGGTAGGAAATGGTTGGTAAATTTCAATGCCTCCAAAACAAAGCTGTTATCAACTAACCACCATAGACTATCGCATCTACCTCCCATTAACATGGGACAGGCTAGCCTCCCAGAGAGTAAAATACTACGCCTCCTTGGCCTTACACTCTCGGCGGACCTCAAATGGAATGACTATATTGAATCCATTGCCAAATCTGCTGCTATGAAAGTCGGCTCTCTGTGCAGGGCCCGGAAATTTTTCCCACCTGAAACTATTCTGCACATATACAAATCTACCATCCGCCCGTGTATTGAATATTGCTGCCATATCTGGTCGGGTGCCCCTGCTGCTCTCCTTGGGCTTCTTGACAAAATAGAAAGGAGGATCTGTAACGTGGTTGATACTAACTTGGCAGACCGGCTGCAGCCGCTCTCACACCGGCGTGATGTAGCTTCCCTGTGCCTCTTCTACAAGTACTTTCATGGCTTCTGCTCCGATGAGCTTAGATCACTGGTGCCGCCCAAGCACGAATTTACACGAGATACTAGATTAGCAACTAGGTCCCACCCTTTTACAGTTAAACAAATAAGATGTAACCGTAAATTCTACTCCAACAGCTTCTTTTCTCGCGCTTCCCGCCTGTGGAACTCCCTTCCACAAGTCTGCTTTCCCGACAGTTACAATCTCCAGGTGTTTAAATGTAGGGTCAATAGACACCTCCTATCACACTAACTCCCAACTATTCTCACAACACTCTCATCTACCCAACCCTCATTCTCGGTATCCTCACCCGCCTATCACCCACCCTCTGTTATGTCCTATATTTAACCAGCCTTTCTCCTCTCTACGTAGCCCCCTGCACAGTAGTGGCAGTGACATGCCTTGCTCGGGGTGAAACGCTTATAAAAAAAAAAAAAAAAAAAAAATATACATAAAACAGTTGAGACCTAACCTGAACAAAATAAACTATGAAATCTCCACAGTCAGTTAAGTGCCATACGTGATATACGCTTGGGCGATCATGTCTCGAAAGAGACATGACTGACTGGGCAGAAGATTATCCCGCAGTAGGTTGCCATTGCTTTCTGCGGTAGACTGGTTGCCGATCAAGGCTATAGAAGCCAATCTGTCCTGTTATTTAACCCATAACTGGAAGGAATAGACGGATTAATACCTTTCCCAAGTGTATTTGCGCGTAAGTGAATGCAATGAATTCGGCTTGAATTCAAACTCGGCTCCCTGATTTCTCGTTCTGAGCCGATATCCAATGTACCACAACGCACAAACAAATATCCTTAAATGCCTATAATTAATAACTGAAGCCACTGGCTTATTGCAATAGCTTAATATTTATTGTTTTCACCCTCGCTTGGTCATGTGTGACGTCATGAGCTGTAATACGATATTCGCTTCCAACGTTTTGTATGCATGAGTTTCACGTTGCTTGAAAATCTTCCACATAAACAAAAACAAACAATTATTGTTTGTCCGTGAATTGTTAATGTCATTGACATCTTTGAAAATTGCTTATGTAAGCCGAAAGCTCAGACTTGATTATAAAATAAATTATGTATCAATATTGTGATTTTCTTTCTTCATTCAATGCTATTAGGCTTATCAGACAATAAGAAAAAAATTATCTATCTATATATATGCACAAACATTTTCAGTGAGTGTGTATATATATATATATATATGTATTACCATATATATATATATATATATATATATATATATATATATATATATATATATATATATAACCATTTTGTATCTATATATATGTATTTATGACCATATTGTATCTATATATGTATATAACCATTTTTGTCTGTATATATGTATAACTATTTTGTATATATATATATATATATATATGCGCTCTCACACGCCGATTGAGCTCTCTGGAAGCAAGATAGACTTTGAAAAACAGTAGCCACTCTAGCGTGTACGCATCGCTCATTCAGTAAAATGAATTGGATCACTCTAGCTATTGGGCGCGTAATATGATATGCGCTAAAAAGACTGCTTCCTTCCACCGAACGCCGTCGCCGACTGACGCCAATTCGGTCGGGTTTCGAGCCTGGGTTATGTAACAATCGGAGTCTCACCGTACTGATGAACTGTGATACAGCGAAAGAGATCTGTCTGCGGATGACAATATATATATATATAACCTTTTTCTGTCAATCTATTTATTTATCTATCTATAGCCATTTTATAGATAGATAGATAGATAGATAGATAGATAGATAGATATAAACAGGCTCTCATAGATATTAACTGTCTGTGATAGGTAGGTGAATTTCTTATTTGTGCCGTGTCAAATAAGGACGTAGATGATCATGGCCTTCCACATCTCTCTATTTCTTGTCGCTTTTAATCCCCTTCACGTTTTATCCTTCTCAATTCATACTCGACTAATCATCTACTCAAGTTCATCATGTTTGTCTTGCGTTGCTTTCTCTTGTCCCTCTTCTCCTTTATCAGTCATGTCTCCCTTCCTCATTCAATTAAGTGCCATATGTGATGCACGCTTTGGACGATCATGTCTCGAAAGAGACATGACTGACTGGGCAGAAGATTATCCCGCTGTAGGTTGCCATTGCTTTCTGCGTTAGACTGGTTGCCAGCCAAGGCTATACAGCCCAATCTGTTCTGTTATTTAACTCATAACTGGAGGGAAGATACGGATTAATACCTTTCCCAAAGAATTTGGCGCGTAAGTGAATGTAAGGAATTCAACTGGAATTCGAAATCGACTCCCCAATTTCTCGTTTCGAGTCGATATCCACTGCACTACAAAGCACATCCTACATCTCCAAAAAATTCCAGGTTTTTCCTGATTTTAAGTATCAGTCTACTTTTCGAAGGCACCTAGCGGTGGTGTAATGGTTAGCAAGCTTGTCTCGCTTGAATCATTACAATTGAGTAGTTAGTTCGATCCTCACTGGCTGTCCTTTACTTTCGGCCGTGTGTCACGTCTAAGCTACTCTTAGAAAATCACCTTCCTCCAGATTTGGGGGTTGGGCGCAGGGCTAACAACCCTGCCCCATAAAAATCAGTTTATTACGGGAACAGCAAAAATGCTGCCACTACACACCATTGGGTGTAACGGGTGATGATTTTTTTTTCTTTTCGTATCTATCGTCTCAAAAACCTCGTCGTTGCTCACGTGTTCTGTCTATATTATTCTTAGCATCCTTCTGTAAAACCACATTTCGGTTCCATCAAGTCTTTCCTTCATCTCTGATAATATTATCCAGCATCCCCTGCACTACTGAAGGACAGACAACACATTTTTCGTTTCCAGGAAAATTTTCGTGTCTTTTATCTTCTTACTTTATTCAGTTTCTAGGATGCATTCTTGACTATGACAGTACGCTTTTAGATCTCACTATTGCACTTTCCGTCCTCTGTTAGAATACTTCCCAGGAATTTACATTTCTGCACTTGTTTAATTTTAATATCAACAACTTGTAACTGGCATTTCAATTCTTGATAATGGCTAAAAGTATAGCAGAAAACGCTCGAAATTACAAAACCTTTCAACATTTCTTATATACATTGAGTTCTGTAAAGAAAAAATTATAAAAACATAAAAAATGAAAAAATAATGTTATGTTGTGTGTCATCTTTAATCCAGTTTTTTAACAATATAAATTAAAGATTTATGCAAACTATTAACATAGTTCCTAACTTTTGTCCAGCAGCTTATTTCCTTTGCTCCATTTAATCCTTATTTTAAAAAAAATATTATGCAAATTTTTGTAATTTTGTATAATATTTATGCATTAGCCCCTAATCATTATTCGGTAAAAACTTCATTGCTAATAATGCATTACATTTTAAGTAATACACATACTTATGTCTTTGCTGTTTCCGTTCCTTATATTATGGCCGCTACTGTATATTTGATATATGGGTAGGTTTTGAAGGCTATCAAAATGTGTTCAGTAAAATAAAGGCAGATAAAGAAGGAGTTAAGTATTATCTATTTATTAAACATTAATATTTCGAGATCGTAGTCACATCTTCACCGAATATACACAATGCTTCAAGCAAATTAGAAAACTCCCATTGTATATATAGGCGGTGTTATTTCTCGATATACATAAGTAGTTTATATCTATTTCTCTTTCTCTCTCTCTCTCTCTCTCTCTCTCTCTCTCTATATATATATATATATATATATATATATATATATATATATATATTTAGTAAAGTTTTGTAATTTGCTTGAATCATTGTGTAAAATAGTTATATGGGTTTGGGTTATAAGTAATACCCAAACACTTCTTTACCTTTCTTTATTTTGCTCAACGCATGTTGACAGCCTTCAAGACATAGCCCATATATATATATATATATGTAATAGCCATTCTTTGTCTACCTATCTATAATAGCCTGTGTCTATCTATCTATCTATCTATCTATCTATCTATCTATCTATCTATCTCAGTCAGTCACTTTTAAAAATATTTTTCGGTATGAAATTTCAACAAAAAACATATGTAGATAGGATTTTTAATAAAAGAAAAAGAAAATCTTAAAAACGAAAGAAAATTATTTGTTAAATAAGTAAAAACATATTCAAATGTTGCAGACGATAAATATTTAAAATGAAACGCCTTACTATTTTAAAATTGAAATTTTACTTATCGTTGGCGATTTTAGCTTGTATATGACAACATTTTACTAACTTGTGAAGCTAGAGTTCTCATTGGTTGGAATCGAAATATGTTTGTTGTTTGATGTCAGCATCTGTGTTTCTTTTCTGACGACATTTTCTTTTTCATTCATTAGAACAGAATGGCGCGCTATTATGATCAGACGGGTGATCTTGTTTCTCGTTCTAGAAATTTTTCCTATCAGAATAATTGTTAAAAGTAAATTGATACATTGTCATAATGGTCAGTTCGTTGCTGTGATGCGTATACATATAAAAGAAAAAAACATTATTTCTTTCCATGAATGATGGAAAAGTTTTTAATTGATTTTTTCCAGCGTGTTTGTCTTTGTCCTATACCACTGGTTTTTACCCGTTGCTCTAATGTGCAGAGAATATTCGGTAGTATTTGTATTTCTCTCAAATTTATTCGCTTTTTTAGTTGCAGAAAAACGTTTGGAAAGTGGGTGTATTGCAGGTAAAAATTAGGAAATATATGTGTTTTTATTCTATATAAAAATTATTTTCTTTGTAGTAAATAAAGTTTTTAACTGTAATATTGCGGGGCTATTGACAAAGCAGGTGGCTTTAACCCCGCAAAGAATTAAAGTAATACGATCGAATCAAGGACAACGACGACGAGGATTTATAAATTCAAGCCAAATTTTATTTACAAAATCTGGCAAGCATATGTACAGAATGCTTGTTAAGTCGGGTAGTGTCAATCGAAAGGATCGCTTGGTAGACCAGTGGTTGGCAGGGCCGGCGCAGAGGTGATGTAGGTTGCTAGAGGTTCTTCTTAATCGTTCCAGGAAGGACAGTTGCCGGTGGCTGCTGATGGAGACGGTTAGCCCTTAGAAGGACTGTATCATATGTAATCTCAAAGTCCTGAGAAGAACTGTAACATATGTAACGGTTAGTTCTTATAAGAACTGTCGCATACGTAACCGGTTAGTCCTAAAAAGGACTGTTGCACATGTAATCAGTTAGCATTTGAAGGACAGTTGTATATGTAGCCGGGACTGCAGCTTCTGCTGGTACTTGATTCCCCCTGCTGCTTCTGCCTTGTGCTGGTGGCTGCTGCTGTAGGGATCGGTTAGCCCTGAAAAGTAACTTGAATGTAACTGAAGAGCCATTAAAAAAACTGGTGCATATGTAACGGAAAGCCCTTAAAAAGACTTGTGCATATCTGAACGGAAAGCCCTGAAAAGGACTATATCAATGTAATCAGAGTGCTCGCCAACATTGCCCAGCTAATAATGTCTTTTGTTTCACTATTAAAATTCTTCTTCCACGTTTGAATGTACACATGGGTTTTATCTGAACCCCATGTGTACATAAATTAGTTTCAGGTTTTTAGGTACGAGTGTTTGTGTGTGCTTATATTTCGTTTTGTTGTTTTTCTGTGTTTTGACTTTTGGAAACGCTGAGTCACCGGAAATTAATGGCTTGTCTCTGTTTTCCGTAGTGACGCGTTTAGACGTTTCAGTAGCCGGCAGTAACTTCCGGCCGGGTGCGATAGTAATTTTTAAAAGGAAAATGTTCAGGCTAGTTTTTATTATATATCGAGTGTTCCACTGCCATCATAAATATATAAAAATGAATACATACTGGCTTTTATAATAAGACGAAGGCATACATACATACATACATACATACATACATACATACATACATATATAAATGTTGTAAGTTTGTTATAACAATAGTTGATAAATGGTTGATATTAATTTACGAATATATTAAAGTATCTTCAAATTAGGTAATTATATCTATCATTAGACACATTTAGGATTCATGGAGTATAGATTTGTAGAAAGATGCACAAGTGATGTAGTGTTTTAAATGAGTCTTTATAATTGGTTGTAATGCTATTAGTATGTTTTCAAATTACTTCCTCTTTAAAACGTTCTGTTCTTTTTTACTTGAAGTAGCATTACAAAATTCAAAATTGTGTCCTACTTCGTTTTAGTTTAATGCAAGAGTGTTGGAACTTTTGTACAAACGTCTCTTTTATGCACGTCTTTGAAGCAGCTTATTAAAATGAAACATGTTACATGAAAGACACATTTTCCTAATTGTTTTTTTAGTTATTCATATTCTATTCATTATTATAAATATTCTTCATTGTTTTTTACTTATTCTTATTTTATTCATATATCTAAACTTATTTATAAATGGAAATTTGTCTATGTGTTTGTGTGTGTGTGTGTGTGTTCGTTGCCTGTAGACTCCGAAACGGCTGAACCGATTTTCTTGACAATTTACACAGTTGTACTATAAGCGTCTGCGAGTGTTCTTAGCTAGGTTTTGTGTCGAGGTACACCCGATAAATATCGAAAATCGAGTTATAGAAGGAGTGGTCCGATTTTAATCAAATTTGATACACTCAGACATATACATGAGAAACGATATTCAGAAGTTTCAAGATCGCTGTTCTTACAATAGTGCAGAAAATCGATAATGTATATATATGAAATGCAAGATATTTGTATGTGTTTCTGTTTATCTGTCTTTATTATGTCTGTATTTTTTCAGCCCTTTTATTTTAGTTTTTGTTTCGGATTTTGGTTCTAAGTAGATATAATTGTAGTTTTTAGTCTCAGCCATGTTACCATTTACTCAGAGGACTTATTTAGCCTTCAAAATTCAGTTTACGACAAAAGAAACTTATTTGATATCGATACCAGGAAACCAAAATTTGATTTACATCCATTCATTTTTCTTTCAGTCTGCGGTTTCGCTTTAACTGGAAACAACTATTGCTTTTTGCAGGACCATGGATTAGTTTTAAAGCTTTCATTACATCCGAGCAACGCCGGGCTATACTGATATATATATATATATATATATATATATATATATATATATATATATGTTCTTTAATTACTTAATTTTTGGTCATAATAACATTAGACCAGTGCACATTTTTATTAAAATTGTTCAATACAATTATATTGTAGAACATTTGAATATTTTTCATTTGTAAACGAGTTATTACGCCACCTAGGTTTCTACCATGAGCGGTGTCTTCAGGCGATTTGCACTAACTGATTTCACCGTTTTTTCCGTTTTTTTTAAGAACGCTCACGTAACGGTGGTTTTATTTGAACACTCACGTAACTGGAATTTGTTGAACGCGCATTTTTAAAAGTTACAAGAAATTATAACGATTTCATTCATGGTTGTATGAAGCTAAGTGGTATTTTTTAGTATGATTAAATTTAATCATAATTTCTGTTCTTTCATTCTGTTCATTAGAAGACCCAAAGAGACAAAATATTGCGATTATATTGAATTGAATTTTTTTTTATCAAAGTTGACACTCAAGCAAAATGTGGAAAGAATGTTCGACAAGGGAAAATAGCAATAGAGAAGAAACCGTTAATTGAAGTTTTGGTCACATATAGACATGAAATAGTTAAATCAGGCTGCTAATCAAATAGTGCACTTAAGTTCGTAAATTCGAGACACCAAACAGGAAAGCTGATTAGAACAATTACCAGAAGATTATTTATAGAAAAGACAGAGAGAAGCTACATTACCGGAGGTGGGGAAAGTGACTGAAAGTGGAGAGGCTTTGTCACGAATCTAAAAGCCACTGTTATTTTTTATTCGCCATGTTTCTGCTAAACAACTTATATTCTCCGCAGACAAAGCGATATTCTTGGCGAACAATCAATATCAGCATGAAATCTTATTCAATAAATTGCATCGGAATTTTCCTGAAATCGATCAGAGAAGTCGATCGAATATGACGCTCTTCTTTTCTCTAATCGTTTCTCTGCATGGACATGAGTTTTGTGTACGTTGAATCTCATCGAGACGCTTGATTAGCCTATTTGCTTCTCGTTGGAAAAGAGAAAACACGAGAGGAGGACTAAAGACGAAGCAAGCAATAACCGGGAAGTCAGTCCTGGATGCATCAAGTGTAGTGTCTTTGATGTGATTTGGCAACCATTCATAAGAGTCATTGCTGCGCATCGCAGAATAGTAATTTTCCCTTGGGGTTATTCATTCTGCAGAGAGACACCATTGTAAATTTTGCGATCATAGAATTCAGTGAGTATAAGCATCTAGCGTTGCTTTAAAACTGACCTGTCACTCCTGCAATTTATTCGAATGATTAAGACGGTTTCATTAAGAATGCTTCATTGTGGGAAGGCCAAATTAATATTTGGTACTTCCTCTATCAAAATTGATACTTCCTGTAACAAACTTGGCTATGAATTTGTTGAAAGTCATTCGCGCTATATAAAGCTGTTATAAAGTTCGGATAACGCTCGACGTTGCTTTTAGTAAGACTGTAAGGAAAATGCTGTATGGAAAATTTGAGTGTAGAAGGTAATAATCACACAAGAACGTGGGTTAGTAGTTTAGTCGGAATACTAGTTACCAGTAGTTTAGTAGTTTAGTCTGACATGGATCACTAGTTTTGTCGGACTGCAATACCTACGTCTTAGCGTCCCACCTTTTTTCCCCTGTTCCACGAGAAGACGTTCTGCTCATAGTATATGGACGAACAAGATACCGGGTAGGGATAATTCTGGATGCAATAAAATAAATCGGGGTTCACGATGATCTTATAGACGGTACTAAAACTTCATAAATTATTAGAAAAATATGAAATATTTTGAACTCATCTTTTTCTCCATCAAATACAGGTTTATAATCTTTTTTTTTAATATATAATTTTAGTCTGTAATTTACAGTTCAGAGAGGTAAATTTTTGTTTTGGGTCCCGAAGAGTTTTCCCCCATCAAATTTATCCAAAATAGCATTATTTCTGTGCAAATGTATATGCTGAACTCAAATCAACAATTAGTTATTAAAGAAACCTACCTTTATTGATCTGACCGTCCAGAAAAAAATCGAACTAAATCTCGCTCATTGTAATTAACTGCTGAATGACTTTCGGCGTAGGCAACAAATTTTAGCTTATTTTCGACCTATTTACGTCCTGTAATGAAAGTAATACGTGATTTTTTTCTATGCGTATTGCTTTCATTACAGGAAGTAAATAGGCGGAAATTTCAGTAAAGGAAGTAAATAGGCCGAAATTTGTTGCCTACGCCGAAAGTCATTCTGCAGTTAATTACATGATTTCGTGAGAGTTACGGGAGACAAAAAGTGCGAGACGAAGTTCGATATTTTCTGGTCATTAAGATCAATAAAGGTAAATTTCTTCAAGAACTAATTGTTGATTTGAGTTCACCACATACATTGGCACAGAAATAATGCTATTTTGGATAAGTTTGAAGGGGGAAAACTCTTCGGGACCCAAAACAGAAAATTTACCTTCAGAGATTATTCTTTGCGACTGCCAAGTTTACCTGAAGCTAAATTAGCCGCTGGAAGAGAGAAGAATTCAAACTTTGTTTTGAATGTCAACCAGACACAGAAGATTACCAACTTATTAGTGCTATTGAAATACTTAAAACCAAGTTTGAATGTTAACTGCTAACAGCAAGCTGTGTCTGTTATTTGAGTAAACATTTGTTTAAATGTCAACCGTACTGAGAAGAGATAAAACTGATTCTATTGTTTGACAACACCTCTGTGTGAATTTCGACAAGAGATTAATATATTCTTTATTGTTTGACAATTGGGAGAGTTTGCATCGTCTGAATTAATTTGAACTGACCATTTTTCCCGTCACTTGAAAATTTTAAAATCTCACATCACCCAGAGCCCTTACACCGAGCAGATCTTCCTCTCTGTGACTTCCAGCTATTTCAATGATATTTCTTTCTGTTGGGCGTAATTAACTTAAACGTGACAAGGAGTTTACCGATTGCTTTAAATTAGAGAAGTGACACTGGTAAATATCTATGAGGTGATATATATATATATATATATATATATATATATATATATATATATATATATATATATATATTCTAAACATATAATGTTAAATATGAGACAATGAATGTCTATTATGTTTAATCATGAGCCGTTCTAAACGTCGTATTTTTGGTTTAAATTCATTTGAAAATAAAGACAAAAATTCTCCAACATTTGGATAATTTTTTAATAATTTGGTTCTAAGCTTTCGACTCACATGAGCCATGTTCGGCGAGGTTATTAAGACGGTAATACAGTAACATCTACCATCAGCGACGATTTTATTTTGTGTTGACATAAAACTCCGCTAGGCAACGGTAATAGTTACCAAAAATAACAAACGCAGTTCGCAAATTTGCATTGCGGTTCTATGGCGTCACACTGCCTGATAGCGCGAAATGACAACAGAACGATGTATTCAAATGCAATGTAATGTAATTATTTGCTTCCTCGATACACTATATATATATATATCAATATATATCAATATATATATCAATATATATATATATATATATATATATATATAGTTTGCAAATATTTTGTAACCAAAAATAAAAATGTGTGTCAAACGAGTGTTTTTTTTTTCTCTTTATATCACTATTACTGTGTACTTCCTTGGTAATTTTTATTTTCACTTTTTTTTTCCAAAAAAAAATGAATCACACTATTTTCTCAATCAGTTATATGAAAAATAATAGAGTAGACTGAGTTGCCTAACCTTACAAAGCAAGTGAAACAAAACTCTGAATTTCAAGAATGAAGAAAATGGTTGGAAACCATATTTTCCAAAGAAGATTCGTCAATTCAGACTGTGAAGAGGTATTATTTGTCTATTTCTTGAAGTGATAAGTCATTAAGTTTTAGCTCTCGACTGATAACACACACACACACACACACACACACATAAACGCACAAACACACATAAACACACACATAAACACATAAGCACACACACACACACATATATATATATATATTTTAATGCAAAAATGTGTCACTTTAACTAAGCAGGTTCATGCCGAATTCAAAATGCCGTGGGAAAATGTTTATGATATGGCTAATTAAGTTTTTTTTTTTGATCAGCTGTCATGTCCCGGTTTTTTCTAATTGAGTTTAGTGTAAATTGATATTTTGTCGGATTGGTCTTATTTGCGATTGGTTGAATTTCTTTTTATTGCTTTTTAATCTTCGCGTGAATGTGTATCCGTTAACTGCATTTATGTTGGTTGACATGTTTTTGTAGTAACCACTTCTTATTGGCCTGAGCTTTTTCTTTCCGTGTTGCTAGATTTGATCGCTTAGAGGCTTTTTTTAAAACTTTGAAGTCATGGTTGAGTTTTTGTGCTCTTGTGTGTATTTGTGTTTGAAGGATTTTATGTTGATTGTGCGTCGTTTCTCATTTCTCATTTTTCTATACATTGAGACACCTTGTGTCTTAGTGGTTTTATTACATTGCATAGGGTGAACTCGATTAAAATAAAAAAAAAGTCTTTTAGAAGGATAAGTCTCTCAGAAGCCTACTTAGTTTTTGAGTATTTGATTTTTTTTCATAATGCAAAGAACTGATTTTCTAATTGAGATAAAGATCAAAATTTAAAACGATTTTGTTAGTTTTCAATCTAGCTCAGGTGGAATACTGATGTAACATAATCTTTCTTTCCGTAAAACTCATTCATATGATGTGGGACTCATTTCAATAAATATACGTAAACGGTGTAAAATAATTCAGATGACGTGAAAGAAAAAAAGGAAAATGCAGTTGAAGGGTGAAATCGAAAATAAAGAAATGCTTAAAAGCCTAAGACAATTGTAAATTAAATAAAAAAAAAGTTTAGCAAAGTCCTGCCTTGTTTCAGACGTAGTTGTGTATTTCTATCTGTCTGGCGATCAATTCTAGGTTTCAAAGTAACATCCGCGGTAAAATTTAATCTAATATAACCCTTCGCATGATTTTATCTACATACTTTTTCTATCGCACTTTTTTCTATTTTTTTTCAAAAATCATTTCATCCCAACCAAGATAATGAAGTCATAAAAGACGCAAGAGGGAAAACAGAGAACAAATATTAAGGAGCGAGAACAATAAAAGAATAGGAATTAAAAAGACAAAAGACAACGATATACATTGCATTTAAAATTTTGAAGACTTTTTTGGTTTTGAATATCAAAGTTGACTCGTGAAGAAGAAACTAGAAGAGAATTCCATAAACAAGAAGTATAAAAGAAGAAACTTCTAGCATAGAACTTCCGGCTTGATCTAATCATGTCAACAATAAAATTATGAGACATTGTCGCTAATCTAGTTGTACGCTTAAATTCTTAAAATCTAGCTACCAAAGAGGAAAGTTTATCAGAACAATTCCCATGAAATGTTACATAAAAGTGCACAGGGAATCTACGTTACGGTTGTTGTAAAGAGACTGAAGACAAAAGGAAACAGCCTACTCCTCTCTCCAAGGCATATCACATATAGACGTAGCTATGCATAAGAAAAATTCGTTTTACGTCTTTACTCATTTTATCTAGTTAAGCAAATGTTAAGCGTGATTCTGATGAACTTGCAGACAGTTACACATGAAAAAACTGATAGATAACAAATACGTTTGTGCCGTGTATAATATCAATACACCTACGTGGCAACTAATAGTAGACAGTTTCTTCTGAGATGATGGGGTTTTATTGTTTTTTTACGGCTTATCAACACATTGTGTGTCAATAGATTCCAAAAAATATTTTGAATTGTAAAAATAATTCTTTTCTTCCGGCAAATCAGTATTGCATTAACAACTTTTGAACAACTATTTAACCCATAACAGGTAGGAAGAGATAAGTTTAGACTTTTCTCAGTGGTAATTCTTGGAACATAAATGTAAATCCGACTGGAATTAGTTCACAATCTTCTGATTCCCCATTCCGAACCACTCTTAGATTAAGATGAGGCAACGGATATGTGGTTCTACTAAAATGTTCTGAGAAAGAGAACATTTTGAAAAAAAATAGAAACTTAAACAAGAACCGTGCTTAGAATTAAAAAGAAGCTATTTAAACCATGAGATTCATAATAAGGAAAGGAGGCTTAGAGAATTTGATGCACATAGAAGAAACTAAATGTAAGAGAGGCAAAATGAACCTGAGTAACTTACATAGCGAGCTAGTGCAAATGGTTGTCAAAACAGAATTTGGGAAATTAGTAAGGTGAAAGACACAGTTGAAATATCTGGAGAATATAAGGAGAAAGCGTGAAGAATTTGATACCCAAAGAATATACTGAATGTAAGTTGGACAGAATCAAACGGAGTAACCTCTTTATTGAACTTGCATAAATATTTATCAAAACCAGCTTTTGGAATTATATTAAGTTGACAAAGTGAATCATAGTAACGAGATAATCAGTGCCTATGGTGACAAAGGATAGGAACTTGTGGATAAACTTTCTGTAAATTGAGTAAACAATGATACAGGCCTTCTATATGTTGTTTAATACTAAAGCCTAACATTAATTTCCAGGCCTAGAAGCATGTCGTATTGCGGAGCAAGAAAATAACTTAGTATTTCTTCTAGAAAATAACCGAACATTAGGCCGAGAAAATGATATTGAGATGCTAAAAATAACGTAGTATTTATTTCTAGAAAATAACCGAAGGCTACGGCAAGCAAATAGTATTGAAGCGCTAGATAATAACATCATATTTTCTTCTGGAAAAAACTCAAAGTTAGGCCTAACCAATGGTACTGATGTGCTAAAAAATAATATATTATTTCTTTCTAGAAAACAAACCATCGCTACGCCGGGCAAACAGTATTGAGATGCTATAAAATAAAGTAATATTTAGTTCTAGAAAATAATCAAACGCTTGGCCTAGAAAGTGTTTATCTTTATCCACAGCAAATTCTGATATCAATCGGTAGATTTAAAAGTTAATAATCTATTATGACTATCTTGTGGGTTAAAGAACGATTGATTAGTACAAGTCAGTTAAGTGCCATAGATGATATATGCATTAGGCGATCATGTCTTGAAAGAGACACGACTGACTGGGTAGAAAATTATCCTGCAGTAGGTTGCCATTGCTTTCTGCGGCAGACTGGTAGTCAGCCAAGGCTATAAAACCCAGCCTGTCATATTATTTAACCCATAACTGTAGGAAAGAGACGGATTAATATATTTCCTAATGGTATTGGTGTGTAAGTAAATGCAAAGAATTCAAATGGAATTCGAACTCGGCACCTCTATTTGTCATTTCGAGTCGATATCTACTGTACCACAACACACATTCAGTACAGTCCATAATTACACCAAGGAAATGTTTTGAATCAATGAATAACTCATAAATAAGTCTCAAGCGTTATATATCTTACTTATCTCGATACTATTCTCGCTTTATTCCGAACCTGCACTCCATTCTACGTCATTTAATAACCATTTCTATTGACTAGCTATTGCGACTTGTGTTTGGGGAAAAATTTAAAAAAAAGGTAACTTTGTAATATTCTATGCTTCGTTTTGTGGACGGATAACCAGATTTTTTTCTTTTTTTTTTTCGCCCATAATTTGCATACATCAACTATGGCTTCCAAATTACATGGTCTTTATAAACCTCTCTTCATAAACATAATGTTAGTTTCTTTAGAAAACTCTAAGAGATATCAAGTGTTGTTCCATGCTTAGGAAGTCAAACATTTCTTGTAAGACAGAATTATCAATTATCCTAAAAAAAAAGAGAGAAAACAGTGAAAGAAAGTAGGTAATTATTTGATTTTAAAATGTTATTGTTAAAATTACAAAAAAATAAATGTCTTCTTCTTTTCACTTATAAAGCCGAACGAAAATTCTAGAGAAACAGTAAATTTTAAAAGCGAAGAAGAAAAAAATAAAGAATAGCATGACTGGCAAAAGACAAAGCTGGAAAATAATAAAAACAAGTTGAAATGATAAGAAAAAAGAAAAAAAAACAACACCCGGAAAAAATTAAGTTATTGGGAAGAGGGCTTAAAAGTGGCAAATAGAAAGTCACTTTGTCAGACAAAGGCAATAAATTAAACATGGGAGTAGAGCCAAGAAAGTTTTAAATGGATGCCGACATTTCTTTTGTCCGAAAGTGCCAAAAAAGTTTGTTTTCCTTTCGGCTTTTAAATCATTACAAGTAAAAAGTACCAAGGACTGAGCAAAGATTTTAAAGAATAAATGTAACTGTTTGAAGGCTGCAAGAAAATAAAAACGCGAATTCATGAGACAGTCACCCCTCTTTAACACAACGACTTTGTCTCAAAGATCAAATGAAAGTCCTTCGGGGACAGTCATCACCTGTTTGTTTTTGTTTGTTTTTGTTTTAATTTTCCATGTCGTATACTTGATGAGTTCCCTGAAAGAGGAGAAGAGACGGAACTCTACATAATCTGACTTTTTGGGTCGATATAAATAAAAGATTTTATCATTCGGCACCTTCACAATCTGTTATCACATATAGGCCGGCCGATGATTGTGTGAAAGTGAATGAAATTTTTAGTTGTAATCAAAAACCATTCACCGGGAATTCATTATGAAATTTTTAATGCTATCCCAGTTAATATGATATTGAGATCCTTTCTCTGTCGCAGATTATTAGGTATTGCACACACACACACACACACACAAGGATACTCGTATATATATATATATATCTATATATATATATATATAATTTATTTGTTTAAACATTATTTTTCAAGGATACTCGTATTTCGAATTTGATTAGATACTCTGTTTTTTATAATTAAACAGTATATATATATATATATATATATACTGTTTAATTATAAAATTATAAATTATATATATATATACTGTTTAATTATAAAATTTTAATTATAAAAAATTATATATAAAAAATATTATAAAAAATTATTATAAAAAATATTATAAAAAATATTATAAAAAATATTATAAAAAATTTAATTATAAAAAACAATATATATATATATTGGCTTAAATAATCGAAAAATCTCGTTAGGAAAATATACCACATCCGGCAGTATTCAATCTCTGTCCTCTTATTTTAGAAGAGACCGTCAATTGAGCTGATCAAATCAATTGACGGTTTGTGCCTTTTGATTAAGTTTATTCTTGATCAATCCAAATGTGTAAATGATTATACTGGCTGCACAAACACACGTTTGACGAGAAGATTAAATATACATCTCTCAGATTAGACCTCAATTCGATGTCATTTAAACACATATGGAGACCTACCAAATTTAATCCGTAGTATACTTGTTTATAACTCAAATACCATAGCATTACCTACATAAAAAAACGGCTAAAAATAGTAGAAGCATTATTAATAAAAAAAAATAAAAATCAACACTTAATAATATCAACTAGGAAAACAGCAACAATTAGTGTTCGGATGAAATAAAAACCAAAAAAACAAAAACAAAAACAAATAAAACAATCATATGACTCGACAAACACACACATAAACATTACACATAACTTCAATAATGGCTGAATGTATAGCCGAAAGTGATTGGAAAAACAAAACATCTGGATAATATTAATATAATTTAAATTTTGAAAAGAAAAAATGTAAGATCATATGAAAAATTACATAAGAAAGTGACCACGATATCTGGTTTGTCATTTTTTTTTATAAAACTAGCATATGTTCGCGAAATTTTACAATGCAAGGAAGCAAAGATGAATTCATACAAATCAGCCTAAATTTTCTTCATTCTTTCATTGATGAAACTGCTTATATAGGTAATTATTAACTATTTATGAATTCATTTGATGCACATGTTATTGTGCAAGTTTAACAAAAGAACCATTCTATTTTCATATACGATTATTCACTTGGCAATAAATACTAAAAAAATAGTATGAAATACATCAATTTTTTAAAACAATTGAGTGGCCTAATAATTATGGCCAGTATTATATATATATATATCACTAATTTGGTCGGGTTTTAATCCTGGTAAAAGCAATCCGATATCTAACCGTACTGATAAGCTGTGATAGAGCAAAACAGATCTGTCTGCGGATGACTATGAACTCATTATATATACACACACACACACACACACACACACACACACACACACACATATACATATATATATATATATATATACAATATGGGCTATAATATAAGGAACGGAAACAATAAAGACATAAATATGTGTATTACTTAAAAAGTAATGCATGATAAGCCATGAATTTTTACCTAATAAAAATTAGGGTGTAATGCATTAATATTATACAAAGTTACAAAATTTTACGTAATAGTTTTTTTTAAATAAAGATCAAATGGAACAAAAGAAATAAGCTACTGGACAAAAGTTAAGGAACAATGTTAATAATTTGCATAAAGTTTTAATGTACATTGTTTAAAAACTCGATGGAGCTTTTCAACAATAAGTAAAAGTTCATTTATCATTAGGACTTTATTTTTAAGCAATATGGCAAATTCTACACGCAAAACGCTCTCTTTTGAAGAAACAAAACTTATTATCGCTAACTATCAAAAAAAAATTCAATTTCAGAAATTTTTGATATTGTTCATAGGTCTAAAATGTCGTTAGACCTGTAATTAGCTGGTACAAAACCGATAAAATGTTAGATGCAAAAGTTAAGGAACGATCTTGTTAATAATTGTTTGTGAACAAAATAACAACAAAATTTATTATTTGGTAAACGTCCCCTTATTTTCAATGACTTCTCCGCATCGTTGACCACATGATCTAATTAATTTCTTGCAAAAATCAGCAGTAATTCCTTCCCATTCCTCTTTCAATAACTCCCCTAGGTGATCCTGGTTTTTTGGGTTTCTTTTCTGAGCCCTTTCTCTAATTATCTTCCAAACATTTTCCATTGGATTCAGATCGGGGATCTGGGCTGGCCAGTTCATTAGGGTGATTTTTCCTCTTTAAATAAAGCCATAAGCTTCTGAGCCCTGTGGCAAGGAGCATTTTTCTGCATGAAAATAAGACATTCATAAAGATTATGGTGTAACCTTGGTACCACATGCTTCTGAAAAAGCCTTTTGTAAATCTCAGCATTGATATTGCCATGTACGCGGATGATAGTGCCAATTTCTGCAGATGAAATCATTCTCCACACCATCACACTGCCGTCTTCAAACTTAACGGTTTTTTGACACATTGAGAAGACAGCCTTTCACCTGTTCTACGGCGTATGTATGTTTTGCCCTCAGAAACAAATATAGTAAACTTGGATTCGTCACTGAAATGAACTGTATCCCACTGGGCGTCAGTCCAAACAACATGTTCTCTCGCATACTCCATGCGTACCGTTTGGATTCGCTTTGAAATGAGAGGCTTCGAAGCCGGATTACGAGCACGCAATCCTGCAATTTTTAACCTGCGAGCAACCGTTTTCCTTGAGATCTTATTATCTGTATGTTCATTAAATTTACGGGCTATTGATGTAGCAGTTTCAAAATGTTTTTTGTAGATATTCTAACAATTCTTTGATCTTCTCTTTGCGATGTTTTTGGAGGTCTACATGTTTTTGGTTTCGAATCTAACATTTTATTTAGCGGAGGAAATCGGAGGTTAAATTAGTAAAATAATCCATATTTTATAAAGGTAGACAATTAAAGGCGACGAGGAGAGGAAGGTAGAGGGGTTAAATTACTATTTAAAATTAAAATTAAATGAATTTATCAAAAACGATTAAATTTATATTTAATATCCTAAAACCTAAAATTGAAGAATTTAAAATTTAAATTTAAGTGTTCACAAAGCTCGCTTTATGGCGGCACTTACTAATAAATTCCTCTATTAATATATATAACTTTTTCATATCTTTTTCACATCATAATTTTTATAAATTTTTATATAAAAAAATTAAATAAATACAAATTTTTTAAATTAATTTTTAAAAATGTATATCCCTTTTTATTTAGTTTGTCTATACCTAAAAATTTCTTTAATTAGATTAACTTAATTAACTTTCTTAATCTCATTTCTATTTTTCCCCTAAATATACTTTTTCTAATAGGTCTCTTTCTCTAAAACTGTAACCCATTTAAACATTTAAAGTTAAATTTGTTTGACACGTATCGAGCGTTTCTAATTTAGAATTTTTTTCCTTTTTCTTTTCTTTTCTTTTTCCCCTTCTTTATTTTTTCTCTATATTTTCTCATATCTCGCCAGTTTTTTTCTGTTCTGTTTTGTTTAACCCAATTCTCAATTTAACAACTTCCCTTCCTTAACCCTTTTCCTTTGTAAAGCAGGACATGCCAAATTTTTCATCTCTTCACTTACAACTCTATCTAAAAGTAAAAACCAAAAATAGACTGATTTACAAAAAAAAAAAAAAAAGTTGTTGTAACATAAATTTCTCAAATCTTAACCGTTATTTTATTTGTTCATTTTTTATTTTTTAATCTTATTTTTATTCTCATTTTTGAATATGGACTGTTGTTGAGGATACGTGAGACTTCTCTTAGGGATTTCCTGTTGAAATGTTCATTCAATATTTTTGAATTCTGAAAAAATTATTTTAATTTATATATTTATATATATATATATATATATATATATATATATAATATAATATAATATATATATATATATATATATAATAAATAAATATATATAATATAAATAAATAATATATATATAATATAATATAATATATATATATATATATATATATATATATATATATCACTTCAATCATTATCACTTTCGTCAGATTTTTGTGATTTTTGTGTCGAAATCATCTACGGCTGCCAGCATCTCTATTGCAAATCCGTCTGGTCTTGCCGCTATTTTTATTTTCAATTTAGCCAAGTGCAGCTTCCTGTTCGGTTCTTAATTTTTTCTGGTTCATTGTTATTTCTCTGTAATTTGTGTTTTTCTTTTTCGTCGTGGAAGAGTTATTCGATATAGTAGTTCCTTGTCTGAAGTATCTTTTTCTATTATCAGCGTTCAGTCTTCGTATTTTATGCAGCCTGCTGAAATGGTGCTTACACTGAAAGTTAATATGGTTTCCAATACATCAAGAATCTTCTCTAAATCCAGGCTCTTTTCATTAATGCCGTCGTCTGTGTTGGTTTTGCTGTTTCTCTAATACCCATTTAATTGGTGGTTATAATGGATTACTGTCAGCAATTCGGAAACGACATGAACGATATTGTTTAATCAATTTAATTAGCTATCGGGATGTTTATAAAACTATTTCCAAGCCATAAAAAACTGAATAATAATGCCGATATATAATGATAATAAACGATGTAAAATAGTATGGCTTAAAAAATCTTACCAATTTACACCAAACCCTTATTGATTGATTGATTCGTTTTGTCCGTCTTATTAGCACATTTCAGTTTATTTAATGGCAAAAAATGTTTTCAGATTATAACATTTCTTTAGATAATAATGATTTAGTCATACAATTATTACTAATTAACACATAACTGAGAGAGAAGAAGTGGATTCATACTTCAGTATAAATGAATATAAAGAACCGAAGGAGAAATTGAAACTCATGGCGATTGTAGCTGTCGGGGAAGCAAGCATGTGGAAGCGAATTTCACAGGCGGGAAGTGCAAGAAAAGAAGTTGTTGTAGTAGAAATTGCGGTTACATTTTATCGGTTTCACTGTAAAAGGGTGGGATCTAGTTGCTAATCTAGTATCTCGTGCAAATTCGTACCTAGGGGGCACTATTGATCTAAGTTCATCGGAGCAGAAGTCATGAAAGTATTTATAGAAAGGGGCATAGGGAAGCCACGTCACGCCGGTGAGAGAGTGACTGCAGCCGGTCTGCCAAATCGGTATTGATCACATTACAGACTCTCCGTTGTATTTTGTCAAGAACCCCGAGGAGAACAGCAGGGGCACCTGACCAGATATGGCAGCAGTATTCAATGAACGGGCTTATTTTAGAAAGAAGAAACTTGAAGCAACATAATTGTGGTCCTGCAGGAAGATGCTGAGGATACCACAGAACGAATATATGAGTACGAGCAAAGTTTTGGAAAAAATTGAGACAAAAAGGAGACTTATACTTAGCATCAGAAAGAGGCAGTTGAAATGTCTTTGGCACATCGTGAGGGCTTGGAAAATTTGATATTTGCAAGATAGGTTGAGGAAAGCAACAAGTAATGTACTTGACAAGCTTGAGCAAATGAATTGTAGAACGAGGTTTAGGAGAAATGACAAAAAGAAAAAAAACTTATTAAGAGTTGCAAGGAATAGTAAGTTGTGAAGGACCATAATTGGCTACATCCTGAAAATATATAGTATATAAAAAAAGAAAAATATTTAAAGCATTTGATATTATCTGTGTGAAAGATTTTCCATATAAATAATTTTTTTAAATTAAGACTGATTAATAGAAACTCGATGGTTAAGACATGTTAAGTTGTAAATATTGCAGAGAATGAAACACAATCTCCGCAAAGATGAAGTGACTTGAATTAACAGAAATGTGGTTCTACAAAAAATGTTGAGGATACCATGGACCTAATATGTGAGCTTTTTGGAGAGAAAGGGAACGAAAATAAGATATATACTTAACATCAGGAGATTGTAACTGTCCGGGAAGCAAGTAAATGGAAGAGAATTTTACTGGCGGAAAGTGTGAGTAAAGAAGGTATTGAAAACAAATTTGCGTTTATATTTTATTGGTTTAACAGTAAAAGGATGGGACCTAGTTGCTAAACTTGTGGCTCAAGTAAATTCATATATAGGGGGCACCAGTGAGCTAAGTTTATCGGAGCAGTAGCCTTGAAAGTATTTGTAGACATCATATATATACATATGTAATTTTGTCAACCACACTGAGCTTTCAAGCGAGAAGATTAGATTTGGTCAGAAATTACAACAGAAAAACGATCTGGCAGATCATGTTTGCGGGCTTATGTCTGTGGTACAAAACGACGAAAATGAATATGTCGAAAACAAAAAAAAAGTTTGGCTAGTTTTCAATGATGTATGGCATACTGTTGGACGAGTTTACAACATTTCTCACATTTTCCGGCGTTCTGCTGTAGTTTGGTGGCTCTGAACACTCGTAAAGTGGGAAGAGTCAAGCCCCATGTATCTTTTAACGTTCTGGTGTAAACTGAAAACGTCATTTATTGTATTTTTATCTTTCGGGACAGTGAACTTATTTCATCAATAAAAGTGTAATTTTTTAAAGAATTTCTTTCCAGAAGAAACGTATCCCAACAGGCCTCTGTCTTCAGTTTTTTGCTTAAACACACACTTTCTCTCTTACTTTCTCTCCTTTTCTCTCTCCCACACGCACAAACATAAGTGTGTCGCTCATATATAATTATACACTTTTTGTTCCACCATAAATTAAAATTCACGAACCAAGTTCTCCACAGAAAATTCTCCGAAAGAAATTGTGACTATATATATATATATTTTTTAATCGTATCACCCCAAGCAAGGCATTCCACTGCCACTATAGCGCAGGGGTTTACATAGAGGGATTGGGTATAGGAAATGTCAGAAGGAGGGTGATAGACGACTTAGGATGTACATAGGGAGAGAGTTGGAGAGAGTGGGTGAGTTAGTGTGTTAGGAGGTATCTATTGACCTTACATTTACACTCCTGGAGGTTGTAGCCGTCGGGGAAGCAAGCATGCGGTAGGGAATTCCACAGACGGGAAGTGCGAGGAAAGAAGCTGTTGTAGTAAAAATTGCGGTTACAATTCATCAGTTTCACTGTAAAAGGGTGGGACCTAGTTGCCAATCTAGTATCTCGTGCAAATTCATACCTAGGGGACACCAGTGATTTAAGTTCATCAGAGCAGAAGCCATGAAAGTATTTATAGAAGAGGCACAGGGAAGCCACGTCACGCCGGTGAGAGAGATACTGCAGGCGGTCAGCCAAGTCGGTATCGATCACATTACAGATTCTCCGTTGTATTTTGTCAATAATCCTGAGGAGAATAGCAGGGTCACCCGACCAGATGTGGCAGCAGTATTCAATGCACGGGCGGATGGTAGATTTATATATGTGCAGGATAGATTCAGGTGGGGAGAATTTCCGGGCCCTGCACAGACAACCGACTTTCATAGCAGCGGATTTAGCAATGGATTCGATATAATCATTCCACTTGAGGTCCCTTGAGAGTGTGAGGTCAAGGAGGCGTAGTGTTTTACTCTCTGGGAGGCAAGCCTATTCCATGCTAATGGGAGGTAGGTGCGGTTGTCTATGGTGGTTAATTGATTGCCGCTTCGTTTTGGAAGAATTGAAATTTACGAAACATTTCTTACCCCAATCCACCACGGATTGGAGGTCCTTTTCAAGCTCGGCAGCGAGGTTCGCATTGTCGCCCATACCATATTTTTGATCGAGGCGAGAGTAAACTGTGGTGTCATCGGCGTACATGCGTACTTGGGATGTTATGGCATCGGGGAGATCATTGATGTAGATCAGAAAGAGCGTAGGACCTAGGATAGAGCCTTGCGGGACACCCGCGTTTGTAGGGTAGTTCTGGGAGGCATGTCCTTTTAATGTGCGGTTAGAGAGGAATGACTTGTTTAGGTCCAACAAAAGTCCAGTTATACCATAGCTTCGCAGTTTAAAGGCCAGCATGCCAGACTCTGTCGAACGCTTTAGAGATATCCAAGGCGACGGTTCGGGCTTCACCATTCTTGTCGAGAGCCTGGTTTATATACTCGGTGATGGTCGTTAGCATAACAGCAGTAGACCTGGTGAAGCGGAATCCATACTGTTTGTCCGAGAGGAGCCTGTGTGCTGTCAGATGATGAACAACCTCGGCGTTGATAATGGCTTCGAAGCCTTTACAAAAGATCGGAAGAAGGCTGATAGGGCGGTAATTTGCGGAGTCCGAGGGTTCTCCAGAGTTCTTAAATATTGGGACTACAGAAGAAGTCTTCCAACAGGCAGAAAAGCAGGAAGAATTAGGCAGAAGTTGTACAACTTCGAAAGGACAGAGGAGAGTTCAGAGGCACATTTAGAACACTCTCAGCTACTAGGCGTGTATAATGATAATTTACAAGCTCAAAAGTCGGCCTCCTTTTACTGAGCGCCCGTAGTTCAGAGGTAGAATCGCCGACTGACGCCAATTCAGTCGAGTTTCAAACCTGCGTAAAAAGCAATCGGCTGTCTAACCGTACTAGTGAGCTGTGATATAGCGAAACAGATCTGTCTGCGGATGACTATATAGATATATATATTTCGTAACGGATCACATAAATATTTGTAATTAAATTATGTTTACATTAGGATAAGAATAAGAGCAGATATGAATATTTTCTTTTTATCGTTAGTTCTACGGGATCAAGTGGTCTAAAGTACTTTAGATCTGATGACAGTTTTTTTTCAGGGACGCAGGTTCGAATTCTTCTGGAGGGCGCAGATTTTCCTAAAAAGATTCCTCGATTATTTAGGACAGTACTTGTAAATTAATACACTGTTTACTTATATATATATATATATATATATATAAAGCTAACAAAAAAACAAACAAAAAAAAACAGTGCATTTACTCATGTGCGAATATCCATAAAAAGTAGTGTTTAAACAAATAATTAAAAATATGTCGGAGTTAATCAATTTTGAAAAAAATATTTGATAGATGCGCGTTGTGGTGCAGTTGATTTCTCGTTCGGAGAAATCTGGGAGCCGAGTTCGAATTCCGGTTGAATGCCCTGCAGTCAGTTACTCACACATACCTTGATATTAATCCGTCCCTGACTGTCTCCTGTAAGTCTCGCCTATGTCGTGCCGTGAGTATTAACTTTGCTTTTAAATTTCTGGAGGTCGTAGCCGTCAGGAAAGCAAGAATACGGGAGTGAGTTCCACAGGCGGGAAGTGCGAGAGAGGAAGCTGCAGGAGTAGAATTGTCGTCTGCGTTTGGCTAACCTGACTGTGAATGGGTGGGACCCAGTTGCCAGTCTGGTTGCACGGGTAAACACCTGTTGAGGAGGCATCAGTGACTTAAGCTCATCCGAGCAGAAGCCATGAAAGTATTTATAGAAGAGACAGAGGGAGGCCACATTTCGACGATGGGAAAGTGGCTGCAGACGAGTCGCCAGATCAGTACCTATCACATTACAGACTCTCCTTTGGAGCTTGTCAAGAACACTGAGGAGAACGGCAGGGGCACCTGACCATAAATGGCAGCAGTACTCCATGCACGGACGGATGGTTGACTTGTAGTGCACGGACGGATGGTTGACTTTTCCACAATTATATGAAATTATTTATAGAAAATACAGGGGAATACCACATCAAAACGGTGGGGAAAGAGACTGAAATTTGGCCGTTCGTGCTTATAAGAAGTTCATCCCCCTAGACCACCTGCCAATAAAGACTATACGTTCTAATATGTGCTGCTCCTTAACCATAGCTTGAGTAAATGCATTTCTTCCTTTCACGATATTTGTGTGTAACGAAATCGGATTTCTCATCTCCTATTCCAACCTTTAGTCATTATATCAATCAAGTCAACAGTATTTACTATCACTCATATACATATTGACTAGACTTGGCAATCACCCATATAAGTACTGACTAGACTTTGCATGACTTAACTTTGTAAACTGTTATACATTCGGTCATGCATTTCTAAAATTATGTAAAAAATAAATTCAGAATTAGGAAATATTATTTTTTTTAAATTATTCGAGAATTTCAGCAATAAAATTCTGTTGATTTAAAAACATTTTAATGTCTATTTATCAAGTATTGTGAATGGACTAAAACAGAAGTGGTAACCGTACACTGACTTCAAAGCTATGACGTATATAAATATATCTTGAGTGTGACAGGAAGAAGAATCATGCCTATTTGTCTATTACAATAAAGACCGTTGTCGATATTTATATATAGACATAGTCAATATATACGATAACGAGGATAAAGGGACACATCCAACGATAAAGACTATAAAGGGACCAATCCAATGATAAAGACGATAAAGGGACTAATCCAACGATGAAAACGATAAAAGAACCAATCCAACGATAAAGACGCTTAAGGGACAAATCCAACGATAAAGACGATAAAAGGACTAATCCAACGATAAAAACGATAAAGAGACTATTCCAACGATAAAGACGCTTAAGGAACCAATCCAACGATAAAGAGGCTTAAGGGACCAATCCAACGATAAAGACGATAAAGGAACCAATCCAACGATATCGGGACCAATCAAACTATGAAGAGATAAAGGGATCAATCCAGCAATAAAGATGATAAAGAGATTAATCCAACGATAAAGACGATAAAGGGACCAATCTAACGATAAAGACGAAAAAGGGACACATTAAACGATGAAGACGATAAAGGGACCAATCCAACTACAAAGACGATATAGGGACGAATCCAACGATAAAGACGATAAAGGAACCATCAAACGATAAAGGCAATAAAGTGAATAATCCAACGATAAAGAGGCCGAAGGGACCAAACTAACTATGAAGAGTTAAAGGGATCAATTCAGCGATAAAAATGATAAAGGAACCATCCAACCATAAAGACGATAAAGGAACCATCCAACGATAAAGACGATATAGGGACCAATCCAATGATAAAGACGATATAGGGACCAATCCAACTATGAAGCGATAAAGATGATAAAGAGACTAATCCAACGATACTGACGATAAAGGGACCAATCAAACGAATAAAGACGATAAGAGACCAATCCAAAAATAAAGACGATAAAAGGACCAATCCAACAATAAAGACGACAAAAGGACAAATCCAACGATAAAGACTATAAATGGACCAATCCAACGATAAAGAGGATTAAGGGACCAATCCAACGATAAAGTCGATAAAGGAACCAATCCAACGATAAAGACGATAAAGGAACTAATGCAACGAATAAAGACGATAAAGGGACCAATCCAACGATAAAGACGATAAAAGGACAAATCCAACGATAAAGACGATAAAGGGACAAATCCAACGATAAAGACGATAAAGGAACAAATCGAAAGATAAAGACGATAAAGGAAACCAATCCATCGATCTTTTACCTTTCTCTTTACTGTAAAGCACTGTTCTATTTTGCCTTCAAAACACACTCACTGTTTCCAATCCAATCCAATTACCGAAACCTATGGACATGAAGAAGCACCCTCTATTAGTGACTTTTTCTTTGTTTTAAGAAATCTCAGACGCACAATTTCTCTATAACATGAGATGTAGAAACTAACTGCGTTCCAGTTTGACAAGATGTATTACGTTGCGAATTCGTTTCAGCAACAGCGATAACAATATGTGAAAATCTACTTAATGCACGTTCCTGCATAGCTAACAAACGTCCGAAATAAGGATACTGGCAAATATACATAGTTACTGGAGGTGTATGGATGTGCGTTGTGGTGCAGTGGATATCGGATTGCAACGGGAAATCGGAGAAATCGGGTTGAATTTATTTACACACAAATACCCTTGGGTACAATACTAATCTAACTCTTCTCTCCAGTTATGCGTTTAATAACATATTCGATTCTATAGCTTTGGTTAGCAACAAGTCTACCGCAGAAAATAAGGTAACCTAGTGTGGAAAACTCTTCTACCCAGTCAGTCATTTCTCTTCCAGATATGATCATCCAAGCGTATATCACGTTTGGCACTTAACTGACTAACAGTGGAATGTTGTAAAAAACTTGCTCATTCCGTTGGTGAGATTATGCTCCATGCATCCATTGTAGATTCTTCCAAAACAAATATGGAACACTTTTTAAAAAATCTTCTCATATTTTATCAGTCTATTAATATTTCAAATGTGACATTATATTAGACGAAGATATTATCCAAATTTTCCTCGATCACCATTTCCATTTTTTAAATGTTGTGCCGATCTACATAACAAAGTTCCTTACCTAGATGATTACTGCGTGGCGTTTTATGACCGTTTTCTATTGCACTGAGGTAACTCAAAAATTTATTAAATGTTATGGTATTTATTAATTTTTATTTTTAATATCTATTTTTCATAATATTTTTAGGTACCCTTACAAATTGTGAAATTCACAATTATTTTTTTGAAAAAAATTAGAAAATTAGGAATTAAAATGTAAAAGTTGCTTTAAATGTTTAAGGAATGACTTGCAAAACAGGCTGTTGAGTTTTATAAACGTCTTAAAGGGACTTGAATCAAAATCAAAATGCGGTTTCTGTCGTTTTTCATGTAAGGGGAATAATCCATTGCACCGAGAAGATGTGCCGAAGAACTGACAAGGAAAAAGCTAATGGGTTAAATACTTCAAGAAAATAAAAGCCTAATTGCTTTCAAAATAAACTCTATAGTTGAGTTCGTATATTATAAACATATTGAAAACAGATTTCACTAATTAACTTGTTTTCTCTCTCACCTTATCTGACACGAGACCAACCAGCACGCACACTGACAGGAGCTGTCGTTCGTGAGATGTTGTAAACATGATAATTAATGGTTAATCACGAGAGACAAATCAAATCGAAAATTCTTATTTTCTCAAATAAATTACTAATAATAAATACTGGCTGGCCGCTTGTATCCGAGTATGAATGTGTGCAAGGATGGCTTGTCAATCTTTATTGTGGTTTGTTCTGCAACTATGCTAAGCAGACCATAGTTACAGTTTCTGGTTGAGAGTTCAGTAACTGACAGGGGCAATAATCTGTGAAAGACAAGTACGCTCAACGTTGACTTCTGACTTCGTGCTAGCTCAAACACCGACGGTTTCTTAATGGTTACGTCTGCCCAGTTCCATTCACAAGGCTTAGATCAACCGTTGGTTTTCAGAAACATTCTGCACACTTGGATCGCCTCTACTGATCGATAATATCAACTGCAGTGGAAAGGGGATTGATGCCATGTCATATAACATCGCAGATTCTTCTTTGGATTTTTTCTAGAATCTCTGACTATAAAGCAACAACAAACAGCCAGAAGTAGCAGCGATATTCAATGGAAAGACAAATGTTGGACTTATGAATATGTAGAAGATTGTGTAGCACGACAGTGACTCAACTTTTCTAGCAACAGACCTAGAAATCGTTTCAAAATAATATTTTCACTTCATATCAGCGGAATTCATTAAGAATTGGTTTATTTAGCATACGATGGGCATTATTTCAAAGTTCTGTTTTTTTTATCGACTATTTCGATGAAAAAAGAACACCATATTCTTATTATTTCTGTATCGGAACCAGAAATCAGAGGGCCCTATTCAAAGTAAAGTTTAATTCGATGCATTCACTTTCGTGCAAATACCTTTGGGAAAGGTACTAATCCGTCGATTCTCTCTCTAACTATGGGTTAAACAGCAGAATAGATTGGATTCTATAGCCTTGGTTGACAACTATTTTACAACAGAAAGTAAGTGCAAATGAAAAATGAAAATCTAATGAAAAATCTTCTTCACTTAAATGACTGACTGATTTACAAGCAACACGAGATGTTACACTTCAGTTTTCTTCTTTTATATGCTTTGTCCCTTCAGGACGTAGGCGATAATTGCTTTCCACTTGCCTCTATCTCTTGTCTAGTTATCTCCATTACATCACAAATAATCCAACATAGCATGATTTAAAAAGGTTCAAAACTTAATAAAACGAACTTTTTCAAAATGTTTATAATAATATTAAGAGGAAAGATCAAAGTAATTTTTATTTATTTTCTAAAATTCTTAATCCATTTTAACATGTTCAAAATTTTGGCAGAAAATTTTGTTTTGGTTTGAGTTAGCGTTGCAGAAAATCTGAGAAAATCTTACGAATGTTTACAATCGATTACGTACTTTTTTACGTAACTCACTTTTTCGGTGACAAACACATCAATTTGGAAATTCTCGCAAAAATCAATTAATTGTCGGATTTTGATGAAACTTTCAGTACTCCTTTACAAATTAATAAACTTATTTGAATTGAAATTTTAATGAATTTTAATTTCTGTAAATTATTTATATTAGTTAAATACATAAATCATCTATTTCTTTATTTAAAATTATTCGGCGCCATCCGAAATTCTGCTCCGAAGTGTAAAATAAAAAATGCAGTAAAACCCTGATAGATAAGCTTTTGACTACTGGAATAAATAATAAAAATTAAGGACATTATAGTCTGAAGAAAAAAAAATAGATTATTATTATTAATAAAATTTTAAAAGAATAATATCATTATTATTATTATTATTATTATTATTATTATTATTATTATTCATAAAGTTTTTAAAATATTTTTAAAATCTTTTAAAGAAATGTTGTCTTTTTTTTGTTAAGAATTGCTGATTATATTGCCTATCAAAGATTAATAAATTAATAAAAAATTTTCACACTGTGTATTTTTAAAATAATTAAAAAAATATGTTTGTGTGTAAATTAATATGTTCATTTAAGTACGATGTTCCATAGGGGTCGTATTTATTTTAGGAGTTTACAAGTGTTTTGGATTATTCCCCTTACATGAAAAACGACAGAAACCGCATTTTGATTTTGATTCAAGTCCCTTTAAGACGTTTATAAAATTCAACAGCCTGTTTTGCAAGTCATTCCTTAAACATTTAAAGCAACTTTTACATTTTAATTCCTAATTTTCTAATTTTGTTAAAAAAAATAATTGTGAAAATTCACAATTTGTAAGGGTACCTAAAAATAATATGAAAAATAGATATTAAAAATAAAAATTAATAAATACCATAACATTTAATAAATTTTTGAGTTACCTCAGCCGTTATTTTCATTCTGTTATTAAAATGTAATTTTTTAAAGAAAGTTTTATATTATTTTAATTTTTATTTCTCATAAAACATCTTCAAACGTAAGCCTACAAAGCTAAACTAACTAAAGTTTCATCAAATATAGGATAATTGCTGAAAACTGTGATAAATCTTTAATTATAACATAGTTAAAAATAATAAAAAAAACGATTTGTAGGAATAAGATTTATACCAAATTCGTCTTCCATGCTTTTGACCGGATACAAAATCATCAGTTGTCGGCTGCTCCTAAGCTGCTGATAAGGTGTTGTTGACAGCTGTGATAACAAGGCTACCGTAATTGAGGAATGCTTTTTGAAATATTTTTCAAGCAGTAAACAGGGAATTCTTGTTTCAAGTCAACGTAAAGTAAGTTTAAATTCGGCAATTTGAAGAAAATAATGTGTCAGTGAGCTGCATTTTATTTTTGTAAGATCTTTTAAAACCGAGAATGAGCTTCTGTTTACACTCGATGAAAAATGGCGGAAAATTTGAAATTAAAAAAAATATTTTTAAATTTAGAAAATGTTTGATTCCGATCAAAATAATTTAGGTTTAAAATACACCAGGGTATTTTACTTACTGGAATTAGTAAATCTAATCGCTTGGATGTCAATTAAAACTCATTTTAAAGCTTGAAGATAAGTTATTTATTATTAAAATTTAAATTTAAATTTAGGCATAGAAAAATGAGTGGAGGTACCTACTCTTGTCACTCTCAATAATTTTCCTCTTGGTATCTCTCTCAAGATCAGCTCCGCTATCCGCGTGCTCAAGCCCATTAATTATGTTTCGTGCTGGATTCCCCCGTCTCTCATTCCCTCTATCGGTTGTAGCCGTGGGGAGATGGTTAAGTTTTCTTTTATTTGGCTTTGTGTCATACTTAACCGAACTCCCTACAGCTTACATGATTTATGCAGGTTTATCATCAGAACGTTGGTTGTCGGCAGGTTGGAATGTGTACAATTGTGGAATAATAAAATATACATCTTTCATGTTAAAATAGAAATTTATTAACGGAGTAATAACAAGAATTCGTAAAAATGAATGTTTAATGAGAAAGTTAAGGATATCAAGAGTTCGTACAAAAGGTTCGTAGTAGTAATTGTTGAAAGAGATAAGGAGAAAGAGAAAGAGGACAATGTCTGAGTCGCTTGAAGTTGACGTTACATTTTAGATGTTTGTCTCGCGGCTCCCATGGACACATTGACTGACTGATGTAGATAAAGTCTTTTATTGTTGTTTAGATTTTTCGCACTTACTTGCGAAGTCCTTTTTGATTTTGCAAGTCGTTCTTATTCGTCAAAAAACATTTTAACACCTACTTGGTTTCGACTTTTTCGTTAAGCACATGGTCAATCATTTTGTTATTTAGGAAAACCAGGATTTCGCACGTCATTTTGAATTTTTTGAAAAGTGAAGGTTGATTTTAATTAATTTATTTTTCGTTACATTGTTTTGTAAGTGTCAGTTTCTTAAAAAAATCTTTAAGTGTGATAGAAAGCTCAACTGTCTCTTCTTGATTCTAAGTATAAGTTTACTTTTCGTTGCCTCCTCTTTACAACCATGTCGTTGCTAACATCTACGGACCATGTTATTTAAAGCATCCTTCTGTAGAGTCACATTACTGTTGCTTCAACACTTCCCTTCATTTTCGAGAAGCTCTTTCAGCATTCACTGTCACATAGAGGGAGATATATTACTTAACAACCCAGAACTCTTTTCTTTGATTTCAACGAAATCTTCCTTTCTCTGCTTAGCTTTTAAAATGCATTCTTGGCCATGACAATGCGTCTCTAGATCTCAGTGTATCACATTCCATCCTCTACCAGTACGTTTTCCAAGTATGAATCTGTTTGGTTCTAGTGTTTCCTTACGGCCTATCACGTTGAATACACCGGTTCTCGCTCGATCACCGAAGTTAAGCAACGTTGAGCCTGGTCAGTACTTAGATGGGTGACCGCTTGGGAATACCAGGTGCTGTAAGCGTATAGTGATGGATGTGCTTTGTGGTGCAGTGGATATCAACTCAGAAAGAGAAATCCGTGAGTCGAGTTCGAATTCCAGTTGAATACCCTGCATTCGCTTAAGCACTGGTACCCTTGGGAAAGGTATTAATCCACCCCTCCCCTCCAGTCATGGGTTAAATAACAAGGGTAGCACTTGGAGACCCTGCCCTTTAAAAAATCCGAATGAATCTTGTTACTCGAAAATAAAAATGTATTACTAGACGCAAAAACTTATATAAACAACAATAAATTGTTGAAAGAAAAAGGTATAACCAGCAAGAAATAAATAAAAAAGTTAGCGATAAATTACCCACCGAGGTTGATTTGCCATAAAAACAAAACAACCAACCAACCTGACATGTAGTTGGCATTTTGGGATCCTCTTTTTACTGATGACTATGCATTATGTTTTCTTGTAGCTTATGTTTAATTTTTCTTATTGTTTTCCTGTAGTACCTACTGTTGAATATCCTGTATTTTCCCTTCCATGTCTTCTATCGGCAGTGTCGACTGCGTATCTTATATTGTTGAGATTGTGGCAGCCAATGACGAATCCTGCTAGGACTTCTTGCTCTTTGAGAATTGTTTCACTGTAGAAGTTGAAAAGGTCACTCATCGTGTTTGTGCCTACATTTTTTAGATTAGCATAAGGCATACACATTAATTACATTGTTTAGCTTGCTGCATTCATCTTTATTGTCATATTGACGACGTTTCAGCCGTTCTACGCTCCCCGACTAGACTATAATTTTGAACCGAGCCTTTTATTTTGATCGCAAGTGAAGTTTGTTCTCGTTCCACTAGACATGCAAATTCCGGATGTCTTACTTATCTCTATTTAAGATTTTTTTTGCCACTACTGTCGGCAAGTATTGAAATTGCAACTCTTTGGGTCTTGTTACTGTATCTAACCAACGCCTTTATCCATTGAGCCATTGGCCCTTTAGTACAATCTACGAAAGTGGTCAAAGGTCTGGTTTCAAATTCTACTAACCTGTAGAAGGTCGAAGAGTGCAAATACCGAAAAGTCGTAAATGTACCAATAAAGATGAAACTTCGAATTCGACATGAACATTCTCCGGTAAAAGTGACAATTTCTTTGCACTAAAATTATATATATATATATATATATATATATATATATATGTATATATATATATATATATATGGATAAAATAAAGTAGGAAATATTTTATGCCAACGCGTTTCGAAATTTTATCTAGTCACCTGTGTGTATACACAATACACATAATGAAAAGTAAAAATAACAACATGAGTATAAATTTTAATTAGGGAAAGCGTAAAATATTTAAAAATAAATCTTCGAAAAGAAAGGTAAAAATGGGTGTTGCTAAGTGACGTAAGGTTTTTGTACATTATGGGAAATTAGATTAATGTTGTTGCATCAACTTCTGACATCATCTTCTTCATGTGCCGTGATCTTTCAAGACATAGGCAATCATGGGCTTCCACTTGGCTCAGTCTCTTGTCGCTCTCAATATTTTTCACTTGGCATTTCTTCTAAGCCCCTCTCCACCTTTCATTTACACAAACCTAACAAATACGTCTCGCGCTGCTTTCTCCTGTCTTCCTTCCCTTTATCCGATCTGTGATTATTAAGTTCTCCAGGACTTCTTTCATCATTACGTGTCCCAGGAACCTCATTTGTCTCTTCCTGATATTTAGTATGAGTTGTCTTCTCGTTTGCATCATTTCCAATCCCCTCATCGTTGCACACGTGCTCCGTCCACGGTATCCTCAGCTTCTCTTTCATCTTTGATGAGATCGTCCAGCATTCACTTCCATACAGAAGGCCAGATACCACATAGCAATCCAGCACTCTTTTCTTTGTGTTTAATAAGATTTTCCTTTCTTTCAGTAATCTTGGTTAGCTTCTGGAATGTGTCTTTGGCCATGCCAATGCGTCTTTGGATCTCCATGTCGCCCTTCTTATTCTTTGTCAAAATATTTCCTAGGTATTTGAATCTTTTTTACTTGGCATATTTTAGTTTCTCCGACTTGTAGTTGGCCTTTTGTAGTTGGCCTTTTGGGCTCCTTCTTGTTACTGATGACCATACATTCAGATTTCTTGAAATTTATGCTCAATCCTTTCTTCTCCATTTCTTTTGCTACTTTCTGTAGAAGATCCTGCATTTTCTTTCCGTGTTTGCTATCAGTACAGCGTAACTGATATTGATAATACTGTGTCAACTAATATTAATATATATATATATATTGAAAACACGAGAGAAATTGGTAAAGGTGAAAAAAGTGTGAGAAACGTTTTCTTTAAAGTATATGTCGATTATTATTATTATTTGCTTTTTGTATAATACATTAATTTTCCATAATGGTGGCTGTGTAGCTGTACGTGTTTCGAGTATAATGTTGGCTCTCTTCAGGCAAATAAATTTGTGCCTTTAGATATCGAGATCCGTTTGTCTTTCTGACGGCCGGAAACACTGTGTATATATAGATAATGGTTCGCTGAGCAGATTAGAAAGTTTATAAGCGTGAGTAATCGTTTATTGGTATTTTCACATTGGCCTCTTAATTTTTCTTCCATTTTGAGAATAATTCACTCCTCATTGGCCAGACATTTTTTTACATTGACTCGCGAAATTTAAATTTATCTTCTTTCTCTAAAATTATTTTCAGCGGTTTTTATCCAATTTGTACCATCACAAATACCATTATGGACATTAATGTATTATACAAAAAAGTAGTAATATTAATGATAGTAATAACAATACATTTTTACATTTTAAACAAAGCTTTCAGTGTTTCTCACACTTTTCCACCTATATATATATATATATATATATATATATATAAAATCCATCCTGTGTACTGATATTTTAAAATTGACAGAAAGATCTTTACGCAGTATTGTCGAAATCATATTTACTTGCGATAAGTATACACGTTGATGTATTGTGACTATATGTCGAATAAATGTTCGTTTCCAAGTTGAAAGAAAAATTGCACTATTTCAAGCACAGCTTAAATAATTACAAATCTGTCAATGTATGGCAACATATTTGTGTTCCAGAACCAAGAGATACAGTGAGTCAGTTCAACGTTTGTTTGAAACAAATGATAATGCATTATCGATTATATTGATTCTGAAATGGAGAGTTTATCAAATATGCTAATAATATGATTGAGAATTTCAAGTCCTACTAGGATTAATATTGGCGGTCATACTCTTAGCAACATTCGACATGCAGATGAAAAATTGTTGTTAGCGGACACAGAACAGAAAATACAGGAACTTCTATAGCAGGTAGTAAAAGAATAGGCTTTAACTATAATACGAATAAATGTATCCTTTTCAGGAAAAAAAACAGCCTAACATCCAAATTGTAAATTGGAGATACAAAAAATAAAACACTTCTCAGTAAAAAAAAACTTCTCCACAGTTTTTGATGCCTAACTTGTAACGTCACTTATATTTTTCATGTCTTTTTTTGTATTTTCACCCTTGAGAGCGGTCAAGTTCATTGCAGTTATTTTTCTTACTTTAATAATCATCTCTTGCTCATTTTTTAATCATATCACTCCGAGCAAGGCGATGAAGCCACTGATGTGCAGGAGGCTACATAAGAGTAAAAGCACTAGATAGAAGAAAGTGAAGAGAAGGACAAACCATTTAGAAAGGAGCAAGAGAAGGAAGGGGATACAGGTGAGGTGAAAGTTGCAGAGGTGGAGAGAAAGGAAAGGATATACAGGGTGGTGAGGAAAGAACTAAGGTCAAGTGGTTAAGAGATGAGTATTGACCTTGCATTTGAATTCTAGAGGTTGTAGCCGTCAGGATAGCAAGAATAAGGAAGCGAGTTCCACAGGCGGGAAGTGCACTACAGGAGTAGAATTGTTGTCTGCATTTGGTTGATCTCACTATGAATGGGTGAGACCCAGTTGCCAGTCTGGTTGCTCGAGTAAACACCTGTTGCAGAGGCACCAGTGACTTAAGTTCGTTGGAGCAGAATCCATGGAAGTATTTATAGAACAAAGAGAAGCCACATCCCATAGGTGGGAAAGTAGCTGTAACTAAGTGTCCGATACCAAAATACGAAACCGATAGTAGAAGATGGCTTCCAAATGTTAAGAAAAGTATTAAGAAACAAGAAAAATTCGTTATAAACAAAGAAAAAGGGTACTGATATATTTGTGCTTCACAACTTTAGCCTATTAACCTATTTAACCTATTATTAAAATTTGTGAAGCCCAAATATTTAAAGCTGCTACCTAGGAATTTCTAGGTATATTTTGTAGTCATGTCACACTCCATGAGCTTATACATTAGATATGATACATCAGAGATTCAAATAGAGAAAAAAACTGTAAATTTTCACCGGTCATGCTAATAGAGGTTAACTGATTTGCAATAAAAATTATTGATTTTCGTCGTCCGATAACGTTTATAACAGGTACCATCCATGAACGGGTAATTTTGTATTCTGACGCCATTTGTAGACCGCTGTGTAGAGTTAGTCTGTTTTGGCTGAATTTTATTTCTTCTTCTTCTTCTTTTATGTGCCATATCCTTTCAGGACGTAGGCGATCCTGGCTTTCCACATCTTCCTATCCCTGGTGGCTCTTAGCACGCTTTCTCCTCTTGCACCATACAACCCTCGTTCCGTCATCCACCTGATAAGGTCCTTCAAATATGTTATCCGCTGCTTTTCCCTGTCTCTTTTCCCTCAATTTGACTTGTTAGTATCAGGCTCTCCAAGCTCTATTTCCCCATTGCATGTCCCAGGAACTTTAGCTGTCTCTTCCTGATGCTCAGTATTAATTTACTTTTCGTTTCCATCCTTTCCAAAACCTCGTCATTGCTTATATGCTCGGTCCATGATATCCGCAGCATCTTTCTTTAGAACCACTTTTCAGCAGCTTCAAGTTTTTCCTTTATTTTCGAAGATATTGTCCAGAATTCACTGCCATATTGAAGAACTGACATCACATGGCAATCCAGTACTCTCCTCTTTGTTTCTAGCGAAATTGTCCTGTTTCTGAATCATTTACTCAACTTCTGGAATGCTTCATTCGCCATGCCAATTCACCCTTGGATCTCAGTGTTGCACTTTCTGTCTTCTGTTAGAACACTTCCTAGGTATTTAAATTTTTGTACCTGCTTGATTTTAGAGTCCCTCACCTGTGTTTGATATATTCGGTTTTCTTGCAGTTTATTTGTAGTCCTTTCTTGTCACTCTTTTTAGCTACTTTCTATAGGAGGCCTTGTAGTTTTCTTTCTGTGTTTGCTCTCAGCACTGTATCATCTGCGTACCTTATATTGTTTAAATTGTGGCCTCCGATGACGAAACCTGGCATAACTTCTAGGGTTCTCAGAATAGTCAGAATGAATATGTAAAAAGATAATCCCGATTAATACAGTTATATTTGTATTTACATGAATCATTTATTTGTATTCATTTTTTCTAAATATGGCTACATTATAATCTTGGAATTATTTCTAACTTTTGTTCTCGTCTTGGTTGATATAGGTGTTATAATGGACACAACGTTTTCACCAAGTACCCTCTGGTCTTCATCAGATGTCCATAGATTGGTTGATGAGGATTATCTTGTTGGTTATTGCGAAATACTCTGTGAAATCAATTATTGTGCTTGGACGATCATGACCAGAGGGTACTTGGTCGAAACGTTGTGTCTATTATAACACCTACACTACCGGCCATAGTTATTAGACAACCCGAGTTTTTTTTTTTTAAAGAAATGCTATATTTCATTCTATTTTTAGTATTCATTGACAAAAGAAAATAGAATGGTTATTTTGTTATTATTACTTTGCAAAATTTTACATGGCAAGGAAGCAAAGATGAACTCGTCTGAATCACCCTAAATTTCCTTCATTTTTTCATTGATCAAACTGCAATATAGATAATTATTAAATATTTATAAATTCATTTGATGCACATGTTATTGTGCAGTATTAACAAAAGATCCATTCTATTTTCATTTACAATTATTCACTTGGTAATAAATACTAAAAAATAGTATGAAGTACGTCAAATTTTTAAATCACGGTAGTGTATATCAATCAAAATGAGAACAAAAGTTCGAAATAATTCCAAGATTATTGAAAATTACTCATCACAGAAAGAAATACAAATTATGAATACATTATGTAGTAAGTTATGACTATTACAAATGTATTTTACTTTATTAACAGGATTATGCATTATGTCTATGATCTTTATTTATATTTTTATTTTGTTCTTGGAGTGAATAATATAAGCTGATTAATTTTTCTGAATCGGTCAATTATGTTCCATACATGATACACGCTTGGGCGATCATGCCTCTTTCGAGTCAAGCAACTTTTCTGCAGTCGGTTGACTTTTCTTTCTGCGGTGCACTGATTACCAACTGGTATTGGACCCAGTCTGTCCTTCTATTCAGTCCAAAAGAGATAAATTCATAACTTTCATGAGATTATCTTGCGCGTAATTGAATGCAATGAACCCTACTGGTAAACGAAGTCGACTTTCTCTGCCTTCAAATTCCGAACCGATATCAATTACACCACAAAGCACATTTTGTGAATGCTACTGATTACAATACTGTGGATACTGCTGCTAATGGTATTTTATCATCTGACGGATATTTGTCATCTCTCGTAGTCTATAAGAAAACAATTCGAAAATTTGAAAATTTCTGATTTCAAAAATTTTCGATGTTTATATAAGAGATGTAATTGAATTATTATTTTTAATTAATTTTAATTATTCTTAATATATTCCTTTGATACTTATCTTTCTCTTATTCTTTCTGTTATGCTGTAACTCTTCCTCCTTCACAACTGCTACGAGACTTCCTAGGAGGCAGCCGAGACACATTGTAACTTGATAGTTACTATCTGCTGACTAATAATATTCTTCTTTTGTATATATATATATATATTATTTTAATACACGGGTTTTAGGGACTGTCTTCCTTTCGAATCTTTCTTCTTGGCTCTAACAGGCCACAACACTTTCCCCTGTATCATGTTCCTCGTTCTTCTCTATTCTGAATTGTAACCCACTGCACACCAGTGTCAGTACTGACTTGCTTGAGAGTGAATCGACAAAAAAAAAAACCAAAAAAAAAACAAGCAAAATAAAGTTTCTATTCCACTGATAATGGAACACATGTACATTACAAATACGTAGGCGTGATTCACAAGACTAGGTTCTGATCCTAATTTTACACTGGGAACGTATTTAATATCGTCTCCGTTCTAACGTGATATCGATTTTGCTAGTACAAGGATCTTCGTTACGTATGAAAACAAACATTTTCTACTTTTAGGAAAGGTAACAAGAAAAGAGTGCTGGATTGCTATGTGATGTCAATTCTTCAATAGGACAGTGAATGCTGGACAATACCATCGAAAATGAGGAAAAAATTTGAAGCAGCGGAAATGTGGTTCTAAAGAAGGATGCTGCGGATATCCTGAACTTTAGCATGCAAGCAACGATGAGGTTTTGGAAAGAATGGCAACAAAAAGGAAATTAATACTGAGCATCAGGAAGAGACAGCTGAAGTTCCTTGGACGTGCAATAAAGAAGGCGAGCTTGGATAACCTGATACTGACAGGCCAGATAGAAGGGAAAAGAGACAGAGGAAGGCAGCGGATAACATATTTGCAGGGCCTGATCAGGTGGATGACGGATCGGGAGTTGCGAGGTGTAACAGGAGCAAACATACTAAGAGCTACAAGGGATAGGGAGACGTGGAGAACCATGATCGCCTACGTCCTGAAGGGATAGGGCACATAGAAGAAGAAGAACAAGCACGCGGTGTGGTGCAGATGATATCACCTCGGAATTAGAAGTCGGAGAGGCAAGTTCGATTTCCAGTTTGATTCGTTGCATTAATTTACGTGCAATGCTATGAAATGTATTAATTCATCATGTCTCTCCCCCAGCATGACAGATTGGCTTCCATAGTCTAGGGTGGCAACGAGTCTACCGCAGAAATAATGTCAACGGGGAAATCTCTCAAATATTTTTTGGAAATCTATTGGTACAAAAATTTAAATACCTAGGAAGTGTTCTAACAGGAGATAGAAAGCGACACAAAGATCCGAAGTCGAATTGGCATAGCGAAGGACGCGTTCAAGAAGCTGAGTAAAGGGAACTGAGTAAAAGGGAACTTTCAGTAGAAAGAAAGAAAAGAATACTAAATTAATATGTGATGTCAGTTCTTCAATATGGCAGTGAATTCTGGAAAATATGATCAAAGATGAAGGAAAAGCTAGAAGCAACTGAAATGTGGTTCTACAGAAGGATGATGTGGATATCGTGGACCGAGCATGTGATCAATGATGATGTTTTGGAAAGGATGGAAACAAAAAAGGAAACTAATATTGATCATCAGAAGAAGACAACTAAAGTTCGTGGGACATGAAATAAGGGAGACGGGATTAGAGAACCTGATACTAATAAGCCAGATAGAGGGAAAAAGAGACAGAGGAAAGCAGAGGATAACACATTTGAAGAGCTTGGGCAGGTGGATGAGAGAACGGAGGTTGCGTGGTGTAACAGAAAAAAGTGTGCTCAGAGCCACCAGGAACAGAGAGACGTAGAAGCCATGATCGCCTACGTCCTGAAAGAACAAAGCACAAAGAAGAAGAAGAAGAAGAAGAAGAAGAAGAAGAAGAAGACGATTAATACGTCTCTTTTGCCCCAGCATTGGGCTTTGGTTGACAACTAGCCTACCCCAAAAACAAAATGGCCACCTAACGCGGGAAACTTTCTGTCCAGTTAGTCATGGATCGAAATAGACATGATATCCAACTGTGTATCACGTATGGCACTTAACTGATTGACATAGATAAAATAATTGAATGGCAGAACAGAATGGGTTTTATAGTCTCGGTTGGCAACCAGTCTATCACAGAAATGAATGGCAACCTACTGCGGAAAATTCTTTTGCCCAGTTAGTCATGGATCGAAATAGACATGATATCCAACTGTGTATCACGTATGGCACTTAACTGATTGACATAGATAAAATAATTGAATGGCAGAACAGAATGGGTTTTATAGTCTCGGTTGGCAACCAGTCTATCATAGAAATGAATGGCAACCTACTGCGGAAAATTCTTCTGTCCAGTTAGTCATGGATCGAAAGAGACACAATCGTTCAAGCATTTATCACTTATGGCAATTAACTGACTGACCAACTAACCAATCATTTACGAGATCCATCTGAAATGTAACGGGACTGGTATCACGAACAATTTATTTAAATTCCAAATAACAAACTACATAAATTCGTCTTCGAAGTAATTGTTACTCTTTTCCCTCTTTTACTTCCACGCTTCTATGCACTACAGGAAAGATTATTCCTGGAGGACTATCAGCTCTTTTCGTTACGGCTTTTTTGTTGGTGTATACTCCTTGAAAATGGATCTCGTTGACGAAAACTTGTGGTTAGAGAATAGAAAAAGACATATGGAATGAAATCAGGTGGATAAGGAGACTTCTTTTTTTTAGTATGGCGGTGTTTTTCACAAAGCTGCCGAAACCTAAGGGCGTTTGGAGGAGGTGCATTGTCGTGGTAAAGCAGCTACGATTTTTGCTGATACAATTCTTGTCTTTTCTCGAGCAACGAAAGAAGCAAACGCTAAGATTACAATTATATACTCGAAAGATATCATGTCAGATGATGATGCAATGTTCTAATCAATCTTCTACGCCTATAGCTCACACAGCACATCCAGTCAGTTTACTTTCAGACATCGTATGAGGATGAGCGACCAACTATCAGCGCAGAAAACGTCATTCATCCCGAGTTCAATTTCGTCAGGGTTTATTTTTTTCACTTCGCAATAATTTCAAATTAGACAGACATGAACACATTACTTATATTTGCGTCTAGGTCTTACATAGCAAGGTAGACCATGCTTACAAGCCTTGACTGGAAAACTAATCTGAATCAAGAAAAAAGGTTCAATAACAATAACGTGGAGACGGTAAATGGAACTTCATATGTTATCTTTAACAAAAAGCCATGGAATGTATCAAATATTAAAGAATACTGTGAAGAACCATGACGGTCTATATCCTAAACTGATACAATTTTTTGTTGATTGATATTTGTCTCCAATTTTTTAGATATTTAAAGAAGAGACATATTTGGGATTGAAAGAAGGTATTTTCAATAGGTTTTTTTATTTTTTATAAATAATGGATTTTCTTACTAATACTTTTTAAAAGTGTATTAACTTGTAAACAAATGCAACCTGTACAAATAACGCATATAAGAACATTATAATGATTTTAACATTATAGCAACCAAGTTTTTGGGTGTATTAACCAGTTGTAGTTTCTGAGAACACGCAACTTACGTCTTTTTTTCATAAATGTACAGTCCAGATCATTTCGACTTGAAAAAAGGCATCATCCGAATATAAAACTGTCATAATTCTTTGAAATCATGCTCTTTATTCGTCCATTTCTGGTTTTTACACAGCTTACACAGATTACTTTATTTTTTATTTTTCCTGTTCTTTCGTTTTTATCCCTTGTCGTCTTCGTTTTATTAAGACAGGGGATTTTTTGCAAGTCGTACATTTCGCATGTTGTAGCTACACATTAAATCGATTAATGGAGATTTGTATTCTATTTTTCGTGTTTGGTTTTGATCTCAATCAGACGATAATTAACTTGACGTGGATGCTAACACGCATGCGTGTGCCGCAAAGTGGTTTTCATGGACGCCTATAGAATCATTAGGTGTTGTGCTTTCTTGATTCTGTTTCTTTACTTTTTAGTTTTTATTCATATTTTTTAGACTTTAGTACGGAAAATGCGAGCAAAATTTGGCTTCCCATGTTCTCTGCAACAGTTTTCTTGAATGTAAAAAAAGCACAAAATAGAATGGATAAAAATAAATTTGTCTGGCGCTAAAATCCAGCAATGCGAAAATTTACGCGTGTTACATAATACGTCAGGTCAGTTGATCTATTTTTTATTATTATCCATCAATATATATCTGTTTCTGCACTAATGACATTGTGGCTATCATTAAATTTATTTTGTCTTTTTTTTTGGGGGGGGGGGTTCGGAAATTATCTATCTATCTATCTAGCTATCTATCTATCTATCTATCTATTCTTTTCTATCTCTTCCATTCTATCGTTCTTTCTTAGTCTGTTCATATCTATCTATCTATCTATCTATCTATCTATCTATCTATCTCAGTTTTTTTATTTATCCCCCTTCTCTCTCTCTTTCTATTATTCTTTCTTAGATTGTTCATCTATCTATCTATCTATCTATCTATCTATCTATCTATCTATCTATCTATCTATTATATCTATCTATCTATCTCAGTTTTTTTATTTATCCCCTTCTCTCTCTCTTTCTATTATTCTTTCTTAGTTTATCTATCTATCTATTATATCTATCTATCTATCTCAGTTTTTTTATTTATCCCCTTCTCTCTCTCTTTCTATTATTCTTTCTTAGTTTATCTATCTATCTATCTATCTATCTATCTATCTATGGAAACGTTTGTTTATCTGGCTGATTATTTTTGGCCATTTATATTCGCCGGCATATTTTAATATATATTTGCTTGTACCATGTATGGTCGGTGTCCAGCAGACATTCCCGTTAGCACATAGCCTAGGCTGCTGTGTATTTATTTTTTTCCAGTCCTAAAATATGCTTCAAAGTCAGAATATCGATCGAAGAACTAGTATCCTTTCTTTCTTGAACAGTCCCATCAGGTGTCGTGCCGCACATGGATGTCCTGCATAGCGTTCCCCTTCTTTAGAAATGCCTAAACCATTAGTTATATACAAACGATTTCTCGGATTAAAAATGTGTTTCATTGAATAAATCCGCTAGGCCTAAAGCATGCAACCTCTCATCAGATCTTATACATGGGAATATCAGGTGCTGTAAGTTTTGATGTACGGCTGGTGTAATAGAAACTGTTTCGTGATTGTTCGTCGGAGAATTGAGTTCCAGTTTTCGTTTGGGTCGTTATATTTAATTACGCATTAATATCCTTGGGAAAGGTACGAATTCATACATTCTCCTTCTCCTTCATCTATGGGTTAATTAGTAAGACTTGTATAACTAAAACTTTTATTTCTCCCAAACAAGGGAGAATACAACTTCGTACATTATAAATATATTTTCAAATTTTAAATTACCTTCAAAGAGATAAAATTGATTCAATTATTAACAATTTTACAGACTAGCGATACAATACCATAAACAATGAACTTTAACAAATATCAATAAAAAAAGGGAAAACACACACCCTTTTAACGGTACAAACGGCAGTAACACCGAAATATAAGAAGAGAAAAATATAATCCAGAACATAAAAACTTCAGAATGAAAAAGCCCATTAATACTAGAAAGAGCAATAATAGCTAGTGGATATGAAAAGTTTATTCTCCTGAAAACTACATTTTAGGGGAAAATATTTTATAAATAATTTCTCCGCTAATATCTCATCTTTGTCATTATATTCGTTATACTTGATTACTTTATTGCTCGTGGATCCTTTAATGCTCCCAATCAGGGGTTTTCAAACTTATTGAATTACGGACCCCTTTATTAAAGATTTATCTAGCGAAACAAAGCCGACTGCTCTGCATGATCATTGGGCGCATAAACATCAATAATGAAATCTTATACTCTTTTTAATGTCCCCTTTCTGCGGATTGGAGCAGAGTAAAAAACGATTGGCTGAAAAATACTTTTTTCTTTCTCCTGAAACCACCACAGATTTTCTTTGGCTCAAACAATTCAAATCGTCAAGTAGGTGTTATGTTTTATTCTCAACTACGTCCGCACGCTATGTTGTCAATCGTCCGTTAAAAATGACCAAGGAAAGATTTCATCCTGCCAGCACAAAGGTAACATTCTATCCATGGATTTTCTGTTAACAAATTTTATATTTCTGCTGTTTTTGGTTTGTTAATCGATTCACCCCAAGCAAGGCATTCCACTGCCACTATTGAGTTTGAGGCTAAATAGAAAGAGTGGTTAGATATAGGAAATGTCAGAAGTGGGGTGATAGGTAGTTTGGAGGATGGGAAGAGTGTTTGAAAGAATGGAAGCGAGTTTTTGTGTTAGGATGTGTCTATTGACCTTATATTTAAACTCCTGGAGATTGTAGCCGTCGGGGAAGCAGTCATGTGGCAGAGAATTCCACAGTCGGGAAGTACGAGAAAAGAAAGTGTTGGAATAGAAGTTGCGGTTGCATTTTACCGATTTCACTGTAAAAGGGTGGTATCTAGTTGCTAATCTAGTATCTCTTGCAAATTCGAACCTAGCGGGCACCAGTGATCTAAGTTCATCGGAGCAGAAGCCATGGAAGTATATATAAAAGAGACACAGAAAAGCAACGTCGCGCCGGTGAGAGAGAGACTGCAGGCTGTCTGCCAAGTCAGTATCGATCATATTACAGACCCTCCGCTGTACCTTGTCGAGAAGCCCAAGGAGAATAGCAGGGGCACCCGACCAGATATGGTAACAGTATTCAATGCGCGGGAGGATGGTAGATTTATATATGTGCAGGATAGATTCAGACGGAAAAAACGGAAAAAGCTTTTGAATATAGGAACTACAGAGGAAGATGTCCAACAGGCAGGAAAGCAGGAAGCAGTGAGACAGAAGTTGTAGAGCTTAGAAAAGACAGAGGAGAGTTAAGGGGCACATTTCTTTAAGACTATGATTGGGATTCCGTCCCCTCCGCTTGCTTTGTGGGGGTCAAGTTTTGAGATTATCTTAGAGACAAGCGAGGGTGTAATGTGGACGTCATTCAGTTGCGCCTCAGATTGTTCGAGAATCTCTGTGCAAAGCATTCAGCCTTATCCGCTGACGAGGTGAGGACCTCAAAATTATTGATTAGTGGGGGTATTGTGGACTTGCTCTTGTTAAGTACTGTTTTACAGAGTCGCCAGTAGTCTTTGGCGCCGAACTTAGCGGATGTTATGCGTTGTTTCATTCTGGCAGCAAACAATGTCTTAGCTTCGTTAAGTATCTTTTTACGCTTATTACGAGCTGAAGTGAAAAGGCGCCTGTTTTGGTCCGACGAGTAGCTACGGTAGAGTCGGAAGAAATGATTCCGGTGGGCAATGAAATGATTCCGGCCGAGCAAGCGGGTGAGAACCATGGAGACGAATGAGAAATTTCCTGGCAGGGATGAAGGCATCGATGCCAGCCTTAACCCAGGAGGAGACCTCGGATGCACATTCTTCGATGGGAAGGCTAAAAACGTTGTTCCATTGGACGTCACAGAGGAAGTCTCGGAACGAATCCCAGTCTGCCCTTTGGTAGCAGTAAGATATTCTACTTGTCTGGGTTTCTTGGGTCGGATGGGAGAGGAATGAAATGTTGACGGAAACTACGGTGTGTTCAGAATTCCCGAGTGGGCAGAGTTGTTTGTTAGTGCAAGAGTCTGGGATGGAAGTGAAGCAGAGGTCTAGTAGTGAGTCCCCTCCGTTGGGGTTGTCGGAGAAACGCGTGGGGAAGTCCACCACTTGCGTGAGGAATTGGGTGATTGAAAAATTCATGGTGTGGACACCAGCAGGATCGGTGACAGAGTTCTTCAGACACTTGGTGTGGTGGGCGTTAATGTCACCAAACACAAATATGTGGGCAGAGGGATGGGAAGAAATGGCTTTGTCGATATTGTCAGAAATGCTGTCAAGTAACGAACAGTCAGAGGAGGAAGGTGAGCGGTAGAGAAAGAAGAGATAGCTAATCGAGCTTAGAAGTGTGAGACGAAAGCATATGAAAGAATGGTCCAGGGATTCAAGAGATGTCACCCTAGTTAGGGGGAGGTGTTTGCTGACATACACACCAAGCCCATGCATATGAACATTGGATTCCTTCCTGAAGTAGGTAGCCAGGAAAGTAGAACTCAGAAGAGGGTATAGAAGGGTTAAGGTTAGTTTCGCATAAGGCTCAGATATCAGGTGAGTTAGTGTGAAGGAAAGAATCTATGCTGAGGAAGTTAGTGCGGATACCATGTATGTTAGTGAAAGAGATGCAGACTGGTTTGGGCGTTTTCAGACTAGCTGATTTAGTTTTGCTATTATGTTTGCTTTTTTCCATCGTGATTCAGTTGAGGAGAGGTCTTAGAGTAGAATCAGTCGGTCATTTGTTTGCAGCATATGAAGGATGGAGACTGGCGCGGGCTACAACATAATGTGGCCTCGGGGTTTCCCACCGAACGTTCATGCAGGGACGCCCTTCCATGCGCGATATGGCACTATAAGAACCCCGGTATTATTCAACTGTTGATCAGAACAGCCTCTCAAGACGCTACGCAAGAGTTCGGGCTCCTAACTACCAGTCGGAAGCAGCAACCAGGAAACTGCCAACCTGGTACCCTCAGAATGTAAAGGGGTTGCCACCATACTCCGTAACTGCAAAGAGCTTCCAGCTGAACTAACACTAAGACCGAAGAAGGGAGATGAACCGGGAACCCCTTCCTGAACAAGAAACAAGGTGATCACCTCTACTCTTGTTCAAAAGAAGGGGTGGAGTGTGAGACCGGGCGATAGTAGGAACTATTTATTCCAATTACAAAAATAAGAAAAGAAAAAAATAAACATGAGGAATAACTGAAGTTTACTTTTAACTTAGTGTAAGTCGAAAAGAACCTTGGATAGCAAAATCGTTTACACAAACTACTTAAGTTAGTGACAAAAGAACAAATAAAAACAAATAAAATAAACAAAGGGGAAACCAAAAAATATTATAAATTAATTATTAAAATTAAAAAAAAACAACTCATTTCCGTTCACTTACCACAAACAGATAACACACAGAAAAGTTGATTCAAAATAAATTACTGAGGACAGAAATACAATTGAAAGCATTTTTTCAGATAGTATGGACGAGTTAACTACTCTTTGGTAAAGAGAGACGCTACAATAGAATCCACGTGGAGAGGGGGAAATATCTGAGACTATTCTTTTTACAAGACGAAAACGAAATCGCTAACAGAATTAAGATAAATAGTACCACATTTCTCGAAAAGAACCTTGGATAGCAAAATCATTTTAGTTTATTAAATGATTTGATAAAAATACCTGTTGGTCTTGGTATATTCAGTCGTGCTATTTTTAAAGACATAGAGTCAGATTGCTATTGAAAAATAGTATTCCTCAATAAGCAGACAAATGTGTTGGTTTAAATACGAATTGAGAGGATTCTACTATTTTACCTTCAGAAATATTGCAATCGGTTAATATCATATATACAGAAAACAAATGAAAAAAATGCTTTTTTTTTCTTCAAAAATGACCAATTTCTGTACAGTAAAAACAGTAGCTAGCTAAGAAAAAGTAAAATCATTTTCAGATTTTGTGCCCTCAAAGTTAAAAAGACGTTTGGTGTCTCGACACATTTCAATTTTATTTCTTGTTTCTGGTTGATCGGTGATAATTAATTGATATATTACATGCGTTTTTATATCAGTCAGTCAGTTAAGTGCCATACGCGATACACACTTTGGGCAATCATGTCTCGAAAGAGATTTAACTGACTGGGCAATGGATTAACCCACAGTAGGCTGCCATTGCTTTTTGCGGAAGACTGCTTACCAGCCAAGGCCACAGAACCCAATCTGTCCTATTTTAACCCATAATTGGAGGAAGAGACGGATTAATCTCTTTTCCAAGGGTATTTGTGCGTAAGTGATTGTAATGAATTCAACTGAAATTCGAATTTGTCTCCCCAATTTGTCGTTCCTAGTCGATACCCACTGCACCACAAAGCACATATTGCGACTAAGAGACTTAAACATAATAAGACTTTATTGAGTAGAAAGTACAATAAAAGAACAGGTGTTGATGCATAATTCCTCATAAAAATAAGGATATGTAATTTATAAACAAAAACACTTGAAGTATCTCGAGGCATCGATTTGGTTTATTAATTTATTTCTTCTCAACCATTTGAGGTTTATTTAAAGGCGATATATGTTTGGGATTGTATGCTTTATAGGTTAAAAACTATCTTCAGTTATAACCTTGGAACAGCGGCCAAGAACCGCAAGAAAATTTCGCTCAGAGTCATAACGGAATGTTTTCCCGTTAGAATCCGTCTTGTAGAGTTTTTGTTTTCTGTGAGAAATGTTATAGAACTCAAGCTGTCCTATTATTTAACCCATAACGGGTAGGGGAAAAGAGATTAATAACTTTCCCAAGGGTATTAGTGCGTAAGAGAATGTAATGAATTCAATTAAAATTCGAACTTTGCTGCACGATTTCTCATTCCAAGTCAAAATCTACTGGACCACAACGCACTTCCTCGCTTTTAGATAACTTACTTAATTGCTTCAAAAAACATTAAATTCTAAAAAAAAAAAGAATTTAAAGCAGGAAAATTATTTAATTTCACAATTATTGTTACTTTTTCTGATAGTGTTCTACGTTTTTCGATCACTATATGGTTTATAACAATAAAAAGCAACAACAAAACCACGTTTATCCAATTCGACATAGTGGGTTTCTACCCATTCATAGCGGAAAACATAATAAATGAGGCTATACGCATAGCACAAAAACATGTAAAATCACAGACTACTATTTCCAAATAACGAACCATGGACAAAAAAAAAAAAAAAGAAAAAACAAAATCACGACCTATTCGATGTAATAATGGGTAGCTACGATAGAGCAGTCATGTGAATTAGGAGGCATACACATTCTTTCATACCTAGCCAGAATCCTGGAGAAAAAAGAGACGGGACTATAAGGAGATGACGGACTTATCCTGATAAGAGACCTCAGTGATCCCAAATTAGATGGATTCAGGAAAAAATAATAAATGCATTAAAATCCAATGGATTCAAAATAGAAATAAAAACAGTTACAAAAATAGTAAACTTCCTAGAAGTCACTCTTAATTTAGACAACAGTACATACGAACTATACAGAAAAGATAATGAAAATCCAACTTACGTACACACATCCTCCAACCACACACCTTCAATCATCAAACAAATACCAATAATCAATCAGTCGCAGACTATCTGAAAACACATCTAGCATACACATTTTCAATAACAAAAGAACACCATACGACGAAGCACTAAACGAATGTGGACACAAACAACAACTACAATATACACCTCCGCAAGGAAAACGCAAAAACAGAAAAAGAAATATTATCTGGTTTAATCCACCATGCAACAAAACCGTCAAAAAAACATAGATAAGACATTCCTTAACTTAACAGAAAAACCTTTTCCGGTTACAACCCGATTAGCAAAAATATTCACCAAAAATAACGTCAAAATCAGTTACAGTTGCACAAACAATATTACACAAATAATAAAAAGCCACAACAAAAAATGAACAACCTGCAATACTGCAACCAAAGAACCTCAATGCAACCCCAGAAATGGAACTACATGTCCACTACAGACAAATAGCCAACAAACACAGTATTTAAATCCAAGGTAACTGCAAACAACAACACAATGTACTACAACGGTGCCACTGAGAGAACATTTAAGAAAAGAAAAAAATAACCATAATCTTTCATTCTACAAGAGAAAATATTTGAACAGTACTACACTATCCACATACGTATGGCATCTAAAAGACAGAAATATTTCACTAACAATAAGCAGCAAAATATTGAAAAAAGCGCCTGCCTACAACATCATTACAAAAAATGCCTAATTTGCCTACGTGAAAAAGTAGCAATTATATCTCATACCTCACAAAAGAACTTACTAAACATAAGATCAGAAATAATTTTCAAATGCAGACACGAAAATAAATACCTATTATCACAATTTATACCAAACGGGTAAAAAAAAAGATCGTCTGACAAACTGATTAATTTAAACAAAAATGACTATTATGTATGGATGCGTATATTGGTGTATTTTTGTGGAAGTGGGAGGAAAATTAAAAAATTGGGAGTACAATTTGTCGTCGTGACAAACGCAAACATATATACACACTTATACACCCATTTACGTATGCAGAGACACACACACACACACGCCCGCCCACCAGAGTTCACACAAACGTAACTATATGCGAACAGTATGGGGCTTGGCATATATATGTATATGTGTGCAGTTGCGTACATACATACACATTTAACTGGTGCATTCAAATAGTGTAGCGATGTCAACGCGCAGACGGTTGTCGATTTCTGTTCTCGTAACAATATTTTCTCGTACGTACATATGTACGCATGATGTGGTTTGTGTGAAACTATGATAGGTAAAAATTGCTATTACCTTTAATTATTTAAGGCTGTATTGTTATTTTAAAGTCGGTTATTAGCTTGTTTTTGGTGGTTGCACATATTTAAATGATGGAAATATGATGGAATAGTTTTTATGTGGTGTTATTAATTTTACTGCAGAAGAGAGGAGTAATTTGCATTAATGATGATTTTGGACTAATATGACAATAGTAGTAATTGTGATGTTTCGGGTGAGTTTGATGATAATAACAGTTGTGATAGCAAATAGCAATTGTAAAGCGGTAGTAGTGATTAGTAATGGTGGTGGAATGATAATAACAATAAATGCAATTATTATGATTGTAGTTTGAACTACAGACGAAGTAATAGGATTATGGTATCAGCGGTTCCCTTTTTTTACCCGTTTGGTTTAAATTGTGATAACAGGTATTTATTTTCGTGTCTGCATTTGGAAATTATTTCTGATGTTATGCTTATTATGTTCTTTTGTTGGGTATGAGATATAATTGCTACTATTTCATGTAGGCAGAGTGGGCATTTTTTTAATGTAAGGAAACTATTTATCTTCCGACAGAATTCGAACCTATAACTCCCATATACGTCAATAGATCTGATGTATCGTATTACACGACTATAGATAATTGCATGGTTTAACAAATCTAAACAGACTATCCACTCAAATACGACGATCGATTAAAAATAATGTTCAAACAAATTTAAATAAATATGTCGGTTTATACTACTTCGTAAATTTCCGTAAATTTTCGCAATATATATATATATATATATATATATAATTATATGGTTATCTATCAAATTAACCATATAATTATATTATATTAAGCTCTATAATACTCATAACATTAAGCTCTATAATACTCATTATATCGAGCAGTGTTTATAATAAAATAAATGCCAGAGAACTCAAAAAAAAAAAAAACCTTGAGTCCTCTTCACTTGGAATTATATATATATATATATATATATATGTGTGTGTGTGTGTGTGTGTGTGTGTAGGTGATATAATTAGTAAGAAAAATAAACAAAAATCATTCCAAATTAATTTTTCAGATAAAGTGTCTACAATGTACTTGGGAGAGCCATTCAGTCAGTTAAGTACCATACGTGATACACGCTTGGGCGATCATGTCTCTAAAGAGACATGACTGACTGGGCAGAAGATTATCCCGCAGTAGGTTGCCGACCAAGTCTATAAGAACCCAATCTGTCCTGTTATTTAACCCATAACTGGAAGGAATAGACGGATTAATACCTTTCCCAAGGGTATTTGCGCGTAAGTGAATGCAATGAATTCGGCTGGAATTCGAACTCGGCATCCCAATTTCTCGTTCCGAGCCGATATCCAATGCACCACAAAAAGACATTACGTGATCTAAAAACCCGAATCTACCAACAGTGATCCAAAACCCGAACCTACCAACACAATAAAGACTTTTAGCAGACGTTCTAGCTCTCTTGATTTACATCAAGAATACCTGGTGCATGTCTTTGATTTCAGTAATATCAGCATAAATAAAAAGAAAGAACGTAAACCTTAAAAAATAAAATATTTTGAAAACATACGAACTACAAACACATGTTTAAACCACTACATTAATTGACTAACTTCTACAGATCCAGTGTTCATAAATGAAACTTACGTTTGCGTAACCCGTAAAGATAAATACCAAATTCACACACATCTTCAAAAATTAATACGAAATACTGAAATGAAAAATTCAACTTTGAAAAGACATTGGCAATAACTTATTGCAAATAGCCTGAAGACACCACTCTTAGTAGAAACCTAGGTCGGGTAATAACTCGTTTACAAATGGACAATATTCAAATTCTACAATATAACTTTATTGAACACTTTTTAATATAAATTTGCACTGGTTTAATTTTATTATTACCAAAACCTAAGTAATCAATCAATCAATTATAATATATATATATATATATATATATATATATATATATATAACTTGATATATATCGATAGATAGATAAAGAAAGAGTAAAATGATGTCACTTGTGAGTTTAAAATATTCGAATGTTTCTAATTTTGATATAAAACATGCTTTCTTTTTCTAAAACATATAATCATTACATTTTCCCAAGAATAACTTGCTTTTAACCATAACAGATTTTTGTAAAAAAAATAAAATATAGTGAAAAATATTAGAAAAAATTAAATAAATGAAAGAAGAGAAGCGATAAAGAAAGAAACAAAGAGAACGAGAGAATAAAAAAAGGATTGGTCCTGTATGTAAGTTTACGTATTCGCCCAGAATTGCAAGAATAATGAAGCCGAAATGCGGCAATGCTAGTTTGTTCGATTTGTAGCTTTGGATCAAAGAGAACGTCGTGGGTTTATTTTCGTGAACAGTAAATAGCATCTCTCCGAGCGAAAATGCAGGGTGTGTCAGAAATATCTACCACATGTTTTAAATGTTTAAAATGTTATAGTTTTTTCTAACGCACATTAAAATGGTTAATGCATAATGCATTTTTTTTACAATGACGTTCACCGTGTACGAGGCCCTAAAGTCATTAAAAGTATAGATAAAAAATAAGAATAAGATGAATTACACCATGAAAGTTGATGATGCCAACAAGATGCACTGGATTACCAGAAATGAAAGTGAAGGTATAGTGGGATATTTGTTATATTAAAGTTTATGTATGTTGAAACAAATTAGTTTGATATGGCCTTGTTAGTTAGATAGCCAAAGGGGAATATAAAACAAAAAGATCAAATTATAAATAGAAACTACAATTTATATACATATAAATCAACTAAGGTTTTTATAAATAAAAGTAATGTATTTTGGTTGATACAAGGTCGTTAAAATATTCGTAGTAGGCCTTGCAAGGATGAGTTTATGTGTACGTAAGCAGGAACGTATGTATGTATGTATGTATGTATGTATGTATGTATGTATGTATGTATGTATGTATGTATGAGCGAGATTGTTGGTAGGAGTGTCTTTGAATTATTTGGCCAATCTTAAAGGGCTCCGTCCGGTTATTAAATTTAAGAAAAGTCAGACAGGTGAATCGTGAGAATAAGAAAGTGAGGGAGAAAGTTAGAGCTTATAATAATAACGATCGCTTGACGTTTGTCGGGGGACGTTTTAATTACGCTCGTATTCATCTCACTGACGACAGCGATTTTGGTCTGTCTTTTTATTTCGTTTGAAGGGTTCCTAAAAGGTAATTTTGGAATTCACTCTCGGATGTGATTCTGGCCTTCCATTGGATAACAAACTTTGCGTAGGCTCGCAAAAAGGGTCCGTAAAACGAATTTGTTTTTGATAATTAAAGATAATTTGAATTTGTTTATGTTTACTAGTTTTCTGTTGCCCGAAAAACATTTCGCATCAAGGTGTGAAATTTCGACAGTTTTGTGTGTGCTAAGCAAAGTTTGTAAATCCGAAAAAATCCGTTTATTTTTAACAAAATCAATCAGTCAGTGCTTGGCATTTGAATTTTCAAATATAGATTTTGTTTTGTTTAATACAAAGGAAATACTTTTAACGGAAACCGGAAGCACAATTCTACGAACGAAAATAGAGATAAATATCTGCTCTTGGTCAAAAGATCGAGGAGGATTGCCAACCGCACAGAATTCCCCAAGATAAAATCTACTAGTTGACACATCCCACATGTTTTTTGAAGGGTGCGGACTCAGGTAAATACCGATAAGCGTGAATCATTTCACAAAATTGCAATGCTCTAGTGCTTATATTATACACTTGCTCATAAAATAGTCTTCGAACTCGGCACTCAAATTTTTCTTTCCGTGCTGATATTCACTGCACCACAAGGCACCTCTGGTCTAAAAAAATCATTTATATGCGCGGTGGTCATTTTTAAGACAAATAATTACTAGAAATTGAATACAATCATTATGTTTGGTACAAGCGTAGTGTGTACAGGTCTAGCTATTAATCTTGTTTTCAGTTATCAGCTGATTTTCTTGGAACGTATTCCCTACAGATAAGGGGGTAACTATTTACAGTTTCTTGTTTGTCTATCTATTTTGTCCTTCGGTTGTCACTGTGTCAGAGCTTCGTGATTTCATTGGGGCAATGCGTATTGATCCCGTGGTTATCAGTGCGGAATACAAAACCAGTGACCCGTGCTCGGAAACAGATGAGGCTTGACGTGTTCACTCCACTTGGGATATCTTCAGAAAACTCTCCGTCTTATTATTCCGCCCCGTCCCGTCGTTAAATGTATTTGCAATATTCCCGCCGTTTTCATTGCTATGGTGACAGTGTATAGTCTGGATGCCAAAAGTTTTCATCGGTTACTTTATATATTTTCTGAAACGGAAACATTTCGTTAGAAACAAATAAAATATTACTGCAATACTAATGGATATTCATCTTCTTATCTTCTCCCTACACATGAGGTGAAAACTAAGGCAACAGAAACGTGGTTTTACAGAAAAAATGGTTAATTAGTTTGTTTGTTTGTTTAACGGCATATCAAAGATTTATGGGTCATTTAATGCCTAAATTCAATTTTCTTTGGTGCTCTGGTACATTTTTTTACTATTTCTACTGCAAAAAATATTTTATTCATTATTTATTTTGTTCGACTGTGGTGCAGTCGATATCGACTCGTAACAACAAATCGAGGTGTGATTTCGAATTCCAGTTGAATTCCTTGCATTCACTTACGTACAAATACCCTTGGGAAAGGTTTTAATCCGTCTCTTCCCTCTAGTCATCGGTTAAGTAATAAGACAGATTAAGTTCTATAGCCTTGGCTGTCAACCAGTCTACCGCAGAATGCAATAGCAACCTACGGCGGGATAATCTTCTTCCCAGTCAGTCATGTCTTTTTAGAGGCATGATCGTCCAAGCGTGTATTTCGTATGGCACTTAACTGTCTGACATTGTTCGAACTGTTGTTCCTATCTTTATTTCCATGTTTATAGCATTTCAGCCGTTGTAAGCTCCGGCCATTTTCAGGTGCAGAGGACTTCGAACTAAACATTTCATTTCGATCACATGGTTATATCATTCAATGTACCATGCCACTTCTGGATGCCTTTTAGTTATCTCCATTTAACTCAACTCTATAAGTTACTTGTTCAACACTGCTGTAGCAAGATATTGAACTTACAACTCCTTGGATCAAGTCAGTGAAACTTACCAAAGCTTATATCTACTGGAATCCATGGACACAAGGCCTATATATATATTTATACTTCCATATTGTTTTGATCACAGTTTGGGTGTTCACTGCTTGACCATAACTGTGAAATTTAACAACTACTACCAACCCGGGTCAAGGTGAACCTGAGAACAAGGGCAATTAAGAGGTGGTTCCACGCTACTTACCCCAGTGATCAAAGGACATGCTGCCGGTTGTAGTTTATCGCCATGCTCAGGACGTCTACAGAAGAATACTGTAAATTTCAGTAACGGAGCGACCAACCAACCTCGTATTAAAAAATGACAACAGAAAAGAAGTTGGTCACAATTAGGAAAAGTCAGTTGAAATACTTTGAACACATAATGTGGAAGCGGGGTTTGAAAACTTAACTCTCTCGAGGCAAACTGAAGGCATAGTACATAAGAAAAAGTAGCGAACCAAATTTCTGAAAATCTTGCCTAAATAAAAGACGAAATAGGGAACGGGGCAGTTAAAAAATGGAGATTAGGAGCTAAGCACCAGAAGAGAACCCTCTGTGGGTTATTTAATGCCAACAAAGTTGGGTTTTAAGGTATTTTTTAATGTACGGTTGTAGTGAGAAGGTTGATATAGCCAGATTCTGATTAAACTTTTTATTTTATTTTAATATTCTATTTTTATTTTAGAAATTGAGATTGTAGTATTCAGGGAAACAAGTATACGGAAGGGAATTTCACAGGTGGGACGTGCCTGCAAAGAAAGATGTGGGGAGCCATGTTCATCTGAAAGGACAGAGAAAAAGAAGATAAAGAAGACAAAATTTGGTCTGCTTATTAAAACGTTTGACCAGCTGTTTGAGTGCATCGTGTAGGTGAAACCAAACGGACGGGCCTGGACCCTATGTAAACATTTGTTCCTTAAAATGAATCTTCATCAACCATTTGAATGGAATGCAATGATTCTTTGAATTTTGCACGGGTGGTCGTCTGCCCCATGATAGGTAAGAAATGAGGATAAAATGTTGGTTAGTTGGATGATTTTGTTTAGCGGTATATCAACGTCTTTGGGTAATTTAATGCAGAAATACAAATATTTTGAACAATTTCATATCATTAGCTAAATATAATTCGTATCTAAATGTACACTGATAGCAATAGTTGACAATAAACTACTTCTGGCTGCATGAGCTACTTTATGATAAGCTTTCAGTAAGTCTACAAAATAAAGACAAACGTCTTTTACTGGTATTTTTTTAATCATTTAACCCCAAGCAAGGAAGGACTGCCATTGGTGCGCAGGGGGTTACAGAAGAGTTTGAGTTTAAGTTTTGTTTAATAGAATATTAACCTCTGTGGGTTATTTAATGCCAACAAAGTTGGGTTTTAATGTATTTTTTAATGTACGATTGTAGTGATAATGTTTATATAGCCAGATTCTGATTAAACTTTTTATTTTATTTTAATTTTTATTTTTATTTTAGAAATTGAAGATTATCTCCTAGTTTAATATTCACAAATGTATTGTTGGTAATAATTTTGTATTATGGCAGTTTCTTTTTTCTTAGAAAATGTAGTGGTAATATTTTTGTTTCAAAAAACGTATGTTTTTCTATAAAAGGCTATTTTTATTTATATATTTCTATAAAGACTTCCCTTGTTCTTTATTTAGGATGTGGTTTCCGGTTTTCTCTTTCCAATATTTTACTCTTTTCCATTCTTTTACTCTTTCTTTTTTCTCAATTGGAGTAGATAGACTAAACTATCGCCCGGTTCACACTCCACCCACGTCTATTGAACAGGTGTAGCGGCTCATCCCTTGTTCCCTGTTTAGGATGTCGTTTCCGGCTTTCTCTTTTCCAATCTTACTCTTACGTATCCCCCTGCGCACCAGTGGCGTTACCGCCTTGCTCGGGGTGATATGATTAAAAAAAAAAACTTTCATGGTGTTTTGACCTCAGTTTGGGAATTAACTATTTGCCCATATCTGGGACCCAAACAGATGCTACCACTCAGGGTCAGGGTGAACCTGAGAACAATAGCAATTAAGAGGTTTTTCCATGCTTCTCACAACCTCCCAATCAGAGGCCTTCTGCCGGATGCAGTTTACCGTCATACTCAAAACCGGTTACAAAAGAAGTGAGATGTGAAAATGAACAAGTTACATGGGGAGTCAGAGAATAATTAAAAACAGGATGAGAATACCGGTGTGAAGATGGTTGTATGAGATTGGGGTGTAAAGGAAGAAGAATATGATACAAGAATTGTCATCGAATGTCAAGAAGATAAGAGATGGTAATTGATTTTGCATTTAAATTCTTTGAGATTGTACTATTCAGGGAAGCAAGTATACTGAAGGGAATTCCAGAGGTGGGAATTGCGTGCAAAGAAGCTACTGGAGTAGAAATTGCAGTTACATTTTATTGGTCTCAATGTAAAATGGTGGGACTTAGTTGCTAATCTAGTAGCTCGAGTAAATTCATGAAGATAGAGCACCAGAGACCTACGCTCATCAGAGCAGAAACCGTGAAAGTATTTGCAGATATGGTATCGCTAGCATTGACTGAATTCTGACAATAAATATACCATTAAGGTTAAGTAAAATATCTAATGTAATTTAATAATTTATTTTTTGTGATAAGAAATAGTTTAGTTATATTAGGTTTCGATTAAAACTCTATTAGAACTCCGTTTTACCTCACGCGTCACGCCTGTTAAAAATCACGTGCGACTAGTGTGATCGGTTAAAAGACCTACAATGTCGATAACCGATTTTTGATCAGACGTGGGCACGTTGGTAACACATGGAAGCAAGCGCTCGCTCGCGTAGAGTTACGCGCAATAATCTAATAAGAGAGTTGATAAGGGCAGCAACAAACATTCCCGATCAAAGAGCATGCGGTGCTAGCCGCCAATAAAATCTTTGATGTGCCATGAAGCAACTAAGTCTAATTTGATTTGTCGCGTGCACTTAGTATGTCCGAATCTAATAATACTCTTCTTGAAAATCATTGCGAAAATTCTTTTTCCCGATATTAGTCCTTCACTAGTTTCCGTATGGCAATAGAAAGTTGATTGAAAGTTTACACATTATTCATTTCAAGTTAGCGAACACTATAAAGAATGGGACATTTGAAAGAAATCAGTATGATGTAAATGAGACGACGCCGGCTAGTCAATTAAAATTAAGTTGGCGTATAATGTTAAGACTGGAACCTTTGAATGCAATAAGTATGATGTAAAGATTATCATCTATACTTTCTCATCATCTTTCGTGTTCAGAACGTAGGCGATCATGAACTTTCACTTGGCCCTGTCTCTTGTCGATCTTAATATTTTTCCTCTTGGTATCATTCCCAAATCCCGTTCCCTCATTCATTTGCTCAAGCCTATCAAATATGTATTAGGCTGTTTTCCCGTCTCTCTTTTCTTCTATCCGTCCTGTGAGTACTAGATTCTCCAGGCTCTCCTTCCTCATTATGTGTCCCAGGAACCTCAACCTTTATTTCCTGATGTTAAGTTTGTTTTCTTCTCGTTTGCACTCTCTCAAACACCTCATCGTTCCTCACGTGTTCGGTCCACGGTATTCTCAGCATTCTTCTATAAAAACACATTTCTGTTACCTCGAGCCTTTACTTCATCCTTGATGAAATCGTCTAATATTTGTTGCTATACAAAAAGACAGTAATCTTTAGTGTCACTCAGTTCTTTGGTTAGCTTTTTAAATGCGTCCTTGGCCGTGTCAATGCATCTCCGGATCTCAATGTTGCATTTTCCATCCTCTATCAGAACGTTTCCCAAGGTAATTAAATTTCTTTAATTGTTTTACTTTAGTCTCTTCGACTTGTAGTTGGCATTTTGTGGTCTTCTTTGTATTTTCTTGAAGTTAATGCTCAGTCCCTTTTTCTTGTTTCTTTTGCTTACCTTTTGTCGGAGGTCGTGCATTTTTCCGTTTCTGCTAACCGTACCGTGTCATCTTAGCATCTTACATTGCTGAAATTGTGGCCACTAATAGCGAATACTGGCAAGGATTTTATTCCTCTAGAATTGAAACACATCCTTGTTTTACGCCCCTTTCTATTTTTGAATTCCTGCTGAATTTATTCCCTGTCCGTAGTCATATGAATTCTGCTAATATAAGTTCTTGATTATCTTAATGTCTTTTCCGAAAATGCTGAGGTTTTTGAGAATCTCGATAAAAACTTTGTGGCATGATTTGTGAAATGCCTTTGCGTATTCTATAAAGCACAGATAAATGTCCTTTATCTTTGCTCTTTCAGATAGGATTTTAAGCATGTATATCACATTCCTTGTTCCTGTATCTTTACCAAAGCCACACTGTTCTTGTCTTATCTCTGGGCCTATTTTGGTGCGTGTTCTGTTCATCGGAATCCGGATGATGAATTTTGTCATGTGGCTCATTAAGCTTATTGTTTGGTGGGGTTCACATTTTTGCACCCTTATTTTTTAAGTAGTGCTATGAAAATTGATTTCCTTAGGTCCTTAGGTTTATTGCCATTGTTGCAGATTTCCTTTATTTCTGGGATCCTGCCAATTTCGTCTAAGGACGTCAGCATCTCTATTACAATAGCGTCGAAGTGCTGCTTTGTGTCTGTTCAGTGTGGTCATTGCCAATTCCACTTAAGTTTTCAATATTTTTAGTTCATCCATATTTCTGTGTATTGCTGGTTACTTCTTCTTGTCGAGAAAGAGATCTCCTATATACTCGTCTTATCTCTGAAGTATTTTTCTTTGTTTAGTATGAGTATTTCGTCCTTTGCTTTTATGCATTCTGCTGCTGAGCGGGTCTTTTTTCTTGTTATTTCCATTGCTTCTTCTCTCGCACTTACCGCCTGTGGAACTCGCTCCCATGTTCTTGCTTTCCTGACGGCTACAACCTCCAGAAATTTAAATGCAATACTCATCTACTAACCACTGGACTCTAGCCTTTCTCCACCCCGTATATCCTTCCCTGTCTCTCCCCGCTTGCAACTGTCATCTCACCTGCATTTTCATCTTTCTATTGCTCCTTTCTAATTTGTTTGTACTCCTCTTCTCTCTCTTTTAATTAGTTTTCTTTCAGTTATGTAGCCCCCCGCACATTAGTGGCATTTACGCCTTGCCCGGGGTGAAATGATTAAAAAAAAATAATTCACTAGCGCTTCTCTTACTGGGTCACATTTTGAGCTTCCGTTTCTAATTTGTCCTTCGTATTTTTTCACGTTGTCTGTGTACATTTCCTGAAGGTTCAGATTATTCAGATATCTCTTGCACTGTAGTATTAGGTTTGCATTCAGTCAGTCAGTTAATTGCCATACGTGATATACGCTTGGGCGATCATGTCTCGAAAGAGACATGACTGACTGGACAGAAGATTATCCCGCAGTAGGTTGCCATTGATTTCTGCGGTAGACTAGTTGCCGACCAAGGCTATAGAACCCAATCTGTTCTGTTATTTAACCCATAACTGGAAGTAATAGGCGGATTAATACCTTTCCCAAGGGTATTTGCGCGTAAGTGAATGCAATGAATTCAGCTGGAATTCGAACTCGGCTCCCTGATTTCTCGTTCCGAGCCGATATCCAATGCACCACAAAGTTTGCATTAGGTTTCTTTTTTCTTCGTAGTTTCATACTTAGTTTGTATATGGCAGGTAGTTACTTTGCAGTCAGAACTTTGTTAGGCTTCGCAGTGAAAGACTGCGTCCCTGAATCTATTGATAATAGTAATATAATCAATTTGGTTCCTAATTTCTCCTCCTGGACATCTCTGTGGCTATAGTAGTATTGGGTGCTCTTGGAACCAAGTGTTGCTCATTATCTCGTCATTCGATGTGTATCATAGGACCCATTTCTTATCGCGGCCATAGCGGCGTTCTAGTCAAAAATTGCTGACCATTTTTCTTTTTCTCTCTTGGTCAAATTTGGTATTCAGATCTCCCATAATAACCTGTTTAGGATGTGGTTTCCGGCTTTCTCTTTTTAAATCTTTTCACTCTTACGTAGCCCCCTGCACATCAGTGGCGTTACCGCCTTGCTCGGGGTGATAGCATTAAAAAAATTAAAAAAATAAATTCAAATTTCTTGTGATCTACACCGTGTCTTGATATAATTGATCATCGAGTTGAATAATTTGGTTTCTTCTTCTCTATTTTGTGTTGTGGGTGAATATACCACTATTACTGATATATTGAGAGGTCTCCCTTTCAGTTTATCTACCAGAATTCTTTTGGATATCTGGCAGTAGCCAATAGCGCATTTCCTTGTGTCTTTATCCAGTATAACTGCAACTTCTTTTTTCATTATTTTTACCTCCTGCAGATACAATTTTGTGGTAGTCACTGATGAAGTCTCCATTGTTTGGCCAACACGTTTCACATATAACTAAAATGCTTATGCTTAATCTTGTCATCTCCTGCTTCACGTTTTCCAGCTGTCCACAGTTGTTCATTGTTTTTATATTCCACGTCCCATGAGTTTATCGTTGTTTGGTGTAAACAGCTGTAGGATAAGCGTCCTGTGACATATGTTGCTCATGTTCCTTCCATTCCGGGCGAAATTGTCCCCTTTACACCGTTTATGCATACTACTCAATTTATCTTAAATTAGTGTACACTGTATGCTTACAGCATATCACATTGAATACACCGGTTCTCGTTCGATCACCAAAGTTAACCAACATGAGCCTGGTTAGTACTTAGATGGGTTACCGCTTGGGTAAGTCCAGGCGCTGTAAGCGTTCAGTGACGGATGTGCGTTGTGGTGCAGTGGATGTCGGCTTGGAAAGAGAAATCGGAGAAATGAGTTCGAATTCCAGTTGAGTACACTTAATGAGTTCAATTTAGCGTACAATTTAAAGAATAGAACTTTTGAATGTAATAAGTATTATATTGGGGGTAGCATTTCTTGCTACATAATGAGATCAATTTATTGTATAATTCGAAGAATAGAACTTTTGAATGTAATAAGTATGATACGAAGGTACTATTCCTTCTACACAATGATTTCATGTTAGCGAAGAATGTGAAGACTAGTACTTTGAGTGTAATGAACATGTTAAGAGTTGACCATTTCGGTTTCGGAATTCATTTCAAGTTAGTGTCTATTGTGAAGTGTGCTTTTTCAATATGATATGATGCATGGTAGACCGACACTGCTACACAATTCATTTGCCATAACCGTACATGAACATAATTTTTATTTAATTGATTTCAAGTTAACATACATAATAAAGAAAGGAATATTTGAATGTAATATGTATGACTAGTAGTATATCCCGGAGTTGCTCGGGTGTAATGAAAGCTTTAAAACTAATCCATGGTCCTGGACGTTGGCACAAAAGACTAAAAAGCAATAGTTGTTTCTAGTTAAAGGGAAGCCGTAGACTGAAAGGAAAATGAATGGATGTAAGTCAAATTTTGATTTCCTGGTATTGATATCAAATAAGTTTTTTCGTCTTAAACTGAATTTTGAGGGCTAAATAAGTCCTCTGAGTAAATGGTATCATGGCTGAGACTAAGAACTACAATTATACCTACTTAGAGCCAAACCCGAAGCAAAAACTAAAATAAACTGGCCGAAAAAATACAGACATACAGGCAGATAAACAGACACACACACAAACATCTTGCATTTTTATATATATATATATTATCAATTTTCTGCACTATTGTAAGAACAGCAAATACGTCTTTTCGTTGTAAACTGAATTTTGAAGGCTAAATAAGTCCTATTTTTTCCCTAAACAATGACATAGCATAGCTAGGATGTGGTCAATGTCGCAAGTATAGAGCACGTGAGGATCGAATTCACATCTCGGTTTAAATTTTGCTAGTAACGAAAGCTTGCAATTAAAGCATATCGAAGTACCCAATCAGGACATCGTATATTGTTCATATTATGTCCTGAGATAATAAATCCGGCTGGGTTTTCTATTTCTTGAGTAACAACAATAGAAAATGTAACATACTTTAAGAAAGGAGAAAAAAACAAAAAAAAAACTCATTTGCAAGGAGTGATAAGGAAAATAATCTTTAATTTGTGGAATGAAAACAAATGACTATGTTTTACTAGAATATTTTATGTTATTTTTTAAAATAAATTTCTGCTTTCATTAATTCCATCGAGGCAGTGTGAAGGCAATCAACTGATTCGTGGGGAGAAATAAACGTCTCCCTCTTTCTCGACAGGCACCGTAATGGTCAGAGTTTGAGCAATACTCTCATTTGACCTCAGAATTTCCTGTCATTCCAAATTAGTATCAGGCTACTCTTAATTCCGTGAGGATTCTGTCGATGTTTGTTGCAACTTTTCCTGATGACCAAGCACTTGGAAAACAAAGCAACGTATGGAACACATCGTTATAAATTTTTTCGCCAGAGTCCTTTTTTTTCTAATCAGGAAAAACTAACATGTTTATTATTATTATTATTTCAAATACAAGGCCTAATAGCCACTCAATGTAGTGGGTTACTGAGAGAGGTTACAAACGAGGGAGTAAAAGAAATTAAGATTATTATAAAGATGAGCAGTATGAATATGGGTTGAACCTGAACATAAAAAATGAAAAGTAACGGTGGTCAAATATTCATTCTGATATAGTATGTGGCACACATTTTTTATTTTGGTATAGTATGTGGCCTATCTCTTTGTATCTGGTATATTATGTGGCCTACCTCTTTGATTCTTGTATAGTATGTAGCCTACTTTTTGATTCTTGTATTGTATGTGGCCTACTTCTTTGTACCTGGTATAGTATGTAGTCTGTCTGTTTGATTTCTGGTGCGCTATATTGCCTCCCACTGTGATTCTTGTATAGTATGTGGCCTATCACTTTCTATCTGGTATAGCATGTGGCCTACCTCTTTGTATCTAGTATAGTATGTAGCCTACCTTTTGATTCTTGTATAGTGTGTGGCCTACTTCTTTGTACCTGATAGAGTAGGTAGTTTGCTTCTTTGATTCTGGTATACTATGTGGCTTGCCTCTTTGATTCTGGTATACTATATGGCCTACGCCTTTGATTCGTATATAGTATGTGGCTTATCTTTTTGTGTCTGGCATAGTATGTAGCCTGCCTCTTTGATGCTGGTATACTATGCGGCCTAGCTCTTTGATTCTTGTATGGTATGTAGCCTACATTTATGATTCTGATATAGTATATGACCTACATCTGTGTACCTAGTATAGTATGTTGCCTGCCTTTATTGATTCTGTTATACTATGTGGCCTACCTCTTTGCATCTGGTATAGGATGTGGCCTACCTCTTTGCATCTGGTATAGGATATAGCCTACCTTTTTGATTCTTGTATAGTATGTGGCCTACTTCCTTGTACCTGGTATAGTATGTAGCTTGCTTCTTTGATTCTGGTATACTATGTTATTCTATGCTATGGTATACTATAGTATCTAGCCTACCTTTATGATTCTGGTATAGTATGTGGCCTACTTCTTTGTACCTGTTATAGTATGTAGCCTGCCTTTATTGACTCTGGTATACTATGTTGTCTCCCCTTTTTTATTCTTGTATAATATGAGACCTAGCTCTTTGATTTTCGTATAGTATGTGGCCTACATCTTTTTATCTGGTATAGTATTAGGACTACATCTTTGTATCTGGTATAGTATGTAGCCTATTTTTTGACACTTGTATAATATGTGGCCTGCCTCTTTGATTCTGGTATAGTATGTGGCCCACCTCTTTGTATCTGATAAAGTATGTAACCTGCCACTTTGATTCAGATATACTATATGGCCAACCTCTTTGATTTTTGGATAACATGTGACCTACCACTTTCATTTTTATATAGTATGTGGCCTACCCCTTTGTATCTGTTATAATATGTGGCCTACCCCTTTGTATCTGTTATAATATGTGGCCTACCTCTTTGTATCTGTTATAATATGTGGCCTACCTCTTTGTATCTGTTATTATATGTAGCCTGTCTCTTTGATTCTGGCATACTATGTAGCCTACGTCTTTGCATCTTGTATAGTCTGTAGCCTATTTTTTATTCTTGTATAATATGTGACCTACCCCTTTGATTCTAGTATAGTATGTTTCCTACTTCTTTGTATCTGGTATAGTATGTAGCCTGCCTCTTTGATTCTGGTATACTATGTGGCCTACATCTTTGATTCTTGCATAACATGTGACCTACCTCTTTGATTCTTGTATAGTAGGTAGCCTACCTCTTTGTATCTGTTATAGTATGTGGCCTACCTCTTTGATTCTGGTATACTATGTGGCCTACCTCTTTGATTGTTTTATATTATGTAGCCTAGCTTTTTGATTCTTGTATAGTATGTGACCTACCTCATTGATTCTGGTATAATATGTGGCCTACTTCTTTGTATCTGGTATCGTATATAGGCTGCCGCTTTTGTTCTGGTATAGTATGTGACCACTCTCTTTGATTCTTGTATAGTATGTGCCCTACCTCTTTGATTCTTGTATAATATGTGGCCTTCCTCTTTGTATCTGGTATAGTATTTGGCTTACCACTTTGTATCTGGTATAGTATGTAGCCTGCATCTTTGATGTTGGTATATTATGTAGCCTACCTCTTTGATTCTTGTTTATTAACGTTATTTGTATTTCGAATAATTATAATTTGTGTATTTCCTCTTTAATTTTTACATTATATTGCGATAAGAAATTTTGCATTTCGAATAATTATCATTCAGTATAATTGTCCTTTCGTTTAATTTTCATTCGAACAATTGACAATTCGAATAACGTTTTTTTAATAATTGTTTTCTAATAGGTGTTGTACAACAACTGTTTTCGAACAAGGTTCACCTCTTCAAAGAACAAAACGTAGTTATGAATGGCTTAATACCGACGTTATCTTTTTTCTAATTTTCTAAGAGTACGCAGTTGTCAATTACATAATTATAGCATAAATCTTAACTTTGTAAATAAAAACAAAGTACAGCTAACCATGTACAGAATCATAGATCGATTTGACAAAATAGTTATGTAATGAATAATGGCACCACCATTTCTGAAATGAAAAGAATCAATGTTTTTCGATTATAACTAATGTCGTGGCTATATGGAGAACAAATTAATGCCAATTTACAACAATTGCTTTAACAATAAAACAATGTTTTTCTACCTTTTATGAGCGCACATGTTTATTTAAGTAGTGCCTTAAATTCTTTTTATTATTTGTTTTATTAATTACACTGTGTTAAAATGAGATTGTCGGACTTTTTCGTGGCGTGTAATCATGGTACGAATTCCTCATTCATTTACGATTGACTCCTCTCGATCACAGCTTGAACTACGCACCCACTTCTCTGAGAAATTTTCCGTTATTCTAAATTATTAAAAGGCTACTCTCTATAACTTGAGGATTGTTTGAACGTGTATTGTTTATTTTTACAGAGTTTTAACACTTAGTAGAAAAAAGCTATGTTTTTATTGTTTATTTTTTAAACATTTCATACCCTGAAAAAATTATATGATTATTCCGATGATTTTTCTTGATGGTACCTTGGCTTCCTGAATTTAGGCTCAAAAGCAGATTGGCGACAGGTCTCAACAATTTTTCAACTGAAACGGGTAGCAGTATCCGTAAATTTTATGATAATAATTTCTTCTCTCGCACGTCGCGCTTGTGGAACCTGCTTCCGGATGTTGATTTTAAATAAAGTTTGATCTTTACAAAATTAAATGCGGTGAAAATTGTTATCTTCTGTCTTGTTAATTTGCGTTCGATCATTGCTTCAGTCAGTTAAGTGTGATTATATCTCGAGAGAGAAATAACTGACTGGGTAGAAAATTTTCTAATAGTAGGTTGCTATTATTTTCTACTGTAAACTGGCTTCCAATCAAGGCTATTGTCATGTACTTACTTAAATATCGAACTACCCCGCTTTCAATGATCTCTGCGTGAATTATTCTTTCTCAGTATATTTATCTGCCCTTGTCCAGGAACTCTTAAGTAGAAGATAATCGACCCGTGTTTGTTGTTCATTAAAGCCTTACGTTTTATGGTAACTTCCTCTCTACACATTTCAGCTATAAAATCCATGTCCTGCAATGTAACCCATAGCTGGAAGAAGAACAGACGTATTAATACATTTAGAAATGGGTATTTGTGCGTAAGTGAATACCACAAATTCAACTTGAATTCGAACTCTGATCTCCGAGTTTTCGTTAAGAGCTTATATCCATTAAAGTTAATTTCTTTCGAAAATGTGGATTTACTTTGAAAAGACATAGCAACTCCCCCTGTTACAAAATAGTGAACAGCTATACCTTCTTCCTTTTTAAACCAATGACATAAATTTGATACACAGTCAGCGATGATATTGCTTGAGATACCCAGTTTTTCTTCATAATGAATGGCTAGAACAGTTTTTAGCAGACCCCCGCATTATTCTGAGGTCATCTTTTGTTTAATAGTTTCGGGAAAAAACAGGTAAAAACCAAGATTTTGAATGGTAAATTTTTGACTACTTTTCAAAATAACACCATACCTTTTTTTATCCAGTTTATATTTTCGTCTCTTTTTAGTCGAGGCAAAAATAATAAAATACTGGAATCGAATGCAGAAACAGAAGAGGGAATCTGATAACAAACAAATAAATAAATAATGTTTTAATGAAATGAACAAGAAAATAAAAATAAAAGCTTGCTCTGTTTGGATCGTGAAAAACGACGATGCATTTAGTGAAGGTAGTCAGAGTTTACGATTCGCTCTTTTGTTTGTGAGATACATTTCCAAGCAGGTGTATATTTTTCTTTTGTTTTCTCTTTTATTTTTTTACGAAGAGTGATAATTTGTTTTCCAATTGGCAATAATATTCTGGGTTAATGAGGATAATGTAATCAGCAGTTCAGGATTATTTTCCTCAATTATTGTGCGTGTGGAATTATTTCTGGGAAACGTTAAGATGAATAAAAATGTGGCCATTAGCGTATTTATTTTTTTAAAACTATCCAATATGTGTTTATATAGAAGACACACACACACACACATATATATATATATGAATATAGAAGGATTATAAAAATTGAGGACACATTAAATTACTTATTCTTCCATATACAAAATATAAACTATCTTTTAAAAGTTTATATAACCTCAAAATGGACAAATGTATCTCGCAGTTATTATCTAGAAGAATTATTGAATCGGCTATGTTATCACAATTAAGTTCAACTAAATAAAAGATAAGCTTTTATAATATATCACTTCTAGCTACGATAATGGTTAATGAAAATAATGCTAATATAGATACTGTTTAAAAGTTTTAATAAAGAACATATATATTCTAGCTTTCATAATGCTTAAATAAAATAATGCTCATATAAATAATGTTAAAAATCGTAATAAAGTTCCTATACCTTCTAGATATGATAATGCAAAATGAAAATAATAATAATAAGTAGTAATAACAAGATATTGTTTCATGGTTTTAATAAAGAGCATATCATTCTAGCTATGATAATACTTAATGTAAATAATGCTAACATAATATACCGGTAAATATAAGAAAAAATCCCCCATTTAATAATATCAACTACGAACAAGACAACACTATGCTTACCGTATTTAGAATGTAAAACAAGCTCATGACTCTACACACATACATAAATACTAAACATATTCGGTCACTCGTAAATATAAAATCCCTCCTTGATTATGTCTAAAAGTTTTGCCGAACGTGCCTGATAAATAAAATTTTTATCAATTTTATAATTTATGTCTTGAAAAGTAAAAAAAATCATAAAATCGCATGAAAAGTTACATTAAAAAAACTTAACCATAATACCTTTTCAGTCATTTTTAATGAACTGCCTAAACACACAAACACACACGTAAGCACACATACAAGTATATATATATATATATATATATATATATATATATATATATATATATATATATATATATGAGCCGTTCTAAATATCGTATTTTGTTTTTAATAAATACAAAAATTGATGGCTCATGTGAGCCGGAAGCTCAAAACCAGCATAATATAAAAATATCTAAAAGTTGGACAATTATTGTCTTTATTTTCAACTGAAATTAAAACCAAATACAATGTTTAGAACGACTCATGATTAAACATAATAGAAATTCATAGTCTGTTATATTTAATAGTATATATATATATATAATAGCAGTATAGCCCGGCGTTGCTGCTCGGGTGTAATTAAAACTTTTCGATTTTTTTAACTACTCTATGGACTGTAACCTTGAAACTTCTGAATACCGTTTCCTATGTCTTTGTCTATGAGTGTATCAAATTTGATTAAAATCGGACCACTCCTTCTATAACCCGATTTTTCGATTATCGATTTTCGATATTTATCGGAGGTACCTCGACACAAAACCTAGCTAAGTACAACTGTGTGAATTTTCAAGAAAATCGGTTCAGCCATTTCGGAGTCTATTAGGTAACAGGTACACACACACACACACACACAGACAGAGTCAAAGTTACATTTATAAATAAGTTATATATATATATATATATATATATATATATATATATATATATATCTCACCGACTGATGCCAATTCGGTTGAGTTTCAATCCTGGGTTAAAGCAATCGGTTCATTAACCGCAGTGATGACATGTAATACACCGAAACAGATCTGTCTACGCATGACTATATGTATATATATATACCTGGCCAGCAAATCTTTCTTTTAACTATCTTTCATTGAATTCGGCTAACAAGGAAGATTTAATTTTAATTTTCATTATTTTTTACAGCTTTCTATCATTTAAAAACACCTTTAATAACCCAGGATTTACAAGAACCCTTAAGTAAAATTCCGATCAAAATTACAAGCAGTCTAATTAATCACAGTAGCAAAATCATCTCGTTATTCGAGAGGCACTATATATAAAAAAATTCTCTCTTTTCGCTCGACAAATGATTGTTATCTTTCTTATTTAACTTTAATCGTAATGATAATATGCTTATATTATTCTAGTAATCATAACGTGGTACTAAAGAATTTTAACTTTAGAGACCTAGAATTAATAATAATGAAGATTAAAAAATGTTAAAAATAAAAAAACTATAACATATATAAAAAATAAAGGAACCATTAACGAGTATAATAAAGGAATACAACTTCTTAGATTTCAGTGACTAACTAAAGATATGCTATCCATAATAGAAATATTACTAATAATAATAATAATAGAAGTACTAAGAATAAATAAAAGTTCAATAAATCTAAAAATGGAGATACTCATAATGCTAATGATGAGGATAACATACAACAATATATGAGTATGAATTAATAATAATTATTTATTTGAAAAACTAATTCAAAAAAATAAAATATATATATACTTATATTTCAAGAAATGTAATATAGATCTAGTTTTAATTAGGGTGTAAAAATAATATTAATCATAATAATAATAGTAAAATGAATAACACCATAGCAGTAGAGTCCCTAATTATTTATAATATAAAAATCTTCTTTACAAAATATGGTTATATAGTTATATTTAAATATATTAACTATATACCTGCCCTTAATAACGGTGAAAATAATAATAATAATAATAATAATAATAAAGCATTCGATAGTGAACCACATTCTTGGATTTTAAAGATTTTAAATATATACAAGATATCACCCGTCATCATCAATTTCATCAAACAGTGCATGTCGATATGGAAAGCAACCCTTTACCTCAATCATATAAATGGAACCTATAAGTCTGGTGAAATAAACATCAAAAGAGGTATATTCAAGGTGATTCTTTCTCTCACTTACTATTCTGCATATCATTAAGAGTACGAACTATTCAACTTAATAAGATAGAATGTGGTTATAACATAGGCCAAAAGAAAATAAGCCATCTATTTCACATGGATGACTTAAAGTTGTATGCTAAAAATGATAACGAGCTGGAAGGTCTTCTGCAAACTGTAAAATGTTTCAGCGAAGACATTGGAATGAATTTCACGTGGATTGCTACAACAAATACACTTAATTAGCTTAAACCCTGGTGTAACAATAAAAGAATTAAACCCAGAAGGAGCTTATAAATACTTAGGTGTAAATGAGAATGAAAAATTCACCATAAATTAATGAAAGAAATAGTGCGTAAAGAGTACTATAGAAGGCTACGAATGACATTAAAACTGAATTGAATTCTCAGAACGGAATTATGGCCATTAATAGCCTTGCAATCTCAGTTGTCAAATATAGTTTCAACACCTAAAACTGAACTCTAAACGACATCAGGCGAATGGATTCCAAACAAGAAAGTTTCTTTCTAAGCATAAGATGCATCATCCAAAGGGTGATGTAGACCTTCTATACATACCCCATAAAGAAGGTGGAAGAGGTCTTATTCAGCTAGAATTGTCATACATGACAACAACTACATAGAAAAAACAAAGGACTGGATGATACAATTAGTAACGCAACATGAAGAAAGAAAGAAGCCAGTAAATACAAACAAGATTTACAGTTAGTAGATTCTGTAGAAAAGCAAAACAGAAGCCAAGAACCAACTATTGCGGCAAAAAATGAAAATGAAAGCCAAATATAAAGCTCTTGAACAGATGAAACAACGCTGGCAAGACAAACCTCAGCATAGCCAATATCCAGAACGTGCCAATAAATCTAATGTTGATAAAGTTAATAATCATCGATGGTTACGTGCATCTGGATTAAAGTCTGAGACTGAAGGCTTTATTCTTGCAGCGCAAGAACAGTCTTTTCACTAGAAACCTTCAGAAAATCTTTATAAATAATAATATGGATCCAAAATGCAGGTTTTGTGATAAACACCAAGAAACAATAAACCATCTAATCTCAGGCTGTTCTGTACTTGTCCGAAATGAATATAAAAATCGCCACGATAGAGTTGGGCAATATTTACATTGGACAATGTGCAAACACTATGGAAAATCTGTAAACAAACACTGGTATGAACTTCACCCAGAACCGGTTACAGAAATAGAAGATGTCACCATGCTATGGGATTACATCCTCTACACAGACAGAAAAATTGAAGCAAATAGGCCGGACATTATTGCTAAAAACTAGAAAGAAAAAAACTTGTCTATTAATTGATATGGCTTGCTCTGCGGATTGTAACATAGCAACCAAAGAATTTGAAAAACTGTCAAAATATAAAGACCTGGAAATTGAAATAAAAAAATGTGGAAATTGAAAACAAGAGTTGTGCCAGTGATAGTAGGTGCACTTGGAATGATAAAAAAATGGTATAAAACAACACATTGAAAAAATCCCTGGAAACCCCAACTTAAAAGATATACAAAGAATTGTCTTATTAAGTACAGCCCACATACTAAGGAGAACTTTGTCTATGTAACGCTAGGGATGGTGGGGAAGATGCCACGACCTGCCTTTGATCTTCCCGCAGACTTGGTTGGTAGTGCGACCATAGCAGAAATCGAAATATGATGAAAAATGACATAAATAAATAGCATGGTATTAGAGTACCTATGGTAGCAATACTGCAAAACTTTTTAAGGGTATAAAGTCATAAGCGGGATATTCCATATTATTCTAAAAACACAATTTATAGGTTTAGTTTTCATCTTGTTCATTAATCAGCTCGTTTCTCTGGTTCAAAAGTTCATTTAGATCCCTATATTTGATGATAACTATATGATAACTATTTTTTATTCTAAGCATAGATTACATCTGTCCCTGAAGTTGTTGGAAGTGTGAGCACACCCTCAAGATATATATATATATATATATATATATATATATATATCCTCGAAGCAATCTACATTAAACAATTTAAACCTGGTTTGAATACAGTCAATTTTGATATTTCCAATAACGTACTCAAATGTCTGTAATCAGACCAGGGACCACAACACCACTATTTTGTTACTGTCTTCGGCCATCCGCCACGGTAGGGATGGACTTATATTTTCAATTCAATTCTCTTTATTGTTAATAACTTAAATGTTCTATGTTTATTGTGTGTTAATATTTATTCTTTGATAATGGCTTAAGTGAGCCGAAAGCTTAGACCCGATAAAAAAATCAACAATTACTGTGATTTTTTGTTGTCTTTCAACGACATCACCATCAAGTATATCAGACGGTATGAACGGATCCTACACAAAATTAATAGACAAAACTTGTCTATATTATTCAATGAAACCTGCATTAATATATATATATATATATATATATATTATTATTATTATTATTATTATTTTGGCAGATTTCTTTCGAATCGTGCGACATTCATTTTCAAGTATTGGTATTTTTTATGCAACTGTTCTTTTTGGGATTCCGGCATTCTCAAGTTTGATGGAACCAATTTAAATTGACTCAGTGTGACGTCTTTTAAATGTGCGAACCGAATTTCTACGTGTGTATTTAAAGCACACATTAATATTCAGTCCCCTGTTGTGAAATACATCTTATTAAAAACTTCTCTTTCATTCCAACAGCCTCCAGAATATGGAGTCTTTCTTTTCACAGGCGTCGTATATAAAATGTTGGTGTTGTAGGGGCCTCGGTGATGCTTGGTAAATTGGCCTCGTGCCAAACACGTCCGAAGTCCCCACAAATTAAATATCACAAGGATCAAGGTTGGATGTTGTAAAATGGAAGGATAAAATATTTCGTGTGTACATTAAAGTAAATATTTATTATTGGAATGACAAAACTGTAAGAAGAACAATATGAGCGAAATTTCGTTAACTGAACACTATAATATAATTGTGAGAATAAAAATTTTCATTGAGAAATGTAAGTATTTAAAATGTCCACAGAAGTTTAGAGTTCATGGTGGTGTAGTAGTAAATACCAAAGTATCCCGTGCGTATACGGATAATGGCAGAATGTGAAGTCTATCTTTGTTTGTGCGTAGTAAGCGATATATGATTGTCGTGTTCCAACGTCTTTGTGGTAGGTCGGCGACAGAATGACAAAGATTGTAAAACAAATAAATAAATTGTACTTAACGCGTCCTGTTGTCGTTGTTGTTGTTCTCTTTTGACCACGAAAAGGCAAGTTGGAAGAAGAGGTCGAATAAATCTGTGACGTGCCCTACGCCCGGGTCGGCTTCTTCGGATATCTTTTCCTACATTGCTACAGGGTCCGTGAGCGAACCGCTTCCATGTCGGACTGACTTTAACAGATTTAGCGACATGATTTAAATAGTGAAGCTTCTCATTTTGCCAGCTTCAGCAGACCTTTTCACCTACGTGTGTAAAAACGTCAAATATGAATTTTCTATCTTAATCCAATCAGCATCCAGAATTTTGCGTATCACACTGACATGTAAATTTTGCTTTATTCTGGGTTTTAATCGTTTGAATCCAGTTTTGCGCGTGTTCAATTTTACTTTGGGCTTTTCCAAAATGCTTTTAGTCGATTGGACCCGATTTTGCGTATGTGCAGTTATACTTTTTTGTTTTTGTTAGTTGATGGATGATATAGGATTGCCATCCTATATTGTCAAATATTGACATTTTTAGGACCTATTACTTTTATATACGTTTCTAAATATCTTAGTTATATAAATAGAAACTTCAGAGTAATTTAGAAAAAATAATATAAGCAACCAACTTGGTGTAAACAAAATAAAGCCTCCATTAAATTGTTTTATTTTAACCAGTCAGTTAAGTGCCATACGTGATCCACGCTTGGGCGATCATGTCTCAAAAGAAACATGACTGACTGGGCAGAAGATTTTCTCATAGTAGTTTGCCATTGGTTTCTGCGGTCGACTAGTTGGATTTCGAACTCAATCTATCATAGTTTCTGCGGTCGACTAGTTGGATTTCGAACTCAATCTATCATAATTTCTGCGGTCGACTAGTTGGATTTCGAACTCAATCTATCATAGTTTCTGCGGTCGACTAGTTGGATTTCGAACTCAATCTATCATAGTTTCTGCGGTCGACTAGTTGGATTTCGAACTCAATCTATCATAGTTTCTGCGGTCGACTAGTTGGATTTCGAACTCAATCTATCATAGTTTCTGCGGTCGACTAGTTGGATTTCGAACTCAATCTATCATAGTTTCTGCGGTCGACTAGTTGGATTTAGAACTCAATCTATCATAGTTTCTGCGGTCGACTAGTTGGATTTCGAACTCAATCTATCATAGTTTCTGCGGTCGACTAGTTGGACTTAGAACTCAATCTATCATAGTTTCTGCGGTCGACTAGTTGGATTTCGAACTCAATCTATCATAGTTTCTGCGGTCGACTAGTTGGATTTCGAACTCAATCTATCATAGTTTCTGCGGTCGACTAGTTGGATTTCGAACTCAATCTATCATAGTTTCTGCGGTCGACTAGTTGGATTTCGAACTCAATCTATCATAGTTTCTGCGGTCGACTAGTTGGACTTAGAACTCAATCTATCATAGTTTCTGCGGTCGACTAGTTGGACTTAGAACTCAATCTATCATAGTTTCTGCGGTCGACTAGTTGGATTTCGAACTCAATCTATCATAGTTTCTGCGGTCGACTAGTTGGATTTCGAACTCAATCTATCATAGTTTCTGCGGTCGACTAGTTGGATTTCGAACTCAATCTATCATAGTTTCTGCGGTCGACTAGTTGAATTTCGAACTCAATCTATCATAGTTTCTGCGGTCGACTAGTTGAACTTAGAACTCAATCTATCATAGTTTCTGCGGTCGACTAGTTGGATTTCGAACTCAATCTATCATAGTTTCTGCGGTCGACTAGTTGGACTTAGAACTCAATCTATCATAGTTTCTGCGGTCGACTAGTTGGACTTAGAACTCAATCTATCATAGTTTCTGCGGTCGACTAGTTGGACTTAGAACTCAATCTATCATAGTTTCTGCGGTCGACTAGTTGGACTTAGAACTCAATCTATCATAGTTTCTGCGGTCGACTAGTTGGATTTCGAACTCAATCTATCATAGTTTCTGCGGTCGACTAGTTGAACTTAGAACTCAATCTATCATAGTTTCTGCGGTCGACTAGTTGGATTTCGAACTCAATCTATCATAGTTTCTGCGGTCGACTAGTTGGATTTCGAACTCAATCTATCATAGTTTCTGCGGTCGACTAGTTGGATTTAGAACTCAATCTATCCTGCTATTTAACTCATAGTTAGAGGGAGAACAGATGGATTAATAACTTTCCAGAGTGCATTTGCCTGTAAGCAAATGCAACATATTCAACTGTAATTTGAACTTGACTCTCCGATCAGATAAAATGTTATAAAAACATAAATAGCCAATATATTGATTCTATATAAATCGCCATTTTTAAAATTCTAGCTTAGATTTTTCATTTAAAAAATATATATATATATATATATATATATATATATATATATATGTGTGTGTGTGTGTGTATATATAATCAAAATATCTAATCTAATTCTTATAAAAAATAATTCAACTGAAAAATCTGCCCTATGTAAAAACGAATGTTCTTTGGGAGATTGTATCTCCAACACTAACAATCAACAAACAAAATGAAATTTTCCAAACATGCACTAAGTTTTCTCGTAGGTTGACTAGTCCTTTGTTAAGTTTAATGCAATTCACGAACATGAGGATGCGCATGTGACAAATAAGCAAAAGAATATCGAGGAATGTATAGGGAAGGGTGTTTAAAAACTTAAAATTAAATAATCAAATGAGGCCAACATGAATGTCTTGAAATTCGTTCCGTTAATAATGTGATCTTCTTCTTCTTCTTCTTCTTCTTCTTCTATGTGCCTTGTACTTTCAGGGCGTAAGCGATACGATCATGGCCTTCCACATCTCCCTGTTCCTGGTACAGGATGGCAATTAAAGTTGCATTTGAACAACTCTTGGAGATTTAACCTATCAGAAAAGCACACACACACACACACACACACACACACACACACACACAGATCGATCCCGACTTGGCAGCTAGGATACAGTCGCTTTCTCACCGACGCTGTGTGGCTTCCCTGTGTCCCTTCTACAAATATTTGCACGGCTTCTGCTATGATGACCTTAGCCCACTGGTACCCCTTATATACAAATTTCCTCGAGCCCAAAGATTGGCAACTAGGTCCCACCCGTTTACTGTGAAACCAATAAATTGTAAACGCAAATTCTACTTCATCAGCTTCTTTTTTCGCACTTCACGCCTGCAGAATTCTCTTCCGCATATTTGCTTTCCTGACAGTTACAATCTCCAGGAAGTTAATTGTAAAGTCAATAGTCATCTCCTGTCTCACTAAATTACATCCTCACTCTCATGCTTTTCGACATCCACCCCACTATCATCAGTACTCTCTTCCTGATATCCCCTGCAAATTCTCACTCCTCATAATATTCCTCCTCGTCCATCCCACTCTCATCAGTAATCTCTTCCCTCTCCTACTCTCTTCCTGACACCTCCTGCAACCTCTCACTCCTCAACATTCCTCCTATGTAACCTCCTGCATAACAGTGGCAGTAAAATGCCTTGCTAGGGTGCGACACGATTATATAATGATAAAACACACACACACACACACACACACACACACACACACACACACACACACATATATATATATATATTAAAAACAGAAATGAAGACGACATAAGGGGGGTTGGGGGAAGGAGAAACCGAAGAGGAACCGGTTACTGTTATATATATATATATATATATATATATATATATATAGTCATCCGCAAAAAGATCTGTTTCGCTGTATCAAAGCTGATTAGTGCGGTTAGACTCCGATTGCTTTTGAAACCAGAATTGAAACCCGACCGAATTTGCGTCAGTCGGCGATTCTATGGGCCCTCGGCAGAAGAAGGCAGAACTTTTAACGTGTATATTATCATTATACACGCCCAATAGCCAGAGTGCTCTAATTCATTACTGAATGAGCGATGAGTGTATCGAGGCAGCAGAAATTTCCTAAATATATATTATTAAATAAAACAGACAATCGATGTCTATTATGTTTAAGCATGAGCCGTTCTAAACATCGTATTTTGGCATTAATTTCCGGTGAAAATAAAGACAAAAAGTATCCAACATTTTTATAGTTGTTTATTGCGTTGGTTCAGAGAGGTTCCATGAATGTTAACATAAAGACGTCCACCATCAAAGATGATTTTATCTTGTCTTGCAATAAATCTTTGCTATGCAACGATAACACTCACTGAATTCTATATGCAGTTCGTAAATTTGTAATGCGGTTCTATGACGTCAAACTGCGTGAGTAACCGAAATGTTGTGACAAGATCGAAATATGATTTTATTAAGTGTGGATAGTATTTATTTAATGTAGATAGGGAGAAAAAAACTTAACACATAATTAATTAAATGGTCATGAACGCAAAATTTTGGATTTATAACCGTTCAAATATGTGTTGAGTTTACTTCTCAGTACATATAAATAAGAGGACATTGATTGATTTGAAAACGCAGAAGCGATATTCTATTGCATTCTTAGCTGAATCGGCTTGAATGTAGCTCCTGAGTGTTAACTTCAATTTTCACTTTTATATTTACAAAAGCTTTATCCTTGATATTGAGTATCTACCCCAGAAATATCAGTCAGTCGGTTAAGTGCCATACGTCATACGAAAAGGACATGACTGACTGGGCAGACGATTATCCCGCAGTAGGTTGCCATTGCTTTCTGCGGTAGACTGGTTGCCGACCAAGGCTATAGAACCCAATCTATCCTGTTATTTAACCCATAACTGGAAGGAATAGACGGTATTTGCGCGTAAGTGAATGCAATGAATTCAGTATTCAGAATTCAGCTGGAATTCGAACTCGGCTCCCCGATTTCTCGTTCGGAGCCGATATCCAATGCACCACAACATACATCCTCACCCCAGAAATATGCCATGCCTTAAAACTATATATATATATATATATATATATATATATATATATATGGCGTGATGGCCAAATGTCGTCATTTCATATTTTTCGTGCAGGGTTGTTGTTTGACTTAGATTTTTTCGCCTGCATTGTATAGCAGGGTCAGTTGATTATCGTCTATGAGAAAAAGACCACCATGACGCAAGAAATTTGAAACGGCATGCCGTCTTGCTTGCTATTCGCGCCGGAACCCCTAATTCAAATATTTCATAATGTTTCTGAGAAAAGTGCAAAAGATTCGGATGAGTCTGATAGGGATTAGGAAGCTATGACGGAATAATCACTGTGATCTCCCTGATATGAAAAGTTCTTTCAAACTTTTTCGTAAGGGTATCAGACTCAATACGGATACCTTGAGAAAGAAGCACTGCACTGGATCGAGAAAATGGCTGCTGGAAAACCCTATGTCTGCCACACAAGAAGGAAAACCCAATCATGGACCTCAGACAATTTCTGTGAGGAGATCACCTCTTACATCTGTCAACATAATTCCCCAGACTTGCAAACCCCTTGATTAATATGTGTGGGACGCAGTTGAACGAGAGACAAAAGGAAAAACTCATTGTCACATTAAATATGAACTGAAAGCAACGCTTATGGAAGCATTCAGCAACTTAAACAAGGAAACCGTCCAGAAAATTTTCAGGAGATTCCGAAGTCGTCTGGAGTTCATGGTTGAAGCCAATTGCGATTTTATCGAATAAATTTACGCTTTCGTATTTCAAGATAACTTTGTGTAATATTGGTAAATATATCTGTTAAAATGAGATGCCAGTGTTATTTTCATTTTTGCGTAGAACAGAGGACAGTTTAATCATCGTACTCTTTATATATGTGTTTGTATGCGTACTGATGTTAGCAGCATGATTGTTAGATTGTTAGGACTGTATAATTATTGGGTTAGACGACGCATCTTTTCGCTTGGAGGACTAGCCAGTCTGGCTCCTGGTGAATCATATGATGGAGACAAAATCGTATTGATTAAAATAGGCGTTGCGCGAAATGCTTCAGAGAAAACAAGCGATAATAACATCAAAACATGCAGTTGTAAATAAATAAACACACTCACACACACACACACATATATATATATCAATATACATACATACATATATATATATATATATTTATATATATATATGTATATGTATATATATATTGTGTGTGCTTTGTGCTGTGTGTGTGTGTGTGTGTGTGTGTGTGTGTGTGTGTGTCTGTGTGTGTGTGTCTGTGTGTGTGTCTGTGTGAGCACCGGATAGATATACGGAAAAGAACAAAGAAAACGTGAAGATACTTGAGATCTTTAGGAAAAAAAGTGAACGGAGAATAATTTTTCTTTCGTAAAGTTTTCGCTATTGCTTTCAGTTGCATTTGTTGATGCTTTCTCCGGATGACCTTCACGAAATTTTTAACAGGACCCTTTATTTAATCCCCACTGTACATGTCCAGAGAAAATCATACCACAACTACTGCTATCCTATAAGGACGCGGCATGTAGAAGCAGTTTATTCAAGCGTTGAGCCGTTAATTTTTCAAAAGCTGACGACCGAAACGTTGTGACCACAACGACAAAGATGAAAAGAATAATAATTTCTGATTAATAATGAATTTAAATTTTCATTCTGTGGGAATTTTTTTATTACTCTACATGCTAATTTTTTGTGAATAACCATTTACTTTTTAACAGAGTGAATTGTGTCTACGCCATTCGAAAGATTTAATAAACCGCATATGCTTCCTGGCAGGTTTCAGCTCTCTTTTTCAGAAATTTCATCCTAGAATGTAGAAAAATAAGCTGTCTGGCCTAGCGTGCTTTAGTCAGCGAGCGTATAGCTTTGAGGGGACTTGACGCTCGATATAATGCATCCCAGGTTTCTACAACAGACAATAAAGGTTTAAACCATAATAAAATATCACATGGCGTCTTTTAAAATATGAACATCCATGAAAAAAGTTTAAAGAAATTGGGAAAATTTCAGAATGTTAATAATATTAGCATTAATGTTTGATTTATTCGAAAATAGTTCTCGTTTTGGATTTGTAGAAATATCATTATAGATATAACGGTTCCCTCCACGAATATATATATATATATATATATATATATATATATATATATATATATATATATTGTTTTTGAGACAACAACACTCAGGTTTCATTGAAAATGAAAGACAAGGGAATATGATTATTTTTTATATAAATTTTCATGTTCCCTTATTTTTTTTTCAGAACTCAAATTATATACGAATTCTGCACAGATTTTGTATGTTCGATCGCTTTTGTCTAGACTTTAGCCATCATGAAGAATTAATTGTTTTACTTGTAAATAAATATGTTTAAAGTTTCAAACATAAAAACTTAATGATAATACTTTGTCTTTCATTTTCAATGAAACCTCTCTCTCTCTCTCTTTCTCTCTTTCTCTCTCTCTCTCTCTCTCTCTCTCTCTATATATATATATATATATATGTTAAAACTGATTTAAAAGTATTAAAGACTGGTAAACTTTGAAAAAAAGTAGCTACCCAGGCATGTACGCATCGCTCATTCACTAATGAATTAGAGCACTCTGGCTATTGCTCGTGTATAATGATAATATACATGCTAAAATGTCTTCCTTCTACCGTGCACCCATGGCCTAGAGGTAGAATAGCCGGCTGACGCCACTTCGGTCGGGTTTTAATCTTGGGTTAAAAGCGTTTAACCGTACTAATGAGCTGTAATACAGTGAAATAGATCTGTCTGCGGATCACTATATATATATATATATAAAGTTAAATATAACAGACAATGGATGTCTATTATGTTTAATCATGAGCCTTTCTAAACATCGTATTTTGGCGTTAATTTACGGTGAAAATAAATACAAAAATTATCCAACATGTGGATATTTTTCTTTACGTTGGTTCTAAGCTTTCGGCTCACATAATTCATCACCAGAGAGGTTACAGGGACGTTAACATAAAGACATCCACCATCAAAGATGATTTTATTTTGTGTTTACACAAAAAATTGCTGTGCAACGATAATAGGTCCTTTTAACTTTTCGGTCTTTCACGCTGTGTGACGTTATAGAACCGCATTACAAATCTAGGTACTGCGTCTGCTATTCGGGTGATATCGTTGCATATTTTCACACGGCACTACTTCAGCTAAAATTTCAGGAAAGCAGCATCATTCGATACAGGAAAATATGACATTTAATGAACTTAAGAAACCTGTATTCTTGAAAAAATGTTTGAATAGAAAGATTTTATAAATTTCAACCGACAATATCACTGACGAATCGTCTTTTGAATGCCAGATTTTTCCTCATATGACGCCAATATACAACCACCAGGCAAGGGACTATTTCAATGAAAACTTAGAGCACTGCTGCTTTGCTAAGTACCTTCTAATCGTTGAATTTCCCGACCGGACTGTAGAGGTTGAGAAATCTGGTTTTGCAAAATTTTACAAAATAGGCAACAATTAGTAAATACAGTCATAAGACCTTAGCATTGTCTAAGGTAAGACAACCTGACGGAGCTCATCCCTGTCTAGACTGGTTTTGTATTTAGATATTTAATTTTCTAGACGAGAAAGGGCTTGTGAAACTTATTTTTCGGAGAGTTGTTTTAATAAGAACATATAGATTTCAACCGAAAGTAGCGCAGGCAACCCGGTCATTGAATACTGAATGTTCCTTTACAAGGAAACGTTTAATATTACCATTAGCATTAAAAATGAGCAAAACAGATACTGTAAATTGATCTCATATTAATGGCCATGGAATGAAGAAAAGCGAACCTCGCGTAAGACTGTGTATTCCATCAACGAATGCCAAATGTTACATTATAATCAGTGCAACCTTGATATAAGAGAGTTGTCGGGACCGTTCTCTTATATCCGAGTTTCTCTTATATCCGGATTTATCTTATATCAGGGTTTGGTCTGTTTTATATACATTACCACGGGCTCTAATTTGGGACCAGAGAAAATTTATGTTATATTCGGGTTTCTCTTATATCCGGATCTCTTATATCCGGGTTATCATTAGATATGAAGAGAACAGATATTACACTTTCATTTCGTGCCATATGCGATGAAGAAAAGGGTAACTTGAGATAGAGCGGGCTGCTCAGTCAATGAATGTCGAATATTTGCTCATAAGAAAACGGCTAATATTATAATTAGCATTAACAGAAATTCTTCTCATTCACGTCAAAGATGGCTTCCATAAGTAGAACTTCGGCCTTTCTCTCGACTACTTATCAACCGTAGTTGTACAGGGAATACATGTCAGTCGAAGTCAATATGATTCACATAATTTAGTGAAATAGGACATTTATTTCTTCAGATGAACAGAATCAACACAAACAATATAAATGTTGTATATATTACCGTGTTTAACTTCAGGAGGTCCTCACAGAAAGATCCCTCATTTTCCATGCTTATTTACTCATTTTCAAGAAGTTGTCTATCTAGAGTCGATGAGGTGGGCGGCTATTGGCACGGACGTACGTTGATTTTCTTTTCCTTTTACAGACTTGTAGCTGTCATGTTAATGTTTCCGAAATATCTTATCAGGAAATGATAATGCCAAATTTTGGCACGTACTGCATAAAGTTATGTTAAGCCGTCTTCGAGAAAAGGAACCATGGGAATCACCATTTCTAACGCCAACATCCAGTAAGTACGAAAATGCAAATATCAGGGAGTGTTTAACACAGATTAGGAATTGCGACACCGTAATCCAAAGGAATATTAGGATAATGGAAGACGACTCCCAAAGGATAAGCAATTTATGAAGTAACGGAAAAATTTCGTTAGATGCAAGGAAAAGAGTAATAAAAAGTTATGTAATGTGAATCCTCCTATATATCAGTGGATGCTGAAAATTCTCATCACAACTGGTGAAAAGACTTGAACCAACAAGTTGGTTGTGCAGAACAATGTTGAGGATGCCCTGGGTTGAACATGAGAGCAACAACGAATTTTTAGAGAAAATCGAAATTAAAATGGTAATTATATTTAGAATAAGTTGAAATTCATGGAACATATATTGAGAAAAGAAGGTAAAAAATACTGACACTCACATGAGATACTAAAGACAAGAAGAAGAAAGAAATAGTGCATAACAAAATGGTGTAAATAGTTGGAGTTAGGAAAGAAAGCAAGAAGACAAACTTTATTAAGAGATACAAAAGGCAGGAAATTGTGGAGAGTCATGATCGTCCATGTCTGAAATGACATCTCACATAAAAGAAGAATTATTTAGTTTCAGATACCTACCCTATATTTATATATCACGTGGGCATCCCGACGTGGTGTAATGGTTAGCAAGCTTGTCTCGCTAGAATCATTACAACCGAGTAGTGAGTTCGATTCTCACTGGGTACTTTCGGCCTTGTACCACATCTAAGCGGAGCTTATAAAATCAATATACCACGTCTTTTAAGGCCAAAAAGTTTAAAACTTATTGGATCTTGTGGATACTTGTGGTGTCCTGAAGCTTATCTTCATGTCATAGACCATCATTAATCTTATAGAAACTAACACCCAATAATTTAATAATGTAATATTAAAAGTAAAAGTAGACGTTATATGTTAACTTAGAATATCTATCATTTTGTATTTGTGCACCAAAACAAAATAATCTTACTTGGATGTAACCTATTTAGTGAACCCTTATTTTACGTTTGAAATAAATGCTTCACTAACTAGAACACGCTATCAGTATAACATTATTTTAAATAATTTTACTCCAAGAAAGGCGATACTTTTCTTAAGACTCAGAGAGCGAGTGAGAGTGAAAGAGAATGAGAAGAATTTAGGACAGTCGAGGAAAAGGACAATGATGGAACAGGATTTAAGAATAAAGCTTTTTTTGCATTTAAAAGAAGAAAAGGTTAGAATAGAAATTACGGTTGCATCTAGATAGGTGAATAGGAATGTTGGGAACTAGTTGCCAATCGAGTAACCAATCTATTTAACAATCTAGAAGTACACTTAAATTCACTCAGTCGAGTCACTAAATAGAGTAGTTAATCACAATAGTTTTGAACTTATTTATATATTTATTTATAGTAAAGATACAGAGAAGACACGTTACCTCGTTGGAAAAGTGACTGATGTGAAAATGCCAGGTCAGGGTCGATTATATTACATGCCATTTTTAAAATTTCATTAAGAATCCCGAGATATATAGTAAGAGTATCAGACCAGTTATGGCTGCAGTATTTAATGCTCGGTCAAAAAAAGGTTTTTATATGCGCAAGTGCGATTCAAACAATAACCAGCAATCCTAACTGGTTCTATATAGTCGCTTTATATCCTGAAGACATGACTACAAGAAGATGAAATGTTTTGCTCTCCTGAGGTTTTGGCCGATTCGTGGTGACTAAAAAAAGGGAAGTTTTTGTTTGAAGGCTTTAAAATTTACAAGCCCGAGATTAACCGCTGATTTTAGTTTTTTTTAAGAAGAGTTGCCATTTTTTCATTGCCGAATCTGTCAAAATTGCTACTAATACTGGAGTAAATAATGTCATCTCCATAGACACCTAGTTCGAAATTGATGACATAGCGAATAATGTTGATGTAGATCAGAAACAGAGTAGGTTTGAATATAAGGTTCCAAGACATCCTTGCATTTATATGAAATGAACTAAAATTATTTCCATTCAACACGCCTTCATTTCAGGATTTGTCAAAATCACTTAGACTCGGCTAAATCTTAGTCCAGAGACACCGTATCCGTTGAGCTTGTGCTGAATTCCAGTATACCCATGCCTGTCGAACGACTTTGAGATATCTAAGGCCACAGTTTCGAATTTCGGCGTTCTAAAGTAAAGGTTAGTAAACAGATCAAGTAATGGCCGTTAACATATCGGCCTTACACCTAGAAAAACAGAAGTTGAATTGTTTATCCGAAAGGAAGTCGTGTGAACTAAAACGCTTAACAAAATACTTTCTAATACTTTTATAATACTTTGTCAAAAATTGATAAGAGATTAATAGGAATATCATTCAAGAGGTTAAATGGTCCCCAGAGCTCTTAAGAGAAGTACTTCCAACAAGCTGAAAAGCAAGAAGTAGGGTGGTCTTTATCATAAAATTTCGAGAGAACAAGTGCCAGATCAATACAATTAGAACACGAATTGAAAAAGACTTGTGGAGAACGAGTTTCAAAGTGAGCAGAAACCATGGATAGAGGTATATGCATATCATTCAGTAGAGACGTTGTTCTAGAGATAATCTGAAATAGGACACTCCAGATAAGTCAAAAGTGAAGGTGGAAGATACTTTCCAGGCAAAACACTTTGCTTTATCTGCAGTAGATGACAACACTTGAATTTGATTGAAGAGAGGGCGGGCTGGGTAACTGTTCTTTTTCAGTACAAGATCCGTAAGTAGTCTCTCGGACCAAACTTGTGAGCGGCTATACGAACCTTGATTTCATTGAGAGCAGTGACAAAAGATGTCAGCTACAATCACATCTCTCACTCTGGTAGTGCCGGAGGAAGAGATTACTGTGGACTATAGTGGATAAATAGGCAGAGGAGAGCCAAAGAGAGTATGTGGTTTTCGTGCCGCTACAAGAGCTTCGATGTGGACTTTCAGCCTCCAGGAAGAGGCCTCAGATGCGCATATCACAACAGGCCAAATAAAAATGTTAACCCAAGGGGCACCGCGAACGAAAAAAACAAAAAAGAATCCTAATAATTGCATTGATAGCCGAAAGATGTTCTGTTAATAGAAGGTTTGCCTGATTAGAGAGCGGAAAGTGTTATCTGTTGACACTAAAACAGACCCGCATGAGAAGATAAGGAAGAGATCAAATAGATAAGTGGGTCCGTCAAGGTTACTAAGGAAACCAATAGGGAAGTCTAATGTTCTGGTAAAACGTTTTCTATCGCACGGATTTTGATAGACATGACCCACCAAAACGGATTTAATGTATCTTCAATTCTGGAACTTCTGGAGCCTATTCGAATGTCTGTGATTTCTTTGTTACTAGGAACTAATGTTCTGTCGAGATTGACCTAACTATGAAATAACTACACTAAAAGTGATACCTTCAGAATGACATATGTTTACTGATTTTAAGTACTAAGCCCTGATGTTTTAATTCGTTAAGTTGCCCAATTCATGTTTTTAATTCATAGTCTAGAGAGCTAAATCTAAACTTTTCAAATGAATAAAATTCACCTTGAATTATAAAAATATATCTAATAGGCAGGCTTAGCAAAAAAAAGTTTTTCCTATTACATTTCTCTCTTGTGAAACTCTTTTCTGAGCCTTCTACCTACCAGTCATTTTTTTATCTTCAAAAGTTTACATGCAATGATAATCGTTTTCGTCTGTCTTATTCATTTTTGTTTTTTTTATTAATCTCACTCTTTAATAGTATTTTTGACATACACTTCATAGCCCCTTGGGTTATTTATGGGGTGAAATGATTAAAAAAATAACGCAGCTAAAATATAATTTGTTTTGTGTTTTAATTCGACCTTTGCAAAATTGCTTTTTGATCAGTAAACTTAACTTTGATGTTTAAAAAAGTCGGTTTTGAAAAGCCATAATCACCCATGTCTTAAAGAAGCATTTTTGGTGGCAAATTTCTAGACCAAATCAGAAATCTAAATGTACGCGAATTTAAGGCGAAAGTTCCCCTCAAACAGTTTTCTCTTGTTGCGAAATATTTTCCCACACTGCAGCCTATTTCCCACAAACGAAACGTCGAAAGCTTATCATTACTCTGTCACTATTTTCATCTCAGACTTGCTCCATTCTTTAGTACCAAAATGTTACGTCCACAGAGTATAATCATTCTTATTTCTTTCATATTACAATGTTTTTCTCTATTTTATATACTTTATAAGACATGCTACCTTGGATAACTGAAAACCACATGAATTTTTGAAGTTTTGCCGAAGAGTCAGTCATTATTTTTATGTAGTAGTAGTAGTCTTCATGCCCTATCTACGCCCCTATTATTTATATCACACTGAATTATCACAAAATAATTCCATTTATCACAACCATTTTCATAGTAAACCTCTAACTAGAGCGGTCCTCGTAACTTGTATTGGGTTAACATTGTATAAATAAGAATATGCGTCTTTTATACAACTTTTTCAGCACCTCGAAGTCCTTGCTATCTACTTTTTCAATTCTATAAACATATTTTCATAAATTAGTTTTTTTTATCCCCACTTCTAAAATGCGATGAAAGAAAGAGTTAAGATGATTCTCGTTTTCCAAAATAAAACGGTTTGTTTATGAGAAAGAAAAATAAAAGTTGGAGGAAAATAATACATTTTTTAAAGAACAGTAGCGATTATGTGATAATCATTTCGTTAGAAACAAACAGGCTGGAATGCAAATGCTGATATATAAAAAGAAAAAATGGGTTATATCAGATACTTATTTCTAATAGAAGAGTATTGTTATCTTTTTACGAAATAAAATGAACGCAAAACTAATACTTTAAGTTATTGTTTATTCACATCTGGACTGTGTCAGTTCATCTTTGCAAATAGATAGGTGGCTTCGGGATTATCTTTGTACGTATGTTTCTTCCTCACGAATATATAAGAGACTATATTCATTTTTACACTCCGATGAGGCGCTTATATATATTAACATTTGTGCTAAGGGCAATTGGGTATACTATGCAGGATGACGGAGCAATATGTAGAGGATATCCACAGCTAGTTCCTAGAATGACTTCTTTCAGATCAACCCCCTGATGTATTTGTCCATACTGATTATCTGGTAAGATACTCAGTGCGATGTCTCTTTTGGTATCTCTTAGAGTTTGGGGTTGGGTTTGAGTTTCGTTTAACGGCATATCAACCTCTGTGGATTATTAAATGCCAAAAAGGTGGAGAGAGAAGGTTGATTTAATAAAATTTTAATGAAAAGTTTTGTTTTAGTCTTTATTATATTAGAAAACTAAAAATATCTTCGAGTCTTGTATTAAAAAATGTTTTGCTGAATTGTTTTTTCCTTCAAAAATGTGTCATGATAATTTCTTCTTCAAAAATGTATATTTTTCTATAAAAGTTTATTTTGATGTATATATTTTTATAAAAGTGTACTTTTTATCATTTCATAGTGTTTTAACCCCAAGTTTGTGGTTAACTATTTGTCAATAACTGGGACCGTAACAGGTGATACCACTGCGGGTCAGGGTGGATCTGGAAACAACAGAGAGGTAGTTTCATGCTCCTCATAACCTCCCAATACTTGCTGCCGGATGCAGTTTGCCGTGATACGCAGGACCGGTATCTATTAGAAGGAGCCCAGTAAAAAGTCAACTGCACTTAGAACAATTGATATTAAATTTATTTGATAGCATATTTATTTCAAGAGATAAGAGACAATAAAAAGAGCCAAGCAAGAAGAGAAAATGATTGACGAGAGATGGAAAAAAAACGATATAAAATAACAAAAGTATAAAACGCAGACGAAATATTGAATTATCATTAATACTACTAATAATAATAATAATAATAATAATAATAATAATACCTGGAAATTGAAATAAAAAAAAATGTGGAAATTGAAAACAATTATCGTACCAATGATAAATGATAAAAAATGATAAAAATAAGAACTTTTCTTATGTAACGCTAGGGATGTTAGAGAGATATGAAAAACATGAAATGGAGCCATAAAAACACACGACGACCTGCCTTAGGTCTTCCTGAAGACTTGGTCGATAGTGCGACTATAACAGAAATTGAATTATAATGAAAAATGACATAATAATAATAATAATAATAATAATAATAATACTATACGCGATTGGAATTACAACGAGAAGAACATGTTTTCAGGCTTCTGAAAACGTAACTTTTTTTTCAATGAAACTTTGTTCTACTATTTTAAACGTAAATATGAATTTTTCTTCGTATATTATTTAAATTAACTGTTTATTCTTTAAGTGATACTAAAATATTCATCAACTAGTTTTCTTATTCATATTTCCCTTAGTTGTCAGTATTTCTAAATATTTTTTAAACTATGATAATCTTTCTTAAAAACAAAAAATAAAACACGACAACAGAAAAAGATACGTTGAAAAATACTAAAAACAGTTTGATACAATTAAAAAGAATATATATTTATTTATTTATTATTTATTCATTCATTTTATTTATTTATTTTTTCGATAACCTTATTTTCGTCGACTTTAATGAAATAATAACAGAATATACTGCTTTAATGAAAGAATAACAGAATATACAGTGGACGAACAAATTGTTATTTTTAAATTTCACGGCAGTAATAAACTCAAACGTATGTCAACAAGGACTAGTGATGGTAGCAACAATGTTTTTTCCTTTTAACAAAGTACTCTCTAAGTGTAGTGATGTTTTGTTCCGTTAAGCAGCTGATACGTCCAAGTTGTTTTTTTAATCAGTATCTTTCTCTTTGCATTATTTTCTATATGAAATTCTGTTTTACTATTTTAACATAAACATGAATCTTTCTACATATATTATTTAATTATCTGTTTCTTCTTTAAAATATCCTAATAGATCCATCAACTAATTTTCTTATTATTCATATTTCCCTATATATTTTCATATTTTTGTATTGAAACGATGATAGTCTTTCTTAAAAATAAATAAAAAATAATAAATAATCTTTTTTAAAAACAAAAATAAAGCATGATAATGTTAAAAACAAAAAAAAACTATGTTAATCGTTCTTAAAAACAAAAATAATACAAGACACAAAAAAAATACGATGAAAAACCGTATAAACAGTTTGATACAATATTCTTAGAAAGAACACGTATTTATTTATTTTATTTATTCATTCATTTTATTTATTTATTTTTCAAGGTAAAAAAAAAAATTAAAATGACAATCCCCTCCAAAATAGCAGAAGTAATACAGTTCTGGGAAAAATATGGGCTTGTCCTAAAGAACATAACAAAGAAGCAGATTGGATTGCACAAGAGCTAGAACGTATCAAAAATAAATAAGAACAGACATGAGCTGGAATAACAGAAGAGGATGTTAAATGTGCACTGAAAAAAGCACATGAACATCTAGCCAAAGAACTTCAAGAAATGGTTAACGATCCCACTAAAATTCCTGCATGGATGACCAAATGAATTACATTTCTTCTACCCAAGAATAGTGACACAAACAACCCGAAAATCTACAGACCAATTACATGCCTTCCGAGAACATACAAACTATTAAAAATTATTTTAACAAAAAAGACATATTTATTCTTGGAAAGAAATTACATATTACCACTTGAACAAAAAAGGTGCAAACGTGGCTGTTACCGATGTAAAGACCAGAATGATGCTGAAAAACCGCTACAATGCAAAGAAAAATCTTAGTACTGCCTGGATAGATTATCGTAAGGCATTCGATAGTGTACCACATTCCTGGCCCTTGAAGACTTTAAATATATACAAGATATTACCCGTCATCATCAATTTCATCAAACAATGCATGTCGATATGGAAAACAATACTTTAACTCAATCATATAAATAAAACGTATAAGTCTGGTGAAATAAACATCAAAAGAGGTATATTTCAGGGTGACTATTTACTATTCTGCATATCATTAATAGCACTAAACAGTCAACTTAATAAGACATAATGTGGTTACAAAATAGCTCAAAAGAAAATAAGCCATCTATTTTACATGGATGACTTAAAGTTATATGCTAAGAATGATAATGAGCTGGAAGATCTTCTGCAAACTGTAAAATGTTTCAGCGAAGACATTGGAATGAAATTCATTTTGAATAAATGTGCTAAAGCTACAGTTTTACGTGGATTGCTACAACAAATACCCTTAATTAGCTTAAACCCTGCTGTAACAATACAAGAATTAAAGCCAGAAGGAGCTTATAAATACTTAGGTGTAAATGAGAATAGAAGATTCACTATAAAAAATGAAAGAAATAGTGCATAAAGAGTACTATAGAAGGCTACGACTGATATTAAAAACTGAATTGAATTCTCAGAACAGAATTATGGCCATTAATAGCCTTGCAAGCCCAGTTGTCCAATATAGTTTCAACATCTTAAACTGGACTCTAAACGACATCAGGCGAATGGATTCTAAAACAAGAAAGCTGCTTTCTAAGCATAAGATGCATCATTTAAAGGCTGATATAGACCGTCTATGCATACCCCGGAAAGAAGGTGGAAGAGGTCTTATTCAGCTAGAATTGTCAAGCAAGAAAACAACTATTGGCTTAATAACATATATGGAAATAACAAAAGACTGGATGATAAAATTAGTCAAACAACATGAAAACAGAAAGAAAAAATATTCAATAATAAAAGAAGCCAGTAAATACAAACAAGATTTACATTTAGTAGAATCTGTAGAAAAGCAAAACAGAAGCCAAGAACCAACTATTGCAGCAAAAATATGAAAATGAAAGCCAAAATAAAGCTCTTGAACAGATGAAACAAGGCTGGCAGGACAAACCTCTGTATGGCCAATATCCAGAACGTGCCAATAAATCCACTGTTGATAAAGTTAATACTCATTGATAGTTACATGCATCTGGATTAAAGTCTGAGACTTCATTATTGCAGCGCAAGACCAAAGTATTTTCAATTGGAACTTTCAGGCAATTATTTTTTATTTTTATTTTTTTTAATCATATCACCCCGAGCAAGGCGGTAACGCCACTGATGTGCAGGGGGCGACGCAAGAGTGAAAAGATTTGGAAAAGAGAAAGCCGGAAACCACATTCTAAACAGGGAACAAGGGATGTGCCTCTACACCTGTACAATAGACGTGAGTGGAGTGTGAACCGGGCGATACGTTAGTCTATCTACTCCAATTGAAAAAAAAAATAAGAAAGAAAAGTTAAAAGACTGGAAAAGAGAAAGCCGGAAACCACATCCTAAACAGGGAACAAGAGGTGAGCTTCTACAACTGTACAATAGACGTGGGTGGAGTGTGAACCGGGCGATAGTTTAGTCTATCTACTCCAATTAAAAAAAAGAAAAAGAAAAAAAGAAAAAGTAGGGGTGTTGAGTTAACTAAGTTTTAACTTACTTAAAGTCCAGTAAATAAATTTCTTTGAAAATAATACAAGACAAAAAGCACTCGTTCAAATAACTATGGAACTTTTAAAATTAGCCACAACAAAAAATTAAAATGAAATCAAAGCAAAATCATGACTTACTATTAAAGTTGTTCCCAACCCAAAAAACACGTGCTTAAACCAGTTGATAGAAGAATTATTTTATCTTTTTGGATGCTACGTGTTGTATAGTGGGATGGGAGTCAACTAACTATACAATGGCCGAGCAAAGAAGACTACCAAGGAATTTAACAGAGGAATCTTAAAACAAAAACAAAAAAGTTTTAAAATTATCCTCCAGGAAATAAATTTCTTTGAAAAAATACAAGACAAAAAAGCACTCGTTCAAATAACTATGAAACTTTTAAAATTAGCCACAACAAAAAATTAAAATGAAATCAAAGCAAAATCATGACTTCCTATTAAAGTTGTTCCCAACCCAAAAAAGCACTTGCTTAAACCAATTGATAGAAGAATTATTTTATCTGTTTGGATGCTACGTGTTTATTATACATCATAATGTGAATCCAAAATGCAGGTTCTGTGATAAACACCAAGAAACAATAGACCATCTAATCTCAGGATGTTCTGTACTTGCCCCAAATGAATATAAAACTCGTCACGATAGAATGGGGCAAAATTTACGTTGGACAATGTGCAAACACTATGGAAAATCTGTACACAAACACTGGTATGAGCATCACCCAGCACCGGTTACAGAAATAGAAAATGTCACCATTCTATGGGATTACACCATCTACACAGACAGAAAAACTGAAGCAAATAGGTCGCACATTATTGTTAAAAACCAGAAAAAAACTTGTCTATTAATTGCTATGGCTTGTCCAGCGGATTGTAACATAGTAACCAAGCAATTCCAAAAACTGTCAAAATATAAAGACCTGGAAATTGAAATAGAAAAAAATGTGGAAAGTGAAAACAAGAATCGTGCCAGTGATAGTAGGTGTACTTTGAATGATAAAAAAAATAACAAAACAACACATTGAAAGAATCCCTGGAAACCCCAGCTTAAGAGATATACAAAAAATTGTCTTGTTAAGTACTGCCCTCACACTAAGGTGAACTTTGTCTATGTAACGCTAGGGATGATAGGGGAGATAGGAAAAACATGAAATGGAGCCATAACGACTCACCACGACCTGCCTTAGTTCTTCCCGCAGATTGGTAAGTAGTGCGACCATAGCAGAAATACAAATATGATGAAAAATGACAACATTATAATATTACGCATGTAGACATTTGACAATATATTTTTAAATTGCTAACGGAAGTGCATGGTCATCAGCAAAAGATACAACCCAAAATGCCAAATACAGGTGGGAGATAACAGAATCAAACAAGTCCAAGAATTTAAGTACCTAGGAAGTGTTCTAACAGGAGATGGAAAGTGCGACACGGACATCCGAAGGCGAATTGGCATGGCAAAGGACGCGTTCCAGAAGATGAACAAAATACTAACACACAGGAAGATCTCAATAGAAACGAAGAAAAGAGTGCTAGACTGCTACGCGATGTCAGTTCTTCAGTACGGCTGTGAATGCTGGACAATATAATCGAAAATAAGGAAAAAACTGGAAGCGGCCGAAATGTGGTTCTACAGAAGGATGCTACGGATATCGTGGACTGAGCATACAAGCAACGACGAAGTGTTAGAAAGAATGGCAACAAAAAGGAAATTGATGCTGAGCATCAGGAAGAGACAACTGAAGTTCCTGGGACATGCAATGAGGAAGGAGAGCCTGGAGAACCTGATACTGACTGGTCAGATAGAAGGAAGGAGAGACAGAGGAAGGCAGCGGATAACATATTTGCAGGGACTGATCAGGTGTTAGAAAGAATGGCAACAAAAAGGAAATTGATGATGAGCATCAGGAAGAAACAACTGAAGTTCCTGGGACATGCAGTGAGGAAGGAGAGCCTGGAGAACCTGATACTGACTGGTCAGATAGAAGGAAGGAGAGACAGAGGAAGGCAGCGGATAACATATCTGCAGGGTCTGATTAGGTGGATGACGGAACGGGGGTTGCCAGGAGCAACAGGAGCAAACATACTAAGAGCCACAAGGGATAGGGAGACGTGGAGATCCATGATCGCCTACGTCCTGAAAGGACAGGGCACATAGAAGAAGAAGAACGGAAGTTGAATTTACCCTGAAAACAGACATTTCTGCTCAAGTAATTGTTAGTAAAAAATAATAATTATCAAGATGCAGATTCCAAATAATACAGTGTAAAAAATGTAATAATTATTGTGTTTCTTTCAATAACTATTTTAAATAAATTTTCTTATACGCACATGATGGTGCCATTACCATTTTAATACTGTATTTCGATTCTCGTCAATTTATATTTACTTCATCATTACATAAAAAAATGAAAAAGCTGAAAAAACATTCCATACAAGAACATCTTATTTGAACTCTTACGTAAGTTTCAGATACTTGGTGGCTAGACCTCTTCAAACAATAACATTTTCATCTAACTTATGATATTACATACACATCACTGGACGATCTTGTGACAGGAGGTGCCACCTTTCTTCTCTTCTTTTATGGTAAAACACAACTATTTTTCAGATAATGTACTATCTCTTCTATATTAATAAAAGTTAACAGGAAGTTAACTCGAGAAGTTTTTGAGAAGTTTATGGGAGTTCTTAGAAGTTCTAGAGAGTTCTTTAGAGTTCTGTTGGTGTTCAGTAGAACTACTAGGCAGTTGATATGATCCAGCAATAAGCTTTCAGTGGAAGATTACCAAGTTCCTAACATTTTAGGTGCGTTAAGTCGATTAGCAACCGACATAGCGCTATTATGACTTTCAGTGAGAAAACATCTCCACAACATCTTCTCAGTTGGTTCATCCCATTCACTTGTATTGCTGACCACCTTCCCGCTGCGTAGCTGTCTTCCAGATGCCATGATGGCAACAGTGCACAAACAATCTGAAATTAAGAGATAAAAAATAACTGGTTTAAACCTATTCCTTAATGTAATATGTGATATATGTGCCTTAAGAGTAACAGTTTTGAGGTAGTTATGAATCATATGATGTCATCCTATCCAAGCATCAAACATATGTATGTTTGTGCATTAAAATTTGTTAAAGTTTACACAGGTGTTCATGTGTTTGACGCCATATGCAAGAAAATTTTATTAGCTTTCATTTGGTAACACTTCCAGTGCCATAGCATCAAACTCTGGAAAGCTACAATGAAAATAAGGACATAATATCCCGAAGGTCCAAGATCAAAGTAACAGGTATATTTAGTTAATTTAGACATTGGAGAATAGGAATAATATCAGTTTTCATTAGTTTGATAAAAAAGATCTCTTTTGAAGAGGTCTACAGGGTAGCCCACAAAAAACAATCAGCAAATTTAGTACAGTTAATTTAATTGTAATTTTTTTTCCGTTATTTGAAACAAAAGCAAACGGATATAAATTCAGTAGCTTAAAACAGTTCAAAAATATAAATGCGTTGTTCAAAATAAAATAAAAAATTGAACATTTTATGAGTTTGTTCATTTTGTTTTTAATCATATAATAAAACTAAAATGTCCTATTTTCGTTTTGTTTTTTTTTACTTGTCGGAGAAAGGGTACTAGAATAACTATGAACTGGGAGCAAAACGCACGCAAACGAATATAAAATAAATTCAGTAATTGGAGTAGATAGACTAAATTATCGCCCGGTTCACACTCCACCCACATCTATTGAACAGGTGAAGAGGCTCATCCCTTGTTTCCTGTTTAGGATGCGATTTCCGGTTTTCTCTTTTCCAATCTCTTCACTCTTATGTAGCCCCCTGCACATCAGTGGCATTACTGCCTTGCTCGGGGTGATATGATTAAAAAATATATATATATACTCAAAAATAGAAAAAGCCGTAATACAAGGATGACTCTTCTCACCGGACCCATTTACAGCGAAGTGACCCTGAGAAAAGGGGAAACCCTAACAGAAATTTATATTAGTAGACACAATTTTGGCAACATTATGTATGCAGACGAAACATTATAGATAATTGACACAGAAAAAAAAAACTGCGTGAATTCCCACAGGGGCTAGTAAAAGAAAGTGAGTAGAAAAGAATTAAGCACTAATTCTAAAAGGAAAGAATATATTGGGGTAAGTAATAGCAATAGACACAGATGCCAATTCCGAATTAAAGCAACTATAATCAAGAACATACATTTAGTCGGAAAGAGACAGTTGTAATTTCAAGGACACATAATGATGAAAAGAAGGTGTGGAGAATTTGACACTCAGTTATATACTGAACGCGGGAGGGATTCAGAAAATGAGTGATTAACCTAGCAAATGAGCCTGTGTAAACGAATGGCTGAAGAAATCTTGGGGTGGATAGCAGAAATGAAAACATTATTAAGATGTAAAAAGGGTAGAACGTTGGGGAGAACCATGATAACCACGTGATTATGTTACAGTATCCTGACAAGATGAATGTCGATTTTTCCAAAAATGAAACAGTCGGCATTAACGTAAAACTTTAATTATTTTCAGTTTTCTTTTTTTTTTTTTTTCAGCTATAATGAATAAAGGTCGAGCGTCACCGAGCAAGTAAATTTGCTGCTAAGGTGGAAACGCTGGCCACTCGTATCCAAGTATGCCCGTCTACTTCTCATTTGTGTTCGTGCTACACCCTGGTGTGGAGTAGTTTTCGCACTGAAGGTTATAATCGTGCTATTTCGGTTGCTAATCGACTTAACGCACCCAAAATGTTAGGAACTTGGTAATCTTCCTTAGTATTCGGCTAATTGCCGACTAATATTAACTACCTAGTATTTCTACTGAACTCCAGTAAAACTCTCAAGATCTCCTATGAATTTCCCAAGAACATCTCAAGAACTTTAACTTCCTATTAACACTTATTAATATAGGAGGGAGAGTCCATTATCTGATGAATAAGTGTGTTTCCCCATAACAACTCATAGAACTTATCTGTGATTTATACTCCAAATATGTCGAGCAAATATAGTTACAGTTTCTGGATGAGAACACGTTAATTTTTGATGCGATTAACAGTCTGAACAAGGCCACTACACTCAAACCCTCGGTCTCGGTGCCTTGCGACTTCGTGTTAGCACAACTATCGACGGTTCCCAAAATACCCCATCTACCCAATTTCCCTCACAAGGATTGAGTTATCCTGTAGCATTGGTTTTCACGCCCACTGAAATTACCTTCTTCAAATCGATAACATGAAGAAGTCACCTTCTTGATATTGACCATGGTGAGATCTCGATGGCCACAAAACCATAGTTGTAACCACTAAGCCACACGCCAAAACTCTCAGAGTATAATTCTGACAAGCCTATTTCAGGATAACATATAGCTTAGTCTAAACTGCAAAGACTATGGTAATTTAGTCAAACTAAATAAAGAAGTACGCAGTCAGGCAGTTAAATGCTATAAGTGATACACGCATGGGCGATCATGTCTTGAAAAATACATGACTGATTGGGCAGATTTTCCCGCAGTAGGTTCCCATTACTTTCTCTGGTAGAGTGGTTGCCAACCAAGGCTATAGAACCCAATCTGCCCTGCTATTTAACTTATAGCTAGAGGGAAGAGACGAATTAATACCTTTTGTAAGGGTATTTGCGTGTAAGTGAATGGAAGGAATTCAACCAGAATTCGAACTCGGCTCTCCTATTTCTCGTTTCAGGCCGATATCCACTGCACCACTACGCACATCTAAAGAATGAATAAAGAATGCCAAAGGAAATGAAAGAACGAAATGAATCAACGGGACGAATGTTAAAAAAAAAACCTGAATGAAGAAAAGAAAGACTGAATATATATATATATAAATCAATAGGAATAAAATAATAATCAAACGAAGAAAGAGATAAAAATGATTAAAGATAACAAAGCGAAAGTGAGGAAAGAAAATAACTGAGTGAAAAGAACAAATAAAGCAGTAAAGAATAAGAAATAAAAAAAGAAAAAACAAATTGTAATAAATAATTTAAAAAATGAAAAAAGAGAATGAACATACAGTGAAACCGATAAAATGTAACATCAATTTCTTCTCCAACAGCTTCTTTTCTCGCACTTCCCGCCTGTGGTATTCCCTTCCACATACTTGCTTCCCCGACAGCTACAATCTCCAGGAGTTTAAATGTAAGGTCAATAGACACCTCCTAACGCGCATCCATTCTCTCAAACAAACTTCCCATCTACCCAACCCTCATACTCGGTATCCTTACCCGTCTATCACCCTCCTTCTGACATTTCCTATATCTAACCACTCTTTCTCATCACTTTTTTCCTGTGTAACCCCCTGCGCAATAGTGGCAGTGGAATGCCTTGCTTGGGGTGAAATGATTAAAAAAAGAAAAAGTATTGAAAGGAAATTTGTATCGAGTTACTTTCTAAATGCAAGATTTTGTGTCACCTAATCCACCTGCCAATGTACTGAACAGTGTACCCTTTATTCCATCGGGCTTTGCAATCCTCGGCCAGAAAGTGTCAACATTGAAAGAAAAACGGTAAAATATCAGTTAATTGCCATACGAGATACACGCTTGGACGATCATGTCTCAAAAGAGACATAACTGACTGGACAGAAGATTATCCCGCAGTAGGTTGCCATTGCTTTCTGTGGTAGACTGGTTGCCATCCAAAGCTATAGAAATTAATATATCCTCTTATTTAACCCATAACTGGATGGAAGAGACGGATTCATATCTTTCCCAAGGGTATACGTGCGTAAGTGAATGAGAAGAATTCAGCTAGAATTCGAACTTTGCTTCCTGGTTTGTCGTTCTGAATCGATACTTCTGGGTTTTGCAGTCCTCGACCAGAAAGTGTCAACATTAAAAAGAAAACTGTAAAGAGTAAGAAATAAAAAAAATGAAGTTTAAAAAAGAAAACGTGTTACAATATTAAAAAATATATACAGAAGTAAATTAAGAAACATAACAAAAAAGTTTATGAAACAACAAATTTATTTGACTACACACGCATGCAGAAAAAAAACACACAGAGAAAAGCACACACGCAAAAAAAAAGAGATCTCACATATGTACACGCAGACACAAGCATAAACAATAGAGTAGCCAAAGACGCACAGACAAGAATAGCGTAACTAAAGACGCACAAACATCAATAGTTTATCTAAAGTTCCACAAAGATGAATATAGTTACTAAAGATGCACCAACAACAATAGTGTAGCCAAAGCCGCACAAACATCAATTGTGTAGCTAAAGATGCACAAAACAATATAATATCAAAAGATGCACAAACAGCAATAGTTTAGCAAAAAATCCACAACGAACAATAGAGTTATTAAAGATGCACAAAAACAATAGAGTAGCCAAAGATGCACAAACAAAAATGGTATAGCTAATGATGCACAATGAACAATAGAGTTAGTAAAGATGCACACGCAATAATAGTGTAGCTATAGATGCACAAAAACATTACAGTTGCCAAAGATGCACAAAGTAAGAATAGTGTAGCTAAAGATGCACAAATAACAATATAGTTACTAAAGATGCACAAGCAACAATGATGTAGCTTAAGATGCACAAAAAATAAAAAAATTGGCCAAAGATGCACAAACAACGATAAGGTATGTAAAGATGCACAAAGAACAACAGATTAGCTAAAGAAAGAATGGACAAATTGATAGATGGTTAACCGTTCCGTTTCTTGTCCGACTCCAGAGATTCCTCATTTACTCATGCAAATCTCAATGTTTAGCAAGAGTCAGACTAGAGCAGAAATGTATAATTGCCGTCATATCTGGGATGGGGGTGTCTAAATCCTCTCCTAGCAAGTAGCCACTTCACCGGCGTTCAAAATAGTTTCCCTGTGCCTAGTGTGTGATGAATTGTTATGGCCTCTGAAACCCGTTTCCCACAAGAAAATCATTAATAGTCGCTACTCTATCCGTATTTTGCTGGCAGTCTGCTTCCACACGTTCCCATGGCTAGGACCTACCATACTAAGCCTACTGAATCGGCTCATCCTCATTCACTACATATTCCATCAATGAGGAGGAAATTTTATCAGACAACTTCTTCTTCAGAACTGGTTCATCGTCAAAAACATTCTCGATAGGATTCCTCCCTAATCAATACAATCGTAGTCACTTCAAGTCTAGGGTCAACAGTTATATATTCTACATATCCTCATACACTGTTATTTCCTCTTTACGCCTTTACAACGCCCTGAGTAACCCTCTACCTGAAGCTGCTAGTGACATTTACATTGTTTCATTGTTTCAAGCAATTAATATTTTTTTCAGTTTATCAGAACTTTGGAGAGAAGATAATAACGTTACAGGTCTTACTGATTAATCCATAGCTTGGTGGGGTATCTGAAGTTGATTCATCTTTTTCCTTTCAGTATTTTGCGCAATCGCTTATTACGAAATCAACTTGAATTGGAACACAGCTCTCTGAATGACAACGATATTACGCCATTCGCACATCGAAGCATGCAACAAGTGGCATTCCCATCTAGGGACTGATGAGGCGAGACGTTGCATAGACTCTGTGATCGTATGGGAACGGTGTTTCAAAGTAATGGGGCCATAATCCTCATTTACATTAGTTGATCAATAAATAAATAACTGAAAAAGAAAGAAAGAATGAAAAGCAGGCATACGAAAGACTTAAGAATGTATGAAAAAAGATATAGGAATTAAGTAGAAAAGTCTAAGGATGAAAAAGAAACGAATAAAAGAATGAAGATAAATAATGAAGGAGAGAGATAGCGGAAGAAACAAAGGCATTTCTAAATATTAAGGATGAAGAAATAAAAAAAATAAAAAAATGGAGATAAATAATGAAGGAGTTAGAGCGAAAGAAACAATGGCGTTTGTTAAGACTAAAAAAGTTCTTGATTACGAAAATTGATCGATGTACTGGCAACTTCAAGTGAATTTGTCTGGTCAGCGAAGAAAGGGCGATTGTTTTGCATCGTGAGGATGGTCACGGCTGTCAGCACTTACACGATCGCTTTCTCCTTGCGTGATTAAATTTTACCGTCTCCCTCTATTACACACACACACTCTCTCTCTCTCTCTCTCTCTCTTTCAGTCACCTAAACGCCCACATGCACATTTCTTTGCCTCTCAAATTTTCTGAGTGATAAATGGTTTCTGTCCCAGAGATCCACACCAGAGAAATCTATCAAGGCTACTCACAACAGATAAAAAAATATTTTAAAAAAAAATATCGATACACACTTTTGTGTCTATCAATCGTTTTGCCATGAAGAATTTCTTGCCTACGCCTCTGTAATGTCCTGGAAAAGTCAAAAAAGGATTCTGTGGAGTCTACTTAAAATTTATCAGCTAAATTTATAACTGTACTTATAAAACCTCTTCAACATTACCCTATCATAATTGTGCTTTTTCTTCTTTTCGTTAGTTCGCACAACCGTTACGCTTTGCTAATATCTCATAAATAATGGACGATTCCGTTTTGATCGCGTCGAAAGCGGGAAAAAAGACTCTAATTTGTTTCGGCGAGAAAGAAAGAAAGAAAGAAAGAAAGAAAGAAAGGGGAAAACTGTTTAACATTTTCTGCTAATACATAATAAATAATGGACTACCTTGTTTTAGTTGCGTAGAATTAAGGAGGAAAACTCTCCTTTGTTTCATTAAAAAAAAAAGGACAGGAATAGTGAAAGAGAAATAAAGAACAATTTTTTTTTCATAATCATATCGACCCCAGGCAAGGCATTTTACTCCCACTGTTGTGCAGTGGGTACATAGGAGGTAAGTTTTGAGAATTACAGTTTACATTGGGTGTCAGGAAGTTGGTAAGAAAAGGATGAGAATACTGTGTGAAGTGGACAGGGAAAGGAGCAAATGGAGAGAGAGGATGCAGGTTAGTAACATAGGAAATAACTATTGACTTTACATTTAAATTCTTGGAGATTGTAGCTTCGGGCAAGCAAGTAAACGGAAGGGAATTCCACAGGCGGAAAATGCGAGAAAAGAAGCTGATGGAGTAGAATTTACGTTTACATTTTATTGGTTTTACAGTAAAAATGTGGGACCTAGTTGCTAATGTTTTAGCTTGAGTAAATTCATATACAGCGGGGAACCAATGAGCTAAGTTCATCAGAGCAGAAGCCGTGAATGTATTTGTAGAAAAGACACAGAGAAACCACACTGTGCCGGTGAGAAAGTGACTGTATCCGAGATAAATATAAGAAAGAAAGAAGTGTTTCATTTTTTCTCCAATACCTCATAAATGATGACCTATTCCGTTTTGACTGCGTGAAAATTAGAGGATTATCAGTACCAATTGCTCAGAAGCCATATGGCATAGAGTATTGCAGTTTTATTTAAAATGTTGGATTCATCTTCATGTTTTCTTTACATTTGGTCTAAAGATATTAAGGACATTTCTGGATGCACGTTTCCCTGGAAGATGGGTTGGCAGTGACGGACCAATCGCATAGCCACCTTGCTCTCCTGATTTTACCCCTTGAATTTTTTCCTTTTGCTAGTTCGTCAAGAATAGTGTCTACCAGTCTCCTGTGTATGATCTTGCTACACTTCGTAGACGTATTGTTATTGTTGTCCGAACAGTTAACGTTGATATGCTGCAGCGCCTATGGAGGGAGATGGAATATCTTCTTGATATTGTGAGGACAACGAGAGGGGCACATGTAGAATATCGTCAATGAAAGCTGTGAATGTACATTTTACAAAAAACTGCAATACTCTACGTCACATGGCTTTTAAGAAATAAATAATTTATGGACACCATTGTTTCAATGGGAAAATAAAACAAAGGAATAAAGAAAAAAAAGAAAAGAAAACCAAGAAAGAGAAATAAATAAAGAAAATAAAAAATAAAGAAAAAATGTTTAACGTCTCCTGGCAATACTTCATACCTGTACCTTTTTGGCATTCACCCTGGTAGGGTTGGGCCGACTTCCTTCAATGGAAAAAAAGATTTGTTGTGATTTGTTCATGGTATGGTTTTCAGTAACTTTCTCAAAAGTGTCGTAAACCATAACATCAAGAAGTCACCTTTTTGACAAATGGTGAAATTAGAACCCAGGCCTCATGATCAAAACTAATCGACCACCGCCCACATACACGTAAGGTACACACTATTTAAATATATATTGCGCCTGTATAAACAAGAAAAGGCCTTTACAAACTACAAAGTTTGCGGAGGTTTTCTTTTCAGTGGTTAACTTGAGTAACACTTGCACAAATGGTAGATTTTCTAGAGAGAAGTGGATAAACATGAGTTAATTATTTTTTTACTAAAATTTAAAAAAATTACATGGCCTCGTGCGTACTGTAAAATATGTTGAAATTTACTGTAAAAAAAGATCAGTTTTTTTAACAGTTAATTTTCAACATTTATCTTCTCTTTCTTCTATGTGTAATGTCCATTAAGGACGTGGACGATCATGGCTCTACACAATATTTTGTCTTGTGTAACGCTTCATAAATTTTATCGTTTCGCTATCTCTCCTAATTCTTCTTCTTCTTCTTCTTAAGTAGTTCCAGCACCGCTTTTCTCTGTGCCTTTTATCTTTTAAATGTCCTATGAGTCTCAAATTTTCCAACTCCTCTTACACTAATATGATTCCTAGAAATTTCTGTCCCTATTAATCTTTATATTTTTTATGAGTTTCAAATTTCCCAAGTCCTTTTACTCTTATTATGTTTTCCAGAAATTTCTGTCCCTAATTATTTTTATATGTTTTGTGAGTTTAAAAGTTTCATGTCTTTTTACACTATTACGATTCCTATGAATTTCTGTCCCTATAAATATTTATATTTCCTATGAGTTTCAAATTTTCCAGATTTTCTTATTCCATTATGAGTTCAAGAAATTTCTGATTAGAAGGCTAAATGTTCATTTTGTTTTACTTTTCAATAAAAGTTCGCCATTGCTCACATATTCAGCCTATGCTATTCTCAGCATCCTCTTGTAGAACGATATTTCTTTTGCCTAGAATCTCTTTTTCGTCTTTGATGAAATAGACAAACCTTTAGGAGCACTGATTTCACATAAAAGTGAAGTATTTTCTTTCTAACGAAATTTTTCTGTTTCTTGCTTAGATTTTGGAAGGCATACCTCCCTATCACTATTAGCACCTTTGCATTTTCCGTTCACGTTAACAACACTTCCTGCATATGTGAATTTTTGCACTTGTTTAATTTGAACGTCCTCAGTTTGTAATTTGCATGTTGGGCACTTTTTCTTGTTTAACATTATACACTATTTCTTCTTAGCAATAATTTTAGTCTCTTCTAGGTCTTCTTTCTTTTTAACTTTCTCTGTAAGAGTTCTTGTGGTTTTTCTTATCAGCATATGGACTGCTATAAAGTTTGTGGACTTGTAGAACAAATTACCCAGGTTTCGCTTCCTCGTTCATTACAACCTTAACCAGTTCAAGTCCAGAGATAACCAATGTCTTTCTTAAATATCTCCATAAATTGTTTCTCTTACTTCCTCCTATGAGACTCATACAAAACCAAAAACTTAGTCAGTGAGATTTCTTCCCAAGGAGGAACAATTATTGAAGAAATGAAGGCATTTTAAATACATTTGTAAATCTATTATTGTCATTTGAAATCCATAAAATAATGCAATGATTAGGTTAGACAGACCAGCGAATGGAACTAATGTCACTGAAATACACTCCATACCATTACAGAAGAGCCACACATCTATCTAAACTTATTTATAAATGAAACTTTGTCTGTGTGTATGTCTGTGTGTGTGTCCGTTACCTATAGACTCCAAAACGGCTGAAGCGATTTTCATAAAAATTTACACAGTTGTACTATAAGCGTCTGCGAGTGTTCTTAGCTAGGATTTGTGTCAAGGTACCCCCGATAAATATCGAAAATCGATAATCAAAAAAATCGGTTTATAGAAGGAATGGTCCGATTTTAATCAAATTTGATACACTCATAGACAAAAACATAAGAAACGATATTCAGAAGTTTCAAGGTTGCAGTTCTTACAACAGTGCAGAAAATTTTATATCGATACCAGCAAATCAAAATTTGATTTACATCCATTCATTTTTTTTTCAGTCTACGGTTTCGATTTAACTGGAAACAACTATTGCTTTTTAGTCTTTCGTACCAACGTCCAAAGAGTCTGAGCTCCAGGACCATGGATTAGTTTTAAAGCTTTCATTACACCCGGGTAACGCAGGGCTATACTGCTAGTTGTACTATAATACAGTTGTTTGTGCATTCATGGAGCCAACATCAAAATCAAATAAGTACAGTTATTTAAAAACTGGGGAGTTTTTTTTTTCAGACGACAGAAAATGTGACAGAAAACAGAATGACCATTAGAATAGCAAACGGTGTCTTTCAAAAGCTAAGCAAAATATTAGGGAAAAGCAAAGTTTCATTAGGAATAATGTGTAAGAATGCTGAAATGTTCGGTAATGTCAATCTTTTTTCAAGGCAGAGAATGCTTGACAATTTCCTGGTGAATAAAAAAAAAGACTTGAGACAAAAAAGATGTACTTTTGTAGTGTGGTCGGGTGTTCAGAAGATTATAGGTGCTAACAGGAAATTCGTGATCGAATTTCACGATGGTGTATTTTCCAAGGAGACGACATTTTGATAATATCCACCCGCGTGAATGACCCCAGCGTGCGGTAGTTTCAAGAATTGCCAGAATACCATATCACGTATTGAACTAGACCTTGTGAGCGAAATTGATTTAAAGAGAACTCTTCGGAAGCCGTCAATAACGGTGTTAGGAATAAGTCAGAAGATACCGTGATCAAAGTTGTGATCACTCTAGATTAAACGTTTTCGGTCCAGATCTCATTCAGTCAGTTAAGTGCCATACGTGATACACACTTTGGGTGATCATGTCTCGAAAGAGACATGATTGACTGGGTAGATTATCCCGCAGTAGGTTGTCATTGCTTTCTGTGGTAGACTGATTGCCAGCCAAGGTTATAAAACACATTTTTTCCGTTATTTAATGAATAACTGGAGAGAAGAAACGGATTAATACCTTTCTTAAGGGTATTTGTGCGTAAGTGAATGCATGGAATTCACCTGGGATTCGAACTCGGCTCTCCGCTTTATCGTTCTGAGTTGATATCCACTGCACCCCAAAGCACCTCGCAGGTATCAGGATCACTTGAAAAGGTTTAACTGATGGACTATGTAGGTGTTAACCAAACTCGAAGGTGCAGATTGGTCTTCTCAGAAACGTGCAGCTGGTCATAAGTAGAAAATACGACAAGCAAGACTTTAGATGTTTATCGGACACGCAGTCTGATCTGGTGTTATGACAATAATATGCCTATAAGCAACCATATTTCTTGTCGCCATAAAAACATTAGAAGTAATGTGAGGAAAGACTTTTTCATTAATTTTGTCAAGAAATACTCTTTTTTCTTGTTATCATGTTATTTTTTCTTCATTTTGATTATCAAAAAGCAGAATTCTTTTTTACAATTTTTTTCTAGTAATTAAATATTTCGTATAATTTTGAATGGTGTCTTTTCATTTCCGAGTATGCTTGTTGGTCGATCAGTTGTTTTTGTTTAGCACACATAAATACATCTATGGGTTATTTAATGCCGAAATTTCAATATGTTGAATACAACTTTATAGCTTCAACTAAATATTTTTTTAAAGTAGTTGCACTATTTCAATTACAGATAAAATATATTCTTGGTCAATTTACTATAAAATATATACTTGGTAAGGAGAGTTTTGTAATTTGCTTGAAGCATTGTGTATCACGGTCCAGCAGCGGACAACTTCAAACCAAGCACTCCTATCATTCTGAAGATGAGATTCTGATCTCGACATACTAATTAATAATAAATAAGTAATACTCAACACCTTCTTTACCGCCCTTTATTATACTAAACGCAATGTGATAGCCTTCAAATACCTACCCATACATATTCTTGGTCATTTTGCTATAAACTACTAGCAGTATAGCACGGCGTTGCTCGGGTGTAATGACAGCTTTAAAACTAATCCATGGTCTTGGAGCTCAGACTCTTTGGACGTTGGCACGACAGACTAAAAATCAATAGTTGTTTCCAGTTCAAACAAAACCGTAGACTAAAAGAAAAATGAATGGATGTAAGTCAAATTTTGATTTCTTCGCATCGATATCAAGTAAGTTTTATCATCGTAAACTGAATTTTGAGTAAATGGTATCATGGCGGAGACTAAGAATTACAATTATACTTACTTAGAGCCAAACCCGAAGCAAAAACTAAAATAAAAGGGCTGAAAAAATACAGACAGACAGGCAGATAAACAGACAGACAGACACACACACACACACACACACACACACACACACACACACAAACACACACACACACACAAAAAAAAAATCTTGCTTTTTATGTATATATGTTATCGATTTTCTGCAATATAATATGAACTGCAACCTTGAAACTTCTGAATATTGTTTCTTATGTTTTTGTCTATGAGTGTATCAAATTAAAATCGGACCACCCCTTCTATAACCCGATTTTTTCGATTATCGATTTTCGATATTTATCGGGTGTATCTCGACAGAAATCCTAGCTTATAGCAGACGCTTATAGTACAATTGTGTAAATTTTCAAGAAAATTGGTTCAGCCGTTTCGGAGTCTATAGGTGACGGACACACACACACACATACACATACAGTCAAAGTTCCATTTATAAATAAGTTTAGATATTGTTGGAAATTCTACTATAAAACGTATTGCTGGTCATTTTATTTTAAAATTGAATTTCTAGTCATTTTATTATAAACATGTATTGTTGGTCATTTTACAATATAAAAATGTGTTACTAGTGATTGTTCAAACAAAATGCATTTTTATGCTTGCATAAAGTTTTGTTTTTCTTTGGGGTGTCACAATTTGCTCATAGCTGGGACACAAACAGGTTCTACCACTTCGGGTCACGGTGGACCTATGAATAACAGCAGTTAAGATTTGGTTCCATGCTTCTCAGAACCTTCAATCTTCCGATCAGAGATCTTTCTGGTCGGATATAGTTTAACGGTGTATGCTTCCAACGAAATTTTCTTGTCTTTCAATACTCTACTTAGCCTTTGGAAATCATCTTTGGCCATTCCAGTACTCCTTCGCATCTCAGTGTCGCACATACCGTCCTCTGTTTAAACACTTTGCAGGTATTAAAATATCTGTACCAGCTTCATTTTAGTATTTCCTGTAATTGGTAATTTTCTGGGCGAGAGCGCTTAATCTGATGTGATCAGCAGTACTCTTGTGGCTTTGTCGAAGCACAACTATCCATGACTTCTGAAAAGTTCCGTCTTTTCAGTTTCATATCACTAGGATTTATCCAACTACCTGGCACTTTCAGAAGGGGCCGCACGCTAGAGTTGTCTCTTCAATAAGTCTTAACAAATCGACTATAACGAGATTCGGACCTTTGACATCTGAGAGTGAAGGATGTTTGATTGGTGCACGAAATCAATTTATCTTTACAGGAAAAGCGTTGCCTGGCAGAAGGTAAAATGGATTGAAATAGAATTATAAAAAAAAAGGTTGTAGAGAACTCATTTTCATAAATTATATAGCATTAAAATCAGCTTTCGAAATCTTGAAAACTGATAGCGAACATCCCTCTCATTAGTGACGCACAGAACATAATTAATATATGACCTTGGCGTTTGTATTTTATTACTGTATGTTGAAACATAGGTTCTCGATCGAAGTTAAGCAACGGGTACACTAGTAAATACTTAGCTAGGGGAGCGCTTCGGAATACTTGTTGTGTGTGTGGGTGGTGTAACGAATAGCGGTTCGGAATGAGAAATCAAAGAGCCGAGCTCGAATTCCAGTAAAGATTATTAACATTCACCTCCGCGTTAATATCTTTGGGTATTCATGAATCGAAAGCAGATATGATCGGCTGCGCGCGTCACATATATAAGTGATACTATTAATGCATATACACTCGAGTTCAGAATAAAAATATAGGTCGGAATAATTAAAAATTCATTTGTTTTCGGGACAAAAAAGAAAGTATATGAAGTTGGGATAATTGGAGAAGTGGAATAAACAAATAGGTTGGAAAAAAGTGTAATAAACATAGGTGGGGTTTGGAACAACAGTGGATCAGTAATAAATAAATAAAATCTAAATAACCAGGCGGTTTCATTTGCTCCGGACACGAGGGTTTGTGTAATATAAGTCCAAGTTTTACCTTAAGCGTCTATACAAAACACCAAACTAACATAAAAAAAAGCACTGGCAATTTACAGGGTGCGATGGATGAATTGTCGTTTAAAAACACATCAAAATGAATATAACACTGACATCACATTTTAACAGATATACAGAGTGTGATGGATGAAGTGCGGTTTAAATGACGCTAAAATGAAAATAATACTGACATCTCATTTTAATAGATAAACGGTGCAATGGATGAATTGCTGAATGTTTGATAGCTTCAGGCACGAATATCAAGCAGTATATCATGGCGTTTTCATATTTTTGGTGGAGCGAATGGTGTCATACTCCTTTTTTTTCCTCATAGAAGGTGCCCAACAGACACTACTATACTACGCAGGCTACAAAATAAACAATGCGCATGTGCCAAAATATATAAAATGGCAACAATTTACCCATCACACACTGCACTGTGTGTTTATATATATATATATATATATATATATATTATCAACTATTGTTTTAGAACATCTACAAACTACAACAACAATGTACATTTTGTTTCGACATTGAAAGGACAATGGTTCGTCAGGTAGTTAATAATGATGGTAATGAAGGTTTTCTTGAAAAAAATGTAAGAAATTATATTTTTTTCTTTAAATAAAACGTTCATTACTCATTATTAACAACCTGATGAGACATCATTCTTTCAATGTCGAATCAAAATGCACACTTTTTTGGTAGTTATTAGTTTGTACATGTTCTAAAGTTATAATTTAATAATAAATATTCATTGCTCTATTTTTATATTGAGCTCTGATTTAAATTAAGGTTTTGAACGTTGTAATTATATTCTTTATTGTTTATTCACTTGAATATATATATATATATATATATATATATATATATATATACACATATATATATATATATATATATATATATATAGTCATCCGCAGACAGATCTGTTTCGCTGTATCACTGCTCATCAGTACGGTTAGACTCCGATTGCTTTTAACCCAGAATTGAAACCCGACCGAATTGGCGTCAGTCAGTGATTCTATATATATTGTTTAATTACTGTGTTTCTGGTTATAATAAGCTTGGACCAGTGCACATTTGTATTAAAAAGTGTTCAATACAATTATATTGTAGAACTATTGAATAGTTTCCATTTATAAACGAGTTATTACGGGAACCAGGTTTCTACCATGAGTGGTGTCTTCGGGCGCTTTGCAATAACTCTATAAATATATATATATATAAATATATATAAATATTTATATAAATAGTATAAATATATATATAAATATATATATTCATAAATATATCTATCTATCTATCTATCTATCTATATATATATATATATATATATATATATATATATAACTATCCGAGTGAATACAGAACGAAGAATTCTTTCAACGTCCAAAATATTAATTGAAAGCAGTGCTCGATATATAATATATAGAGCTGTGAATATTTATTATAAATTATACTTTAGAACATGTACATAATTTCTCTATATATAATCGCGATAAGGAAAAGAAAAAGAGGCCAATGCCGAAACGAACGTGCCTTTGTCGCGATTATATATAGAGAAACCATGTAAATGTTCTAAAGTATAATTTAAAATAAATATATATATAACTATATATAAATATTTGTGATAACTCTCGACAAGAAACCGAGTTCGAATTTCAGTTGAATTCTTTGCATTCACATACGCACAAATATCTTTGGGAAAGGTATTAATCCGTCTCTTGCCTCCAGTTATGGGTTAAATATCAGGACAGATTAGGTTCTATAGCCTTGGCTGGCAACCAGAAAGTAATGGCAACCTATTGCGAGATAATCTTCTGCTCTGTCAGTCATGTCTCTTTCGAGACATGATCGCCCAAGCGTGTATCGCGTATGGCACTTAACTGACTGACTATATATATATATATATATATATATATATATATATATATCAGCGTATATATTTAAAAGCGCATATTCTTGTTTATAAATTATTGTGCATAGATGATATTCAGATGTGAATTTTTGTGAATATATCGATTATGAGAGAACGAAGAAATAAGAGGACGAAGGCGAACATAATGATAATGAGGAGATAAGCGTCTTGTATACGGTTGCCAACGAGGAAAGCCATTCTCATGGACCATACATCACCATGGCAACGCTCATTTCCCGCCATCACAACCGTTTCCTGCGAAACCTGATTCCTTTCGTAGCAGCACGTGGGATCCTCGACCGACCGCCGGTCGATTGTAGTGGTCAATATCACCGTGACTTCTTTTTTCTTTCTTTCTTTCCTTCTTTCTTTGTCTTTCAATATCTATGATTCCATTGATTATGCTTTCATTCTTATTTTCTCTCTCAATAAGTCATTTTTCAATTTGTATGCATTGGTCTTGTTTCACACTGGCTACTAAATTATTTCGTTTTCTCTAGATCCATTTCTTTTCTTCTTTCTTTATGTGTTTCTTTGTTTCTTTCTGTAATTTGCGCTGATTATCTCTTTCCTCCCCATTTCTTTCTGTCTCTATGTTATTTTCTAATTCTATCTTTCTCTCCTCTCTCTTACTCTTTTTTTTTCATGTTCTCTGTCATTATTTCTCGTTTGTATGCGTCTTGACCACTTAATTATTTTTCTCTTATCGTATCGTTACTTTTTTTTCGTTTCTTTGTTTCTTTTCTTTCGGATTATCATTTTCCTCCGCTTTTCTACTACACCTGTCTTTCTCTAATTCTCTATTTCTCTTAACTTTTCTTTCATATTCTCTCTCCATATTTACCTTTAATTCTTTTTTTGTTTACGCTGGTCTGATTCAACTAAATTATTTCTGCTCTTATCTCATTGTTCTTTTTCTTTATTTTTGATCGTTCTTTCTCAAACATTCTTTCTTTCACACCTCTCTTTTTATCTTTTTTTTTTCATGATTTACTATAATTATATAATTGACTCACTTTTTTATCTCTCCCTCTTCTTTTCTTTCTGTTTGTGTGCCTTCTCTTTTATCCTCCTCTACATTTCTCTTTTGTTCTCTTTATCTCTTTCTTTTTTTTTTTTTTTTTTCATCACTCTGTTATTCTTCTACCTTCGGCTTGTTTACCTTGATCTGCACACAGTGGCACTGACCACCAAATTATCTCACCTCGCGCTTCTTCCCCCTCTCTCTTGCTCTCTCTCTCTCACTCTCTCTCTCTCTCGCTCTCTCTCTCTCTGTATCAGCATCCTGTATGTCTTTCTTCTTTCCCTTACCTTTCTTCCTCTTTGTCTTCTTATATATTTTTTCTCTTAGCGTTTCTTTCTTTCGGTTTTTCCTCTCCGCATTCTCTCTATCTCACTTCATAATTTAACTGTCTATTAACTTTTCGTTGATTTTCAATTTCTCTCTTTCTTTTTCCATTATCGTTATTTTCTTTTTTTTCTCTCTCTCTCACTCTCTCCAATATCCTGATCCTGCCTACATTTTCGTTTCAATCCTTTTCTCCCTCAGATTTTTTATTTCTTCTACAGTTTTACTCCCACAATTCTCTCTCTCTCTCATTCTTGTCCGTTCTTTTATGTTCTCTCTCTCTCTGCATCTATTTCAGTTTCATTTGTATGCTTTTTGTCTTGTTTCACACTGACTAGTAAATTATTTCTTCTTTTCTCTCCGGTTCTTTCCTTTTCTTTCTTTGTTTCTTTCTGTTATTTTTGCAGATTATCTATTTTTTCTATTCATTTCTTTTTATCTCTGTATCTTTCTCTTATGTGCGTTGTGGTACAGTGGATATCGACGAGAAACAGGGCAGCCGAGTTCGAATTCCAGTTGAATCCATTGCATTCACTTACGCGCAAATACGCTTGGGAAAGGTATTAATCCGTCTCTTCCCTCCAGTTATGGGTTAAATAGCAGGACAGATTGGGTTCTATAGCCTTGGTCGGCAACCAGTCTAAAGCAGAAAGCAATGGCAACCTACTGCGGGATAATCTTCTTCCCAGTCAGTCATGTCTCCAAAAAGACATGATCGCCCAAACGTGTTTCACGTATGGCACTAAACTGACTTTCTCTGGTTCTCTTCTCTCTGTTACACCTTCTTTCATAATCTCTCTCTATCCACCCGTCTCTCTATCTCAGCCACTTTTGCTTCTTTTTTCAGGATTGGAATTCCTGCTTTCTGTCAATTTCTTTCTTAAATCCTCTTCTTTCTACATTTTATTTTCTTTTTATCAGCCTTCAAATATAAATTTAAAGGTTCCACCTCAAAAAACGTATTTTATTCTTAGCGTTTAGATATTTTTTAGGCAAAATCTATATTTCTAGTATTTCTATAGTCTTTAGCAAAATCACACTACGATCCACTACCACACTCCCCTTTTGTTTCATTCTCATTCTCTCAAAATATCTCCATAGGTTCATTATCTATCTATCTATCTATCTATCTATCTATCTATCTATCTATCTATCTATCTACACAGATTCCGTATCTATCTATCTATCTATCTATCTATCTATCTATCTATCTATCTATCTATCTCAATAACCCTACATTTAGCCTTTCTCTCTTTTTCTCAATGAATCTGTCTATTTCAGAAAATTTTATGATGCAAATATCTATCTATCTATCTATCTATCTATCTATCTATCTATCTATCTCAATAAATATAGATTTACTCCCTCTCTCTCTCCCTCAATGAATCTGTCTCTTTCAAAAATTTTATTATCTCTCTATCTCTCTCTCTATCTCTCTATCTCAATAAATATATATTTACCCTCTCTCTGCCTCAATGAAATCTCTTTCAGAAAATTTTATGTTAACATATATCTACCTATCTATCTATCTATCTATCTATCTATCTATATATAAATATATCTATGTTCACTCTCTCTGTGTCTGTCTGTCTGTCTGTCTGTCTGTCTCTCTCTCTCTCTCTCTCTATATATATATATATATATATATATATATGTTCTTCTCCATTATGTCCTGACCCATCTCTTTTTTTTTTTTTTTGCATTATTGATACGTTGTTTCGATTTTACTTAAGCTCCTGTTGTCATTCAACTCATCCTTATTGAATTTTGTCTTCGTCCGGGCCATTGTTTCTGCTTATTTTCATTATTTTCTTCTCTCTTTTCCGACTATTTTCTACATTGATCCAGTGTTTAATTCTATTTTTCGCCCGCTCTTAACATTAATCCTCTAAGAGTACTTTCTCGTTTTCTATTCCCCATCGTTCCTCAGACACAAGTTCACTTCAACATCGAAATCATGGACACTTGTTGCCTGCCCACCTCTCAGTCGACTTAAGACCATATTATGTTCAAACAACGGTTCCTGTAAGCTTATCATCGTCAAGCCTGGTGTGTACCTAGATGCAGGTCGTCTTGGAAATACCAGTTGTTATAAGCTTGAATGTCCGGATGGTTAATGACATGGAAATATTAATCGAAGAACCGAGATCCAAATCCGGTATAGGCTAATTAGTATAACATTAATCACATTTACAATCTAAAAAGTATTTTTTTTTAATCATATCACCCCAAGCAAGGCGATAACGCCACTGATGCTCAAGGGGCTACTTAAGAATAAGAAGATTAGAAAAAAGAAAGCCGGAAACCACATCCTAAACAGGGAACAAGGGATGAGCCTCTTCACCTGTTCAAAAGACGTGGGTGGAGTGTGAACCGGGCGAAAGTTTTGGCTTTAAATAACCTACAGAGGGTTGATAATTCTTCTGAAAAATACCCAATCAATCAACGCCTCTGTGTCAGAATTATTTTTGTTGTCTGTTTTGTTATTGTTCTTCTTCTTGATTTTCTTTTCGAATATGCGCCATACGAGCTCTCACACATAATCTATCTTTCAACATATACACATGCGATCATTTTCTGCTCTTCTTATAGTCTGTTGGTACTAGGGTAATTTTATGTAATCGTTTCACCCCAAGCAAGACCTTACTGCCACTTCTTGGCATTACGCGGTCTTTGTCTTTTTCTACCCCGGCTGTAATGAGTAAGACTTTTATCACCAAGTCATTATTATCTTCCACCGCAAAGCTTCTTAGAAGCTAAAAATATATTCTAGCAAAGGGTTGATAAACTGTAAAAAACAAATCAATAAAAAAAATAAGCGCTTTATTCCATTAGCCTTACATTCGTATCCGAAACGTAATAAAAGTAGTTTTTGTGGAATTGAGAGATCTTTATTTAAAATTCGGCATTATTCATCCTATTGCATATGTAATATTTACTATATGCTTTTGTTTGAGAAACTTGACTGTAATATGTCTGCACATACACACACACACACACACACACACACACACACATATATATATATATATATATATATATATATGTGTGTGTGTGTTATATGTATTTATGCAGAAAATTTTCTTTAAGAAAAATAATATCATAGATAAGATATGTACGTAATATTTAGTAAATGCACGTGTTGGAGTAGACAATATATATATATACATGATGTTATATATATATATATATATATATATATGTGTGTGTGTGTGTGTGTGTGTGTGTGTGTGTGTGTGTATATATGCAGAAGTGTTTCTAAGGCAAATGTTATTATAGATGACATGCTTTTTTGTCGATTAATTTTACTGATAATTTTTTTCAAAACAATGAATAATCCACGCCAGAGAAGGTGGAAATTCTGATAACTAATTTCCAAGCTTTTCTGAAGGAAAGTACAATAAATATAGTTTAAGGATTCAACATTTTGAACTGTGTATGTATTTATATTTATAGATATATATATATATATAGATATGATGATACGTGTGTACTTAGCTCAAGTCACTTCCCCACATCTAACGAGATGGTCAAAGATTTTTTTGCTGCATCTAATTCTATGCGCCTATGGCTTAATGGGTAGCGACTCGACTGACATAAAATCGGTCGTTTTGATCCGGCCAGAAGCAAGTGGATGTGTCTAGCTACACTGATGACCGGTGGTACAGCAAAATAGGCTTGTATGTGGATGACTAATACATATATATGTGAAAAGTGTTCGGCGAAACAGAACATTTGCGCAATTTTTACAGACTTGTACATGAGAAAGTCACTTACACGAACACAAGAAAATAAATTAATAAAAATTATTAATTGCAGTATTTTGTCAATTATCTTTAATGAAAATTGTCTAAAAGAAGGACTACTATGCAAATACACAACATATTGCACATAATATTCTACTTCACAATCACTCACACGAACACCAGAATATTCTACTCCACACTCACTCACACGAGCACACACAAACACGCGAACACTTATATATATATATATATATATATATATATATATATATATATATATATAAGTGATTATAAGGCAGACACGTTATTTCATCGTATGTATTTATATACATATATATTTAGAGCTCTCTTAGAGAGTTATTCTACCAATGTATGTACAGGATACTCCTTTGAATTCTTCTATATCTACACCGCATGCTGATATATATATATATATATATATATATATATATATATATATATGTATATATATATATAACTTCATGTTTTGATGTTATTATCGCTTGTTTACTCTTAAGCGCTTCGCCCAACGACTATTTTAATCAATACAATTTTGTCTCCATCATATGATTCACTCGGAGCGAGTCCGGCCAGTCCTCAAGCGATCAATCTGTCGTCCAACCCAATAATTATGCATTGTTTTCAGTCCGAGCAATCATGTTGCTAACATCATTTTTCGCATCAACAAAGATATCTCAACGACTAGTGCATGTCGAGTGCAAGCTTTTTTAATAAAAAAACATATTCGTTTTGTTGTTGTTGTTGTTCCTTAAATAAATTTTAATAATATTCACTAATGCTAGCCTTATGGTTAGTAGTATAAGGGTTAGGTGCAGTTACGCTACTCTTGCAAGTGTTGTTTGTTTGTCTGCTTTTAAAACTGCCTTTTTCAGAAGGCTAATGTTTACCGAGTTTCTTGGTACAGGCTGAGAGGAAATAACAAAATCAATTATGCAGTTTCAGTCGTATATAGCTCTATACAAATATTTGCTTCCAAGTTGTTTTATGCATGACAAATTAAATAATAATCGTTCCAACGCAGGGGCCAGATAGAATGACTACATCGAATCAATAGTTAGATCTAGTGTTAGGAAGGTCGGGTCACTGTGTCGTGCCAGGAGGTTTTTTCTCTCGCCAGAATCATTCTTGCAGATATACAAATCTATCATTCGTCCATGCATTGAATTCTGTTGCCCTATCTGGTCAGGCTCTCCTGCTATTGATCTCAGGGTTCTCGTCAAATACAAAAGAGGACCTGTAATATAATCGATCCCGATTTGGCAGCTCAACATCAACTCCGACGTAATGTGGCTTCCCGCTGATTTTTTACGAATATTTTTACGGCTTATTCTCTGACGTGCTTATCTCTCTGGTGCCCTCTCTACATGAATTTAATGGGGTTAATATACTGACAACTAGGTCCCACCCTTTTACAGTTAAAACTTTCAAATATACTATCCACTTCAACTTGATAATTTTTTTTCCTGCACTTTTCACCTGTGGAACTTCCTTCTATATACTTTGTATTGTGGGGACCTACCTACAAATGGACTCTTCCACACTTTTATAATATGGCTACCAACTCTGAGTGAGGAGACACTGAGAAGTCACTAAGTAGTAGCCACAGAGTGAGTGAATGAGTGAGTCAGGACGCTGCGAGAGGAAGTACTCTCCAGTCCACATTTCCCTTTGTACTACGTTTTCCGGGAATATACTATTCAACTTTATATCTGTGTCCGTGTTATCTTTCTATGGCCCTTCCGTCATAACCTTTTGTTTCCCTGATAACTACAATCTCCAAATGCAACATTAACTGTCATCTTTCATCTCCCTGATTCCCATCTTTCTTTTATTCTTTCCCTGCCACACCCTGGATTTGGTTTGTTGGGACGCCCGCGCCTATTCGGCTATAATGGACTATTCCATTACTATGTAAAGTAATGGTGGCATCTGCGTAGGAGAGTGTGCCGAGCAGCCGTATCGACAAGTCAGTCGTAGACTTCCGGTGACGACCCGAAAGTACCCATTGCTCATACTACGTCTTACGACGGTTGAGACGATTAATCTCTATTCTTGTATTGGATACTAGTAACCTATGTAAATACTATTTCCGCGGAATACAACAATTAACCTATTCCTGTTGTTGAGTTATTTATTCTTACTCACAACACAACATTGTTCTTCGCTTTACTTTCAAGTAACGCCCGGCGCACCAGTATTTCCACCTTTTTCTTATCCTTTCTCCAATATCCCAGGTATCTTTTCATTCTCGCTCTCCTCTTATGTAACACCCTGAACACCAGTGGCAATAGTACTTTGCTTGGGGAGAAATGATTATAAAAAAGGAGTGCTATGTAAATATATTGACATATTTAGGGATATTTAACAAAGCTTCTTATACTAGTGGGAGAAACTTGATCGTTTATCAAAAGTCTCCCGTATTCTCCAGAGTCGATGAGGTCATCTTGCTGTCTATTCTTTTATATGGAGCCGTAACTTGAGCCATCTATTACGACTGACATCTTCAATCAGTGTTAGTATCTCCTCGTTATACATATGACCTGTAACTTTGTAAGTTGGGTCTATAAGAATTGAACTTATTGAAGTTGCAATATTACTGAAATGAAAAAACGAAAGACTATGATTTTCAAAAGACACTACCATTAGTAAACTGCTGTTTGGGTGAACAGGCAATATTGAAAAAGATTACCCCCACAAATAGCCCAATCCGTGAAAAAGAAAATAGTAAAATATCTTCTACCAACAGTAGACAACAAACGTTACTGACAGTGATATTGTAGGGGCCGCGAATATGTTAATTGGCCTTGTGCCGAACACAACCGAAGTCCCTACAAATTAAAATATCAGAATGTTGAATGAACGGTTAAAAAATGAAAGTATTTTGTTTGTGAAATAAATATAATTTTACTAATAGAACTAAATAACAAATTTTTAAGAAGTAAAATAACACGTTCATACAGAAAATGCATGATGTTATTTGTTTAAAGAGGAATCTAAGTATTTAAATGTCCAACAGAAATTGAGAGTTCATGGTTGATAGTAGCAGAATGCGTGTATGTAAAAAGATTAAAAAGTTTATTTAACTAATAAAGTCTGTGTTCCCTTTCTTTTTATGGCCGGAGAAAAAGTGAAGAGGAAAGTCAAGCAATAAAGGAAATTGTACTGATTGGTCTTTAAGTGAAGATGTCCTGCTGTTGTGGATGTTGTTTTCTTTAGAGGCGTTGAGTGAAACGAAGAAAAGAAAATTGGAAGAAGAGGTAGAATGAGTATATGTCGACCTGACATGGCCACGGCTTGATATTTCTTCCTTATATTGTGACAAGATGCTTTAGATTCCGCTCCCATTCTGACTGCTTTTAACCGGTCATAAAGCGTGGTTAAGTAGTGGGTTTTAGTCATGTTATCGGCTCCAGCAAGCATTTTCATTCTTTAGGCGTGAAAAAAAAATGACTGACATCATAGATCAATTCACTATTTCCTATCCAATCAGCATCCAGAATTTTACTTTCTGCACTGACTTGTGAAATTTGCCTTGGTCTGGGTTTTTCCAAATTTTTTCTAGTCATTTGGATCCGATTTTGCGGGTGTGCAATTTTACTTTTTGTGTTTCAGTTAACTTCTAGATGATATAGGATTTGTATCCTATAATCCCCCCCCCAGCATATTGATAAATATTGAAGTGTCTCAAAAATGGTTTCTTATTGTAGCTTACATGTAACACAAGGACGAAAGTGCAGAGTACTCGGTGAGGATCGAACTCACTACTCAGCCGGTTTAAAAAGACAAGCCTGCTAACTAGCACCACACCTCCAAGTGTTTTTTCAGAATTTATATAAAGATTTAAGTTTAGTGAATTGAACCAAAAATTATTTGTGGCACAGATAATAATTGAAAAAGAAATAAAATAATAAGCATAGTCTAGATAATCAGAAACATACCGAGGAAGAAAATTCAAGGAAATGTTTTAACACTTAAACATTTCTTACCCAAGAGTATCGTTTAAGTGACTTGCTTTGTAGGAAAAGAACATTAATATTTCTTAGAAAGTTTTAAGGGAAATCTTTACGCTTTCATTATTTTATTACGTGTCTGTTTCAATATTTATTACTTCCTTTTCTTACTAGGAAATCTAGTTTGAAATACTAAATGACCACTAAAGCTAAGTGTATCAAGATTTAGACCGAGAAAAGTAGTTCCAGAAAAAAGCTTCACAGGTATTCCGATGATTAAGTTCACATGAATCAATTTCTCCACTGGTAGCTCAATCATTACGTAAAATAACCCGCCATGATTTAGCTAGACTCGTCAGATTAGGACTTTCATATCAATGCCGGGCATGGCCCAAAATTCAATCAAAAATATCTAAACTGTCAGCTGTATACAACCATATTCTAAGATCGAAGTTTTAAGTTGGCTTCGAACGAATGTAGGTCTACGCAAGGACCATTCTTCTTGGAACCTCGTCGACTGGCTTTACACAATCGCAAATATCTGTATCAAATAAAAGAAAACAAAACACTTGAAGAATTTCAACAGCAGCGACAACGAAAATGTACAGCACACATAAGTCGTAGATAAAATAGTTATATTATCAAAATGTTAGCATTCCATTTACTTCAAATAAATACTTAATATAGTCATAATAATGATAATAATAATAATAGTAGTATTATGAAAATAATATATATACATTTTAATCCTTTCATACCATGCAAGGCAATAAAACTACTGAGATGCAAGAGGTTACTGTGTATTAGACCATATGAGAAAGAAAGACATTAATGGAAGAAAACAGTAAAAGATTTGGAATTAATGGGAAAGATGATCAGGATTGATTGTATTTACATTTTTAAACCTCAGTGTTGACTCGAATGCAAAAAGCCGGAAGAGAGTTCCGGATAATGTAAATAGTGAAAATACTACCTCATCTCAGAAGCATAGACACATTTATTGTGTAACTAACAGTATAGCCCGGCGTTGCTCGGGTGTAATGAAAGCTTTAAAACTAATCCATGGTCCTGGAGCTCAGACTCTTTGGACGTTGACACGAAAGACTAAAAAGCAATAGTTGTTTCCAGTTAAAGCGAAACTGTAGACTGAAAGAAAAATCAATGGATGTAAGTCAAATTTTGATTTCCTGGGATCGATATCAAATAAGTTTTTTTCGTCGTAAACTGAATTTGAAGGCTAAATAAGTCCTCTGAGTAAATGGTATCATGGTTAAAACTAAGAACTACAATTATACCTACTTAGAGCCAAACCCGAAGCAAAAACTAAAATAAAAGGGCTAAAGAAAATACAGACATACAGGCAGATAAACAGACACACACACAAACATCTTGCCTTTTATATATATATATTATCGATTTTCTGCACTATTGTAATAACTGCAACCTTGAAACTTCTGAATATCGTTTCTTATGTCTTTGTCTATGAGTGTATCAAATTTGATTAAAATCGGGTTACTCCTTTTATAACACGATTTTTTCAATTATCGATTTTCGATATTTATCAGGGGTACCTCGACACAAAACCTAGCTAAGTACAGACGCTTATAGTGCAACTGTGTAAATTTTCAAGAAAATCAGTTCAGCCGTTTTAGAGTCTATAGGTAACGGAGACACACACACACACACACACACACACACACACACACACACACACACACACACACACACACAAAAACAAAACTTTCATTTATAAAAATGTTTAGAGTCAGGCGATGAACGAAAGCATTTAACCACGCAGTATGCTTACCAAGGATTTTTTTTGCTTTTTTGGGCGGGGAGGGGGACATGATCTAGTCGATGATAATTTAGTGAGTCGATGGGAATTTTACGCCAGTCAAACGATATTGAAAGTATAAGATTCTTTTTCTTTCTTGTAATTTATTACCGATGGGAAATGCAGCCGATTCGCAATAACCGAAGAAAGAAAATAATACTTTAGCAATTAGTCAGACAGCAAGTTTGATTTCATGGCAAAGAGACCACAGGTGACTCTAAGAGCGGTTAAGTAGAACAAATTGGCAAAGTTTCTTCAGGGAATGAAAATCGTAATACTTGGCAAAGACAGAAAATCTATTGTCGACCCATTAATTAGGATCGAGCCTTTTCATGCTTTTCATGATGCTCCAGGTATGCAGTTGGTGGCGAACTGTTGGTGACGAATTGATGCTCATCAAGTATTTTTTAATTCTCTGTTTGGATAGAGAAGTGTGGTATTTTTCTTGAGATGGTTCGTTGTCCAGTTGTTTCAAATAAGAACTCAATCTTTATTAATACGTTCTACATTAAAACTTACTCTGAGATTAGTTTTCTTTTACTACTTCGATTAAAGCGCCTTAAAAAGAGACTTTGTATCAAAATTCGCCTTAGTTAAATGGGGAAGGAGCATTGTAAATATCTACTTTTCGACATGATTACCCGTTTTTGTTTATGATGTTTGCATAAAGTTGGTAATTTAGCTGATATCCTGCCTTCAGGCATGGTTCTTTATAGTTTTCAACATTCCTCTGAGTTACTATCAACCACAAGTTCAGTCATTTTTCTTACAGGAAAATCATCTTCTTTTTGTATTACTTACTTAGATTTCTTTTTCAGCAATTTACTTTTAGAACATAGTAGCAGTACAGCCCGGCGTTGCTCGGGTGTAATAAAAGTTTTAAAACTAGTCCATGGTCCTGAAGCTCAGAATCAGCGTAAAAAATATTTGTGTGAAGTTTGATGAGAATCGGATAAAATTTGTGGATTTGTATAAAGGACATACAGACAAGTAAACAGACACACACACAAACATCATGCCTCATATATATATATATATATATATATATATATATATTCGATTTTCTGCATTATTGTAAGAACTGCAACCTTGAAACTTCTGAATATCGTTTCTTATTTCTTTGTCTATGAGTGTATCAAATTTGATTAAAATTGCACCACTCCTTCTATAACCCGACTTTTCGATTATCAATTTTCCATATTTATCGGGGATACCTCGACACAAAACCGAGCTAAAAACACTCGCAGATGCGTATAGTACAACTGTGTAAATTTTCAAGAAAATCGGTTCAGCCGTTTCGGAGTCTATATGTAACGGACACACACACAAAGTTTTATTTATTAATAATATGACTCATTTTTATTAGTTATATTTTGTCAATTTTGTCAAATTCATATTTGATTGTTCTGTGATCTTTAGAATTTGTGTTACCTATCCTAGATATTTTAATTATTGTTTCTGTCGTTATTACTCAAGTGATGGGTTTACTGTTTTTTTGTACAATTCTTTTTTTGCAATGATATTTGCCAAGATCGACCAGGTTTCAAAGACATTTCTAATCATTCGAATAATATAAATGAAAACATCCATGCAAGGTGTGTAAAAATAATTTTACAGACATTAGGTGAGGGTCCCTTACACCAAAATAAAGACAAGAGTTCATATACACATATGTGCGAAAATCTTTCGTTTTCCAGTTATTAATTTTAATGTTTACGGTAGACGCCGTTAAATGTATAATAAAAGGCAAGATATTTGTGTGCGTGTGTCTGTCTGTCTCTCTCTGTCTCTCTGTCTGTATGTCCTTTATACAAATTCACAATTTTTATCCGATTCTCACCAAACTTCACACAAATATTTTTTAGGCTTCCGGTCAGGTCATGGGCTACTTATTTTTCCCGATTTCCCTCCAATATCGGAAATCGATACCCCGATATCCGATCAGTTCTGATGAAGAAAAGAATTTCAGCCCTTTATCGTGGTTCTTTCTGCAGAATTTGCTCTAACTTGGTTAAATTATAGATCTTCTCAGACGACTCATTTTCCCCAATATCAGAAATATATACCCCAGATATTTTATCGAATCTGATCAAAAACCGATATTCAGCTATTAATATAACTCATTTTCTTCAATTTTGCTCCCGATTGGTACGATACGTTTTCATGGATTGATTTAAGTTAGTTTATCCTTGGATGACTTATTTGACACCTATATTGGAAATCACTGCCCCGATATCCTATGGGGTCTGATCAAAATTAGGTTTTCAGCCCTTTTATTTTGGTTTTTGCTTCGGAATTTGTAGGTATAATTGTAGTTCTTAGTTCTAGCCATGATACCATTTACTCAGAGGACATATGTAGACTTCAAAATTCAGTTTGTGACGGAAAACTTATTTGACATCGATACCGGAAATCAAAATTTGACTTACATACATTAATCTTAGTAAGTTCTACGGCTTCGAGATCAACTTTCAACAATCTACGTTTTTCGTGCTAACGTCCAAAGAGAATTTTATATTTGAATTAATAAATTTTTGTCGCTGAAATAGCTATTCAACGGAATGTAAATTTCTGAATATATATATATATATATATATATATATATATATAAGAAAATTGTCAAAATCGTAAAACCTAGAGGATAATTAAAAAATGATCTAGTTAATATAAAATATTTAATAGATAAAATAGAGAGGTCAAAGGTTATTATCTAGAACATAATTATATTCAGAAAAGAAAAATCAACATAAAATTGAAGCGATTATAAATCTTGATTTATAATAACGAAAAATCGAATAGTTTAATTTAAATTAATTAAAAAAATAGGTTAACTCAGAGAAGAAATATTAAGTTTAGGTGAAGGGTGAAGAAGTATTTAGCTTAGCATTAAATGTAGCGATCGTACAGGAAAGATTAAAAATACATAAAAAAGTTTTAGAAAATCACAAAAAATAAAAATACATATAGGCAATCACACATACTTACAAAAATAAGTCATAAAAGAAAGCAATCAAATATACAAGAACAACACAAGTAAATAGATATTGGCACACACAGACAAATGCGGACAAACACAAACTTAAGGGATTAGTAGATTTACGCAGTATACACGAAAATATACACAAAATCTAAAATACCTATATAAAAACTAAAAGAAAAATGTTTTACAAATACAAACGTAAAAAACTGAAAATGAGCATATGTAATTACAATCACAAATAATTAAGATCAATAATATCCTATTAAAAAATATTCATAATTAAAAAGATTGAATTTGGTAAAAAATTAATAGTAAAAAAAAATCTAAACAGGTAATTTAAATCTGTTTTGTGTCACCATCTAAATATAAGTTTATTCCTCTGGTTCAAAAGCTGGCTATTTCCACCAAAATTTATTATTTTTATTTTTTATTTTTTCATCTAAGCATAAGTTACATTTTTTCTAAAGGTAATAAAGATAACAGTTTTTTTTTTAGTTTCCTTGAATTTTCCATTAAGCCTATGGAGAGAGACCTCGGTCGTTTAATTCCTAGAAATATTTCGACAGAGCGGTCTGGAATTTAAGGTAGAGCCTAGAAAATGAATACTTATTATTATAAAATTTCAGTTTTGAAGGTCCTGCAGAAATTCCAGAATATACTTTTTTTTATTTATCTCATTCTATATGGAAAATAGTTGCTTCGTATATAACTTTTCAGACACACATATACCTCCAAATAGACAGTTATCTTTAATTCTACAATTACAAGAGAGATTTGTATTTATTTTGGGATTATTATAAAGATTATCTAGTATTTTATTATTATGAGAATTTATGATGTTGTGGATATTGCCGGTGCAAGAATAACTGGTTTTTAATGTTTTTCTATTAAAAATATGAGTAGGTTTTTAAAATTGAAATGTTTATTGATCAATTTCACAAAGTATTTTAAAACCGAGTAATTTGAAAACACAGATTGCTTTCTATTGTATTTGTTTCGTCGTGGCACCTACCATGTGACATCCGGTCGCCCGGATGTATAAAAGACAATGTGCGTTTAGCACGGGATGTTGTCATTATCACGGACTTCATGAAGTAACACCTACTACTGATAGAGACGGTAAATAGTGTATATACCTCTTGGTTGTACCGCTCTGGTAATAAAGTAGTTTATCTACATTTCACTGTGTATCTCTTCATTCCACGATACATCAGTATTTTAGATGATAGAGGACCATCACGATTAGGTATATCAATAATTGAATTCCGTCATTCTTACATAGACCGATTTGTTCAGATTCAATATTCTTACTAAAACTGTTCAAAATATAAAAGCCCACTAAATCAGGCATTTTAACGGAGTCAAAAGCACCCCTATTGACATCAAATTTATCACGATTACTTTCATTCAAGTGGAATTATTATTGCATAATACCAATATACTAGATGCTAAAATAATATTATATTCTTCATATGTAATATCTAAATTATTCAACAGTAGATCTGTAGAAATACGAGGGTAGATATCTATAATATCCAACTGAATAAAAGTAGCCTTATCTTTATTTTCAATGTTATTGAATCGTTTAATAGTATCAGAAGAATCTTTCCACATAGTATTAAATTTTGATTTCTGGATAGTGCTATTTTTTTAATTTTATTGTTGGAAATAAGTCCTAACACAATTTTAGAGAGGTTAATAATTCTAGTTTGTAGTTTATTGTCGAAATAATGTTTATGACGTTTTGAATGCAGATAAGCATTTTTACGGCAGATTTTACCCATTCTCTCTTCAATGTTGAATAAGCTTGCAAACTTCGCAGCATCTTGGTTACGTTTTTAGACAGTTCATTGATCTTTATCAATTTTATAATTGCTGGTAGATACTGTTATTTTAATATATATATATATATATATATATATAATGTTATATAATTATATAATTATATGTATTATTATTTATATAATATATATATTATTAATAGATACTGTATGATACTGTTATTTATGATAACAGGGGGATTAAATTTATAGAGATTTCTTTTTATTTGTTTGCCTTGATCCATAACCCATGCATTTTAAAAATTTATTAATGTTTTGTTCTCCCTCTGGAAGATTTTATTAGATCTTTTGAAGCTGATTTCTTTTATTAAATTCAAAATATCAGCTTAAAAAGGATCCAGTAGCTTATTGTTTCTGTCTTTTAGGATTTTACATTAACTGTTTTTTAAATTGCATGGTGGATCAGATTATATTTGTGAGATGAATATATGGTTTGAAATCCGACAAGATTAAACAGTAAATTAAAAAACCAAGTAGGAAACGTATCTCAACCTAACATGCTTCACTTTTATTACATCTTCTTCAGAGTTTAGTTAAAAATGAATTTTATTTTACAAAAAGACAAGATACTGGAATGTTGTGATTTGGGGTTGATTAATATTAGTCAGATATGTGTCAAACATATTAAAGCAATAGATAACTAGTTTAAATTTATGTTCGTGGAATATGCTGCATGCGTATGTATGTATGTATGTATGTATGTATGTATGGGAAAACTGGTCTGTTGACATGTGCGCGTGCGTGTATTAAAATGATAGAAAATTTTAAATATATGCGTGAGAAATTTTCTGGATAGCAAAGTACCAGTCCATTCTACATGACTCTGACTTATGTCTACTAATACATAAACATAAATAATACTTTTTTTTTTTTTTTAATCATCTCACCCAAAGCAAGGCATTCCACTGCCACTATTGCGCATGGGGCTACATAGGGGAAGGTAAAGAGAAGGAGTGGATAGACATAGGGAATGTCAGGAGAAAGGTGACAGATGAGTAAGGATAGCGAGGATGAGGGTCGGGCAGATGCTTGATAGAATGGGAGCGGGTTAGTGTGTTAGGAGGTGTGTATTGACCTTACATTTAAACTCCTGGAGATTGTAGCCGTCGGGGAAGCAATCGTTTGGAAGAGAATTCCACAGTTGGGAAGTGCGAGGAAAGAAACTGTTGGAGTAGAAGTTACGGCTGCATTTTATCGGTTTCACTGTAAAAGAGTGGGATCTAGTTGCTAATCTAGTATCTCGTGCAAATTCGTATTTAGGGGGCACCAGTGATCTAAGTTCATCGGAGCAGAAGCCGTGAAAGTATTTATAGAAATATATTATAAATAATGCATAATATTATAATAATTTTCTTAATAATATATAATATTTTAAATACGTAAAAATAAATAGTTAAAAAAAATTTGTGCTTATGATTTAAAGGGATTGCTTCTTGTTTTAAGAGAAAAAAAAATTAATAATAAAAGTAATATAAAATCTTCTCCATACACCCTTGTTCAAATTAATTGAAACAACTGCTTTACTTTTGTTTTTCTTTCACCAAATGGTCAGTTTTAGACCCACTAAAGTGACAGAGTGTAATCGACTTTTATTTTTTTAAAGGTCAGTTCATTTGCAGTGGTGTGAAGTAATGCGAATCTGTTTTTGGGGTGTATCATGAAATTTGTTTGGCTTTGGAATATATTTCATCATCCGTGATAGCATCAGATTTTTATCACGCCAAAACACTATTGTCTCGGCTCTCGATTATCTCGACGGACGTTACTCCAAGGAAGCGTACAAAAATTGTAACGTTGCACGAACACACTGGCAAGCTTTAGAGAGAGATCACAGATATTGTTGATGTCAGCTTTTTAACTGTCAGTCGTGTTATCAAGACGAAGAAACAAACTGGATCCATCATTCTAAAAATTAAAGGAAAAAATGATCGGAGCGAAAAACAATGCCTAGAGACAACATTTACGTGATCAGGAAAAGTGGGAAGAATGCCAAAATGACATTATTCGTTTTGTTTCAATTAATTTGCACAAGTGTGTAGGAGAAACTATGTTAATCCTTGTCGACATATTTGAACAGAAATTTATTTCTATGTTTGCATGTGATCATCAATTTATTTCTTTTGTTTAGAACATTAGTGTTTTGATATAAAAAGTTTTTTCTGAAAGATATAAATTACATCTATTTCTTTGTCCGCTATATGATTTGGTTTTTGCGATGATGTCCCGTACAATAATTAGGTTTTTGTTGTTGTTATTTAATTAGCAGAACTATTCCAAGAGGGCAGTACTTTTAGTATTGCTTAAAGTCATTTAATGATTGTAATAACCGTATTTCCATTGGTTTTCGGTGGAGCAAAGATAAAATTTAACATCACCACCAGAATTAATGATAGCTCTTTAAATTATACTTTCGGTCATGCACTGTCCGTTTCGTGGGTTCGTATTACTTTTTCGGCAGTTTCAATTATTTTTACTAAAGTTATATTTATTTATAGTAGGTTACTCTTATTAGGCAAGTTACACATGTGTTTATTTAATATCATATTGTTATGTTGTAATGTATATATTTATCGATGTTCCTGACGCAACTATAATTAATCCTGACATTTTCTTTTGTTTAACGTCTTTTTTAGTCTTGTGCAATGTTTGAAATATTCATGAATTAAATTTATGAACATTCTTCTTTGTTTTATGGTCGCGGTCAATGATACACAGAGAACAATGAATGCTTAATATATTTATTCAGAATAGTATCCGGTGCTAACTGATATGTACAAAATATACAGCATATGTTAAACTAATTAACAAGAACAAATTTACGAGGAGGTTCTAAATGGTGAATATCCGAAGAAGAAAATCAGTCCGAAAATTAATATTCTCGTTGGAACTTGTTAAAAACGAGCCTTAAAAAACGTACTCTAATACTCTTTCAGACTATGAGCCAGCGAATCAGAGTGCTTAAAAGGTGCTAGCTACTCTCCAACACTCTCGAAATGCTGATTACTCTTTGGGATTCCAATGCGTCATGTTGTCAACAATGTCGTGGTCATAAAGGACATCAATTTGAAAACATAACATAAAAAATATTAAGGACATGTAATTATAATACACTGTGTATGTATACATTATTTAGATTAGATTTTGATTGTCCTTATTGTTTGAATTCTTTTTTGATGTGTAGATATTATTTTGCGACATCTGTATTTATTTAAAATATTATTAACTTTAGAATATATAAATCAATTACGTTATTGTAAAGTTCCTAAAATGAACAAATATTATCACCTGATGTTAAAATTCTTTCATTAATTTTTGCAAAACAATGTTTGCTTAATGTATTTATTTGAAAACGTCGACTCGTTTAATAAAATAAAATAAAACCTCATTGTCGTTAACAATATACACTTTATACATTAACGTTGGAATTATGATAAAAACTGTAAATGAATATATATATATATATATATATATATATATATATATATATATATATATATTGTTACGAATTTGCTAGATATATTATTATGAACTTGAGGTTCAAGACAAAGAAGTAAAACGTGCATTCGCTCAGATAGGAACGCACGAAAGATCCCGACGAATAACAAATACAAGATTAACATTTGTAAAAAAAGTTTATATAACAAAATTAAAACTATGAGAAAGGTATTGGATGACAGATTTAATATCAATAAAAAGAACATTTATCTGATACTTTTTGTTGGTTAAAACATTTGTGCTTCATACATTTGAAAGCTCAAATGTTCATAACGATCACCAGACAGAGCTACTGTACAATGTCCACACAAAAGTTAGTAGTTTGTTCTTTTGCAATTTAAGATTAACGTTCTGGAATAATATTTGGATTCCGTTACCTCTCGGTGAAATGCATTGCATTCGAGATGTACATAAGATAATCTCTTTGGAAATTATTTTTTGGGCTATTTCTTTAGGTATGATATTCTTTTAATTTTTACGCAGCAAATCATCAAACAGATTCAAAATCTTCGAGATGACATTTGCTTATTCCTTACCCAAGGTTTATGGGTACAACTCTTATGATCGCATAATGAGAGTCGATTTTCTAGCGATGTGTGACTCTTTTATTACAACCAAATGCACGATAACTACAAACAAGATGAAAACATCATAAATAATTTAATTCGTTCTAATATATCTCCCGTGGATTCTAATAAAAAAACTAGAATTATTATTATACTATAAAAAATTAAATACTACTAATTTAATTATCCGTGAAAATATTTCCCCACTAATTGATGTATTAGGTAAAACCAACATTATATATCAATTCAGATCTCACTAAAAAACAAAAAAACAAATAAAAAAAAACAAACAAAAAATAAATCAAATATATATGGTTGGATTTACAGCAAATACATTAACAACACGTCTTACATTACATATGTCTGGCCATTTGTCCATTTCTTGACATCTACGACAACATTCCTATCTACATTCACGATGTAAAAATAATGATCGATAACCAAGAAAACAACATAATTACAGATCCTCGAGGCAATAGTCATTTAAAAAAAAACTTAAGCCGTCAATTAATAGAATCAGCCATGAATACTGTAGCAAGGTCCTAAAATACTCACAAAAGAACATTTTTTTCATGCTTTAAAAAGGGCAAGACCATGACATTACAACATAAAAAATATATTTTGGATAATATTCATGTTCTAATGAACTCTAAGAAATTTGTCAATCGTTACATCTGAAGTAAGAAAATTTACAGTCATCTTTAGCAACACAGTTTTGCGGTTATTTTTTGTTAGCACAACTCACATTCCTTAAGATGATCTTGAATGTACTTGGGAATATCGAGAAATGAATTATAAAATCAACTGTCAAAGATACAGCTCATTTTTTTTATATCTTTCAATTATAGTACGCTAAATATTATCCGTGAATATGAGCGGATTTTATTAAAAATAAGCGGGCACAATGTTTGCAATTTATTTAATTTAACATTCTTAAAAGAAAATGTACTGCTTAAATATAGATATATATTAGTCATCCACATAAAAGCTCGTTTGGCTGTATCACAGCTAATCAGAGTGGCTAGACATATCCACTTGCTTCTGGGCGGGATCGAAACTCGACCGATTGTATTGTCAGTCGGAGTCGCTACTCCCTAAACCATCGGCGCATGGGGTCAGAGAAAGGAAATTTTAACGTCTTGTATGTAAGCAGTGTATACAGACGCCAGTCACCGAGAGAACTCAATTCATTTCTGAAGAGTCACGCATTATAGCCGAAGTGAAAACTGTTTTTAAAATTTTCTTCTCCAGAGAGCTCAATCATAATGAGAGCATAATATATTAGTCATCCACATACAAGCCCGTTTCGCTGTATCACAGCTAATCAGTGTGGCTAGACATATCCACTTGCTTCTGACCGGGATCGAAACTCGACCGATTTGGTGTCAGTCGGAGTCCCTACTCCCTATGGATAGATTCTGTTGGTTTCTAGAGTTCTTGGATCGGCACCTGACGAGTTATGCTCTCCTCAGAGCGCAGACCTCGATAGGTTACTTTTTATGACTGATCTGCAGTTGTTCATGTAGCACATCTCTCCATCACCACACTACTAATGTTGTCCAAGAGAAAGCAAAGGACAACACTGCTTGGCATCGGCAGCGTCACAGTTGTTGCCAAAATGAAGCTGAACATGGTATAGGACTGATTACGGTCTCTGGCTCTGGATGTGAATTCAGAATTGTCCTTTAACGAGGCTGGTTACCAACCATGCGTACATAGCCTAGACTTCCTTACTATTTACCCATAGATGAAGAGAGAAGCCGTGGTTGGGAATTTTGAATTCAAGTTTGTCTTCTGCAAGACCGGTTGCCACACAAGTCTACAGAACCGCTCTATCCTATTATTAACCCGCAGCGAGGTTGGGAAGAGATCGTTTCATACCTTTCCAAAGGGTATTAGCACGTGAGTGAATGCACTATGCTGACTTTGGAACTCGGCACACTGATTCCTCAATCCGTGCCGCAATCCATTCTACCCTCTCTAAAATTCATTTAACTGAATATAATGTTTCGACCAGTGGATTGATTTAACGACAAAAAGAAAGTTGTTCGATCTTGAAGATTTCGAACCTAAAGACATCAAAAAAGATTTTTAAAAGCATCAGAGAATATTAAAAAGTGACAAGGACGTTCTAATTAAAGACAACACCAAATATCGAAGAACACCCGATGAAGTGTTGTGTGCAGAGGAAAATTTATAATTGAGAACTTCCATACAGAACAGTCTATCGTAATATGTACGTTGGTACGAAAGACTAAAAAGCAATAGTTGTTTCCAGTTAAAGCGAAATCGTAGACTGAAAGAAAAATGAATTGATGTAAGTCAAATTTTGATTTCCTGGTATCAATATAAAATTTTCTGCATTATTGTAAGAACTGTAATCTTGAAACTTCTGAATATCGTTTCTTATGTTTTTGTCTCTGAGTGTATGAAATTTGATTAAAATCGGACCACTCCTTCTATAAACCGATTTTTTCGATTATCGATTTTCGATATTTATCGGGGTTACCTCGACACAAAACCTATCTAAGAACACTCGCAGACGCCTATAATACAACTGTGTAAATTTTCAAGAAAATCGGTTCAGTCGTTTCGGAGTCTATAGGTAACGGACACACACACACACACACACACACACACACAGAAAGTTCCATTTATAAATGAGTTTAGATTTTTACGAGAAGAAGAATTTTGATGTTGCTCATGTTATAAAACCTTTTTTCTCTTTAGAATCCATCTTGCACATTTATAAATCTAACATTCGGTTGCCATATCTGATCTTGTACTCTTTCTATATAACTCAAGACACTCGACAAAATGGAAAGATGTGTCTGGTAATGTTATCGGTCCGGAACTGACATCTTGACTTTATTACTTTCCCACGTGATATGATTTCACTTTGTCTTCTCCATAGATATATCAATGCTAGTTATTCTCATAAACTTTGTTATTTTCTCTAATTCATTTTATTATATTCATTGCAAATATTCATCATGGTTTTATTTATAAATGTTATTATTTTTAATTCCCTTCTAGACAAATTGTACATCCAGGAATTAGTACTATAGTCACTTGGAGGCATTATAGTGGCTGTAGAAAGAAGGGTAAGTAAGAATGTGATGTTTTGATATTAGGAATACAGTGGATTTTTATGATATTAGGAATACTGTGGATTTGTGGGTCAGTAATGGCGGATGTGCGTTGTGGTGCAATTGATATCGGCTCGGAACGAGAAATCGGGGTGCCGAGTTCGAATTCCAGTTGAATCCATTGCATTTACTTACGCACAAATACCCTTGGGAAAGGTATTAATCCATCTCTTACCTCTAGTTATGGGTTAAATAGCAGGACAGATTGGGTTCTATAGCCTTGGCTGGCAACCAATCTACCGCAGAAAGCAATGGCAACCTACTGCGAGATAATCTTCTGTCCAGTCAATCATGCCTCGAAAGAAACATGATCGCCCAAGCGTGTTTCATGTATGGCACTTAACTGACTGAATGGCGGTTGGCAGCGGATAACATATTTGCAGGGCTTGATAAGGTGGATAACGGAACGGGGGTTGTGAGGTGTAACAGGAACAAACATACTAAGAGCCACAAGGGATAGTGAGACGTGGAGAACCATGATCGTCTACGTCCTGAAGGAACAGGGCACATAGAAAAAGAATCGCGGTTACCTAAGTTTAAGATAAGACAGATTGAAGACCAGCTTTCCCCTACTACTCTCTCACTTTGGTCTAGTGCTATATTTTTATATTTTTCAAAATAAATATTACTTTCCTTCGTGGCGCCTCGACTGCGTGAATGTCAGCGTACTAGTAACTTTGCAAAGAAGCCACATTGCTTTACTGCTAAACGAACTAGGTGTAACCGTATGTTCTATTCTAATAGTTTCTTTTTACACCTGTTGAAATGTCTTTCTATTTTTTTCTTCCATGCCTGCTACAATCTTTAAAAAATTAACTTGTGCCTTTCTGAAATTGTTCTTTTCTTTTCCTTTATTTTCAATAAAATCTTACCAGTCTCTTTCTCTTCTAGTAACCGTTTGCGTCTTAGTGGCATTATCGCCTTGCTTGATAGAGAAATGATTAAAAGAAACTGGTATTTTGTGGAGAACTCACAGATAGAAATATAAGTTCCATTTATGAATTTCGGTTAGAAAGAAAACGCCTGCAGCCATACAATAACGGCCATAATTATTAGGCTACCAACGTTTAAAAAAAAATGATGTATTTCCTTCTATGTTTAGTATTTATTGCCAAGTGGATAATTCTAAATGAAAATCTATTTTCATTTAGAATTATTCACTTAGCAATAAATACTAAAAAATAGTATGAAATACATAATTTTTTTTTTTTTAAATTGGGATGGCCTAATAATTATGGCCGGTAGTGTACCGGTCGTCATTTCACTGAAGATTTAAATTTTGTGTGATAGTGGTTGCGCTGACTGTGCAGTTTTTTGTAACTGGTCTCTAACCGTCTGAACTGTCTTTAAATATCTCTTGTACACCTACATCTGTGATGAGTGGATGGGGATATGCAAATACCAACGCAAGGCCAATGAAATGTTTGGCCGATTAATTAATAGTTAATTGCCGAATTTATGGCTCGTACATGGGAAATGACCCACCATTTTAGAAATAGCATCAGGTATAATTTAAAAAGTCAAAGTTTAGATTTCAGCTGAAAAATTTTAATCGAGTAAAAGATCTTATTTTAAAATCTGTTGATCTAAAAGGATAAAAATATCACAGAATTTTAGAACATTTGTACTTACTGAACCCTCCGGCAGATAATAAAAAAATAATAAAAAACTTCACACACACACACACACACACACAGACACACACACACACATATATATATATATATATATATATATATATATATATATATATATATATAAGGATCTGCAATGTAATCGATCCCGATTTGCCAGATCGATTTCAGTCACATTCTCACTGATAGGATGTGGCTTCCCTCTGTCTTTTCTAGAAACATTTTCACGTCTTCTGTTCTGACGAGTTTATCTCCCTAATGTTTTGGCCACATGGATTAACTCATTCTACTAGACTGGCATCTAGGTCCCATCATTTTATGGTCAAAATAAAATCTCTGATATAGACGAAACATTACAGTAGTGTCGAATTCTATCTATGTTTCTGAGATGAGATATTGCAATTATGTCTCCTCATATTTTTTGTCATATTCACTACGTTTCAGTTGTTGTATGCTCTGGACTTGTTCAGGTGATTAGAATGTTGAACCGAACCCTCTATTTCGTCAACCAAGGTAGATTGTACTAGTTCCACGTGTTATGCCTCTACCGGATATCTCAATTTTAGTTTTATTTATTATTATTATTAACTCAAATCGCCAAGGCTTTGTTTGACTCTGCTGTGGCCAGGTATAATAATAACAAAGAAATATGGCCGCTATTGAAGACACAATTTAAGCGCGCCTATCTCGTCCAAAACGAGACGATATTGGTAAGCCTGAAAATTTTGGCCGTCTTGGAACAGCATAAAAATCGGGGTGCCAGCAGTGCTAGCAGTGACGTTTTTTCGGCGGACTGCGTGTGTTAGAGTTGGACGTGCGGATTACAGTCAAACTGACAAAGAGGATGTAGGAACGGCTTAGTTGGTGTCTGTTTTACAACTGCCTAATGTAACCGCCGAGAAAGGGAGACACGAAATCGATTTCCTTGAGGCGACCGAAGAAGAAAGAAAAACAGCTGCCTGCCGCCGAGCGTCACACTGCACCTTCTGACCCTACCTCATCATCATTTTTCTACAGCTGGAACTTACAACGATCTAAACAGAGTGAATAAAACAACAAAGATAATGACAAAAATCTTAAAAATGCCAGTAATGTCAAAAAGTGCTATCAGAAATCACAGGAGATTTATGAATTATGATACAAACAGTACAACGAATGTCTTATCAAACAAGTCATTAATATACAGTTCTTAAGTCTTTTGTATAGACAGGAAAAGTTCAGTAGAAACAAAGAAAAGTGTACTGGACTGTTATGTGATACCTGTCTTTTTATATCACAACGAATGCTAAATAATCACATCAAAGATGAGACAGAGATTCGAAGCAACAAAAATGTGATTCTACAGAAGGATGCTGAGGATACTATGGATTGAACATATGAGCAACGACAAGATTATTGCTAACACGAAACTTATACTTTGGAAGAGACAGTTGAAGTTTCTGAGACAAGTAATAAGGATGGAGATTTGGAGAATCAGATACTTATAGGACGGATATTGGGGAAAATAGACAAGGAAAAACAACGCATGGCATTCTTGATGGGCTTCAGAAAGTGGATGGCAGAGCTGGGTTTGGGAGAAATACCAAGAGAAAAGTATTAGGAGTTAAAAGGAATAGGAGAAAATGGAGAGCCATGATCGCATACTTCCTAAAAAGACAGAGTACAAAAGAATAATTTTTAATGAATCATTATCTATATATACCCTTAGCTACAATTGAACTCACAGTTCTTTGACTCAAATCACTAGGACTAAACAACGGTTTAAAGGGACCGGTTAAAAAATTTATAGCACGTGAAGGAGACCGGAGAGCACGCACACACATATATATATATATATATATATATATACATATGAAATGATTTCTTTGAAAATTATTTTTGATATAGGTGAAGCCATCAATTAATCTGGCGCGTTTTAGACGTCTCGACCGCGAATGACGATTAGTCTAAACGAAATCAAATTAATCCTATAACACAATTTTCGATTTATCGCAATAACCTATGGGGATAGGGGTCACAGGTTCAAATCCTGCTGAATGACACATTTTCGTCATAAAAATTTATCGTAAATAATCAGGCCGGGAGAAATAAATATATAATACTGTTTGATTATAAACAGAATGTCTACTTAAATACTGGTATAGATTAAAAAAAAATAATGTTCAAACAAATCATTTCAAATTTTTGGTTGTTTATAACCAGGTACGTTAATCTTCATTAATGTATATATATATATATATAGATGTGTGTATGTATGTATGTATGTATGTAGGTCAAAATTTTATTTTATATTATCAATCTTTATTGAATCTACTGTTAGATAATCTAGTCAATGTTTATCTAAAGCAAACGAAGTTTACGTAAAAAGAACATTTCCAAAACAATATGCAAACAACCAAAAGTAATGTCCAGATATACAGACACGCGTGCGCTCTCATACAAACTTACGAATATACGCTTCTGCTCAGACGAACTTAAGTCACTGATGCCTCCTCAACAGGTGTTCACTCGTGCAACCAGACTGGCAACTGGGTATCACCCATTCACGGTCAGGTTAACCAAATGCAGACGACAATTCTATTCCTGCAGCTTCTTCTCTCGCACTTCCCGCCTGTGGAACTCGCTCCCGTATTCTTGCTTTCCTGACGGCTAAAACCTCCAGAAATTTAAATGCAAAGTCAATACTCATCTACTAACCACTGGACTCTAGCTCTCTCCCCACCCCTGATTAACCTTCCCTTTCTCTCCAACTATGTATCTGTCATCGCACCTGCTTTCTCAGCTTTCTATTGTTCCTTTCTAACTAGTTTGTACTCCTCACTCTTTTCTAATTAATCTTTTTACATTTATGTATCCCCTTGCACATCGGTGGCGTTTCCGCCTTGCTCGGGGTAAAATGATTAAAAAAAAAAATACATTATCCCCGGAATCCCATATAGACAAACTATAATTAGGACACGCTTACATAAAGCACTATTTACGTTTTTTTCAATTAGGGTTCATTCTATTAATTTCTTCGATCTTCAAAGGAATGAGTTGTCTCTCCTTGAATTAGCAACGCCATAAATTAAACTAACGTCACTTAACATGTGTAATGCAAGTGAAGCCTGATTAACCAATGAAAATCACACAACACAAAATGAAAATGCCAGAATTACTTTCTTTTTTTCTCCATATCTCATTCTCTAATGAAGCTTTAATAAAAGTGAAACGTATCAGATTGATAAAAGTTTCCTATTTGTCCGTTATTCTTTCATAAAAAATTATATGTAAAATCTGTGTACATGCTAAATTTACGGTATGTGAAAGTATTGAGAAATTCTACCATCTGCCGTTATAATTGGTAACCACATTCCATTACACTTAACGTTTACCCTATACCAAGACTAAGAGGGTCATAGATTAAGAAGTAAATTTTATGGGTATAGGTGCGGAAGATAACGGTTAACCCTACACTTGAACAAGTTGAAATTGTAGTGATCAGCCTCTTCGGGGTCGGTTCGTGGGAAGAAGCTGCTCCAGTTGAACTTATATTTCACCAACGAAATACGAAGAGAATGATAGTGGTTCACAACAATGGGCGTGGCATGACGGGTATTAGTCATGAAGGTGGAACTCGTGGAACTTAGTAATTTAGGTTAATTGAGTACTTTCCATGAAAATAAAAATAGGGCAGTGAAAGCCTTGGGACGTTTCGTCTGTAAAGAAAGAGGTTGTAGGGTGGGAAATTGATTTCTCACCCACAAGGACGCGGAGATGTATCAGCTCTCCATCGAGGTTGGAAAGCGATGACTGAACAGCTTCAGCCCATGTACGGCAACAGTACTCCAAATTTAGGCATGATAATAATCTAGAAGAAAGAGTATTTTTTGTTTCAAATGACAATATATGCTATGCACAGCAATCTACTCATCAACATATGGCTATGTCTGGTACATGGACATACACATGAGTAAGAGAATCATAAGACTAATCCATTAGTCCGCGTGACGCACTTGCTAACGATCGCGCAACCATCGACAACTTGATAACGGATGTGTGTGTGTGTGTGTTATTGCGTGTGCGCGTTGAACGTGAGAGAAAAAAAGGAAAAGACAGTTTTTATATTTGAGTGTAGAGACACTACCAGTGGCCGACGCTATTTCTTCATGTAGTAACACAATTCTGCGTTTTATTTTATCCAGGGTTGGCAACTGTTTTGTTGGATCCCAAAAGCAGACGCTGCCGATCGCCCGCTCGGTTAATAATAGACAAACTCTAGCCAATCTCTAGGACAGTAGCCGGCCATATCACCGGATCCAATGTCTGATTTTGTCGGGCAGCGAGAGAGAAGCGGAAGGTAGAGCTAAGAGTGGGACACACAAGGAAGGCTAGTGTGGGTGTTTGTGTGGTTGCGTTGTGAGGGACGGGATGTGAGTCATGATTGAAGTAACAAAAATGGCGGACAATGCCTGGAGTTTTGCCATGTTTCTGACTCATAGCTTTTTAACATCAACCTCATTTTTCTTTCTTTCTTTGATTCCATATTTTTGCTCAGTATATCTGTCAAGATCAGAACAGTATGGCTGAAATTGGGGGATAACACTTAATGTTTCATTGAGTAGGGTCTGCCTTTTTGCTATGTCACAATTTGGCGTCTTAGCATAAAGTAGACTTCTTTAGGTACTTCAGTCACAAAACGTACCTTCTATATATGCTCAACATATACCATTTTCCATGCGTGCTCTATCTATTTATCTATCTATCTATCTATCTATCTATCTATCTATCTATCTATCTATCTATCTATAGATAGATAGATAGATAGATAGATAGATAGATAGATAACCCAGCATAGGGTACGTATGGATGGAATAATATTCCGTATCAAAAGAAACACTATTCTTAAAAAAGTGCTCAATACAAAGTACAGCTAATAATATTTATTCATAAATTATTACATGAATATGTTATAATATCACTATAAAAGGAGCTATTTTGTTTCGACACTTCTGGTGTCTTATCAAATGATGAGGTTTATTTCAAGTTGAAGTGCTTTATTTCAAGTTAAAGTATTTTTTTATAACTCTTCAACTTGAAATAAACCTCATCACTTGATAAGACACAAGTGTCGAAACAAAATAGCAACTTTTGTTGTGATATTGTTACATATTCATGTTATAATTTCTGAATAAATATAAATAGATAGATAGATAGATAAATAAATAGATAGACAGAGAGACAGATAGACAGATAGATAAACAGACAGACAGACAGACAGATAGATAGATAGATAGATAGATAGATAGATAGATAGATAGATAGATAGATAGAAAAGCCAAGTAATATTAAAAAACATTGTGTGACTTATTGAGGATTACTACTCAAGCCAATCAGTGGAAACGCACAGGTTAATTTATTTCCTGGTTTCAAAAAAGTAAAAACAAAATTAAAGATAATTTCATATAATATGACATAAGAAAAATTTATTCATCAGTATCTGAAAAAGGCTTGATAGAAGCTTTTAATTTTGCTAAACGGTTCATAGATATACCAACCGATCATATAAATATAACACTACATAGCCGAAAATCTATACTATTCCGCAATCGTGAAGCATGGACTTAAAAATAAAAGAGGCACATTTAATGTATTACAAGGATAGTTTTACAGATCCGAAATTTAAGAAGAAATAAAACTATATAGTCTATATTAAATTAATAGGATAATCTACGTTAACAAACACGGATAATAGCGATTTGCTAAGCACAGCTTAGATGTGGCACAAGACCGAAAGTGTTAGGATCGAACTTACTACTTAATTGTAATGATTCGAGGAAGACAAGCTTGCTAACCATTACACCGCTTCGAGGTGCCTAAGAAACACGGATTATATAAAGATGACGAATTAATGATAGTATTTGTCAACAGAAGAGAAAATGACAATAGATGAAAAAAATTTTTTTCAAACTATTTAAAACCTTCATTTTGCGATAGAAGTCAAAATAAAAAAAAGTTGTATAATATTTACATATAGAATATAATCTACAAACTAACAGTGTCTACATATACGAAAACAAATACAACTTTAAATACATAAACACGAGAAACCACTATCCTACTAGTATATTCGAAGACATCCATAAGGGAATAGAACACAGATTATCAAAAATTCTCTACACAAAACAATCTTTGATGAATGAAAAAAAAAAGATTATGAAAAGGCATTAAATTAAAGTGGCCATAAAATCAAAGTACAATGTACTCCTCAGTTAAACAAACAAATGAAAAATAATAATATAAATCGAAACATTATTTGGTTCAGCCCACCGTTTAACTTTGAAATAAAATAAAAAATAGTGCAAATGTATTCTTTTAAATTAATTAATAAACACTTGAAGAAAAAAAACTCGGAATTATATTAAATATTCAAGAGAAATTCAATTAAATTAAGTTATAGCTGTACTAGTAATATAGACAATTGCATAAAAATGAAACAGAACGTCAGAAACTTAAAAGATAACATGCAACATAATATCACTCATAAAGAATGTAACTGGAAGGGCTAAAATGCCCACATGACGGAACTTGTAAAACAGAAGGATTTATTTATAAAGCAGAAGTACATGAAAAATACATTTGAGATCTACAAAAAGGATTTTTTAAATAGTTTGAATAATCCAAAATCTACATTAATGCTGGAAAACCTTAAATTACCGCTCGTGAAAATGAAAACAAAAAATGGAAAAGACCCTGGTATAAGGGGAGTATCTAAACTTATTTATGAATGGAACTTTGGGTGTGTCAGTATGTGTGTGTGTGTCTGTGTGTGTGTCCGTTACCTACAGATTCCGAACGGCTGAACCGATTTTCTTGAAAATTTACACAGTGATACTATAAGCGTCTGCGAATGTTCTTAGCTTGGTTTTCTGTCGAAGTACCCCAGATAAATATCGAAAATCGATAATCGAAAATATCGGGTTTTAGAAAGTGTGGTACGTTTTTAATCAAATTTCATACACTCATAGACAAAGACATAAGAAACGATATTCAGAAGTTTCAAGGTTGCAGTTTATACAATAGTGCAGAATATATATATATATATATATATATATATATATATATATATAAAAGGCAAGATGTTTATGTGTGTGTCTGTTTATATGTTTGTATGTCCTTTATGCAAATCCACAATCATTATCCGATTCTCACCAAACTTCACACAAATATTTTTTAAGCTTCTGGTCAGGTCATGGGCGACATATTTTTTCCAATTTCTTCCCGGTTTTGCTTTAACTGGAAACAACTATTGCTTTTTCGTCTTTTGTGCCAAAGTCCAAAGAGTCTGAGCTCCAGGACCATGGATTAGTTTTAAAGCTTTCATTACGCCCGAGCAACGCCGGGCTATACTGCTAGTAATAAAAAAAGCCTAAAGTTACAACGGTGGTGATATCTGCAGATTGTGCCAAGAGTAAAAGTTAGCCATAATATTGTTTCCAGAATAAGAAAAATGACTAAATGAAAGATCAAAAAATGTTAAGATATAATCATACCAATAAATACATCTTAGAATCATTACAAACCTGGATGAAAGTGTGTAAGATTCTTAAGTAACTCCTTCTAATTTTGGAATTTTCGGTTGTTTAAAAATTTCAGTCGCGCGTTCTTAAAATCCTTGTTGTACTTTTGAAAACGTTGAAAAATCAGTTTATTCAGTTATTATAAATCGCCTGAAGATGCAGAAAATGTTGAAACCTAAGCTGCGGAAATAAATAGTTTCTTAATGAAAAGGATTTAAAAGCTTTACAATATATATGTATTGAACACTTTTTTTAATACAACTGTGTACTGGTCTAATTTGATTGTGACCAACAATTGAGGTTTTATGTACTTGATTCCTATCCAGGCTTACGGCCATATCACGTTGAATACACCGCTTCTCGCTGGATCACCGAAGTTAAGCCACGTTGAGCCTGGTCAGTACTTAGACGGCTGACCGCTTGGAAATAGCAGGTGCTGTAAGCGTTTCGTTACGGATGTGCGTTGTCGTGCAGTGGATATCGGCTCGGAAAGATAAATCGGCGAGCCGAGTTTGAATTCCAGTTGAATACCCTGCATTCACTTAAGCACGGGTACTCTTGGGAAAGGTATTAATCCGTCCCTTCCCTCCAGTTATAGGTTCAATAACAAGTGTAGGACTTGGGGACCCTACTCTTAAATACAAATCCCAATGAATCTTGATACTCGAGAAAGAAAAAGTATTACTAGAGACAAAAACTTATATAAAAACAACAATAAATTGTTGAAAGAAAAAGGTATTACCAGCAATAAATAAATAAAATTTAGTTGGCAATAAATGACCTGCCGAGGTTGATATGCCATCAAAGCAAAACAACCAACCAGAAAATGATTCCTATCCATCACTTCGTGATCCACTGGATATTTTTTATTCTCCCACTCCTTCGCACCAGTGGCATTTCTACTTTTCTTGGGGTGAAATTATTATCAAAAAAATTATGTTGGTTCATGAAATATCAGGCGTTTTTCACTCTGCGTATTTTAGCTTCATTACCACAGCAAAATTCCTGATACTTTTTCGTGAGAACTTGTATTCATTTATGTATATACCTATAGCAGGTCTCTTCAACGACAAGCAGAGTTATCGCGTTTTAAACTACCAATATGACACCCCCGATGATCATACAGGTACAATCGGCCATAAAACCAGTCAGCAAACGGACTCACATGACGTTTTTAGAACCATCATCCATTAAGGCAAGATACAACAGGAAGACAATCATCTGGGAAGATCTGCGGAACTTCTGTACGTCTTAAAAGCCACGTGAAATTTCATCAACGATGTAGTGGTGATATTTATGGTGTGTGAAAAATTAAAAATATTTGAGTGCAAGAAATTGTCCTACGGGTTGCATTGTAACCTGTAAGCATATCTATCTATCTATCTATCTATCTATCTATCTATCTATCTATCTATCTATCTATCTATCTAATAGAATCCTTGACATTTGGTAAGGGAAATTCAACATGGATCGACTCCAGATACTTTCTCAGCGGCGGGATGTGGCTTCCCTCTGTCTATTCTACAAATATTTTCATGGCTTCTGCTCCGACCAACTTACGTTACTGGTGTCCCCGCCACAAGAATTTACTCGGCAACAAGGTCCTATCTATTTACAGTTAGATCAAACAAATGCAGCCGACAATCCTACTCCATAAGCTACTTTTCTCGCACTTCCCACTTGTGGAACTCCCTTTCATATATTTGCTTTCCTGACGGATACAACCTCCAGGAATATAAATGCAATGTCAATACCCATCTCTTATTCACTTGACTCCAGTTCTCTCTACATCATCCTGTATATCATCCTTTCCTTTCTCTCTACTCTCGCAACTATCTTCCCACCTGTGTTCCTATCCATCTTGCCCTTAATCTGACACCCCCTGTAACTGGTTCGTCTTTCTCTTCACTCTTTTCCTGTCTAAACATTAACTGTTATGTAGAACCCTGCGTATCAGTGGCAGTACTGCCTTGCATGGGGTGAAACAATTAAAAAAAAAGCACTGAAATATGCTTGCGTGGTCTTGTCGGTGAGTAATTATGTTATATCCTATGATTCCTTTGCTCAAGATGCAACATTATTTATCTCTCACTACTATATTACAATGCTTACGTTCAAAGTAACTACAATTTTTGGTTCCCCCACATCCAGACTGCCATATCTAGGACCCTCCATACCATGTATATGATGTCCCCTCAAAATTGACATCATTTAAAATATGAATGTCTCTGTAACTACATATTCCAGTAAGAAGGAAAGTAAATAAGGTTTCATGTTGAACAATAATAGATATTCAAAATGATGTATAGCTTAGGACCGATTTTTCAAAGCTCCGCTAAGCACACCACGACACACGTCAACTTAGGAATCCCACTCATGTCAAACACGATGTAACATGTCTTGCGTAACATGTCAAAGTGTCGTACGATAAATATGGTGCTATTCTTACAGACTTTTTGGGGCTTCGCACAAATGTCTCAAACCTGATTGACAGTATGTTTGTCGTCCAGATTTCTTTGCTCTCCACAGACAGCATTCCTCTTTGAATTTTTTGTTCCATGTCCAAAACTGCTTCCCATTTGATGTTTTTTTTATTGAATATTCTCAAAAATGCCGGACATATTCCTTTTACGTTTCTAGGAGAACGTCATTCTTCACCACGAATAAAAGGAAAAATAAAAAATGAAACTAATTCTTATACGTTTTTTTTTTAAATTTCTGAAATCATTAGAACGAGAATTGGCCATTATTAGAAGGTGGACGGACAGATGTGTACCGAACATTTGCGCCACTGTCAATTACGAACAAGGACATTTGGATCCCTAGACAAATGCGTCCCTGGATAATTGCGCACATCTTGTAAGTTTTTGAAGTTACCATATTTTCTTACCAGTTTTTAATTTCAAACCAACTTTTAAATATTATTCTAAAAATGTAAAAAGATAGGAAGTCTATCAATTTTGTTATCAAAACTAAAACTGAAAATAAGGAAATCATGGCACTGTTTTATAAGTATACTCTTGTTATGGTGCAGTGGATATCGGCTGGGAACAAGAAATTGGAGAACCGAGTTCGAATTCCAGTTGAATTCCTTCCTTTCACTTACGCGCAAATACCCTTGGGAAAGGTATTAAACCGCCTCCTCCCTCCAGCTATGGGTAAAAAAAAAAAACAGGACAGATTGGGTTCTATAATCTGGGTTGGCAACCAGTCTATCGCAAAAAGTAATGGCAACCTACTTCGGGAATATCTTTTACCCAATCAGTCATGTCTCTTTCGAGACATGATCGCCCAAAGCGTGTATCACGTATGGCTCGTATGACTGATATTCCTAAAAACAAAATAAATTTCTTTAAAAAAATGGCTCATAAATATTTTTTTAAATTTGAAATATTTTTTAAACACTCTTAATCTGTCTTTTTATTTATAACAAAAATAGACTTGTATTATTTTATTTATTTACTTTCATTTCCGATTACTGCTTATTTTTTTTTTTCAAAATGTATTTTAATTGCCATTAAAGGCTTTAAAAAGATTATCTGAGGTACGCAATTTTCCTGGGATATATTTGTCTAAGGATGCAAATGCATCGGTACCAATTATCTGATACGTAATTGTCCGGGACGCAAATGTCTAGTGCCCAACTGTCCTAATACCTAGTATTAGACTATAAAATTATATCATGTTTGAGGGAAGACAATGCAAAAACTCACGCCCTTGGGATACGAGAGTTTACCACGTCCTCTATATTCTCCTGATCTTTCACCCATTGATTATCATAAGCACTTAAGTAAATTTTTAAATGGTAAAACGTTAAGCTTCAAACTAGAGGTGGAATGAACTTTCAATGATTTCGTTACATCACAGTCAATAACTTTTTTGTCAACGAGAAATAAAAAATCTAGTTGATCGATAGCAGAGATGGATAGATGCTCAAGGCTCGTATTATGACTAATTCCAACATTTTTACACTTAATATTTCAAGAATAAAATTGTTTTTGAAATCGGCTATTGTTTTTGTTACAGTCTAATATCTGTTGGTATAAAATATTTATTTCCAAAACAAAAATTACCGTATTAACCAAGGATCCATCAATAATTCTGGAGGAAAAAACTTTGTATACCATTCAGGAAACGCAGACTTTTGATGATACGAGGGTCATTCAATAAATAAGGAGAATTTTTCTAAAGTGAATTTATCTAATACAGATAGAAGCTTCCTTTTTGTTCAACGTAGTCTCCCAGCATTGTCACACACTTTTCCCATTTATGCACAAGCATCCGTATGCTCTCAGCGTAAAAATCTTTGGACTGATGTCTCAGCCAATTGCTCACAGCACTTTTGACTTCATGGTCACTTTCAAACTTCTTTAAACAATTTAGCCCACTTATAGATAGTTTTTGGCTGAAACATGTGGCACCATACACAGTTGACATTCACCTATGAATTTCAACTGGTTTGCACCCTTCAGCATCCAAAAACCTGATAACTGACCTCTGTTCAATCCTGGAGCTTGCTTCTTGGTCGGCTATCTTTGTTAATCTCCAAAACTCTCAATGTCTTTTGTTCAATCTGCCAAAAAAATTAGATCCCTTTGAAAAAGAAGTAAAGGAAAAAAAAAGCTTCTATCTGTATTAGAAGTACTTATACCGAAAAATTCACCTTATTTATTGAATGAGTCTCGTATTAGCTTATTATAACCAGTATTTAGCTAGATACAATTTCGGGTGTTTTTCTGTAGCCACGAAAAGCAAAATACCGGATATGACAGTAATACATCCACCATATGCATGCTAAATATATCACTAACCGTGTTACCTTTATGTTTCTTCCCATTCCTGATATTGACCCAAGGATCTCGAAGACTTCAAAGAAAGATCTGCAAAGTAATCAATCCTGACTTGGCATCTCACCGATGTGACGTGGCTTCCCTCTGTCTTTTCTACAAATAATTTTATAATATATGCTCTGATGAGCTTTTTACTTTAGTGCTTCATCCACATTAATCTAAGCGTGCTACTAGATTGGCATCTAGGTCCCACCCTTTTACTGTTGAAATAGTTAAATTCAACCGCCACTTCTACTCGAACAATTTAGCTTCTCACACTTCCCGCCTGTTGGACTCTCTTCCGTTTATTGCTTCCCTGAGTTCTCGAAAAATTTAAATGCAGCGTCAAATGCCATCTTCTGTTTTCTTAAATCCCGTTCATCTTTCACACTTTCTTTAAGTCTTTGTTCTCAATTTAACCTCCTGTGAACTTGTGGCGGTTCCGCCTTGTTTGGGCGAAATTAGACTACAAAATCATGTCATTGTTTTGTGTGTGAGGGGGGAACACACTGTACCATAAATAAGCTAAATTTCATTAAGTTCGTTCTCTGTTGGTGAGATGTAAGTCCTATTTAGAAATACTCTTCCTCACAACTGTTGCATTGTTAAATAAACTTTTGAGCAGGCGCTGCTTGATCACTGTAATCTTAACCACTTCTATTCAACCGTCAACATTTATATATCGCACATCATTTGTGCAAATTAATTGAAACAAAACGAATAATGTCTTCCTTGGATCTTTCACACATTTCCTGATCATAACACGTCGTCTCTTTTTTTTTCCACTTCTGATCACATTTTTTGTTTTACGTTTTGGACTGATGGATTCAGTTTGGTTCTTCGTCTTGATGACATGACTGACAGTTGAAGGGCTGACACCGACAGTATCCGTGATCTCTCTGTAAGGCTTGACAGTGTTTTCGTGCAACGTTACAATTTTCGTTCGCTTCCTTGAATTAACGTCAATCACAGACAATGGCTGTAGAAACAACTAGTTGACATTCGAAGCAATAGTGTCTAATCCTGATAATAATCTGATGCAATCACGGATGACGCAATATTTTTCAAGGTTAAACAAATTTCATCATACCCCCCGAAAATAGATTTGAATTTTTCATGTGAAAAATGGAAATCAATTACACCCTGTAACTCCATTGGCTCTAAAACTGACTGTATGGTGAACGAACAATGAACTAAAGCAGTTGTTTCAAATAATTTTCACAAGATGTATATATTTTCATAATATATTCCTCCTACTTCGGCTAAGTGCCATTTGTGATACACACCTGGGTTATCATGTTTATAAGAAGACATAGCTAAATGGGCAGAAGATTTTTTCGTAGTAAATATTCTTTCTGAGGTACACTGGTTGCCAATCAAGTCTATAAAACCCAACCTGCCCTGTTAGTTAACCCATAGCTGGAGACTGAAATGACGGATTTATACATTTCCCAAGGGTATTTGCGCGTATGTGAATGCAATGAATTTAACTGAAAGTCAAATTTTGATCTCTGGTTTCTCGTTCTGATCGGCTATCCACCGAACCAGAACTTAAAATGTTCATTTAGTAACCGCGTAGCTTGAGTGGCTCTTTCGCCTTAAATTTGGTAAATGTTATTAAAAAACATTATTTATTTATTTATTTATTTACATTGAAACAGTGATTGTTCTGTTTGTCTGGCATATTTTCACAATTTTACTCAGTTTGTTTCCCAGGCGTATTGATTGATTGATTGATTGATTGATTGATTGATTGATTGATTCGTTTTCTACGGCTTATCAACCCTTTCCAGGTTATTTAAGCAACAAATTATTTTCAGATTCTAAGAAAATTTTTTGCGATAATAACTGTCTAGTTTTTAAGTCATACTAACGAGCCGATAGCTTGGGTGGGGTGAAGAGAGGATTTATAACTTTTCCAGGGATGTTTGCGTATAAGTGTTTATAAAGAACTTGATGGGTATTAGAAATCGATTCTCCCATTAATAATTGCAAGTCATTATCCATTTCATCACCTCTCCTCTGCATCCAAATTTAAAGCCCCTGGAATTCCCAACATTGGGCTCTACGTTGCTTAACTTCGATGATCGTACGGGAACCGTTGTTTCAACGTGATATGGCCGTGATCCGTTCTACTATAGTAGAAATGAACCAAATTCGGTGCACTGGGTATGTTTTATGTTGCATCTAAATACATGAAAAAGAATTAGCCTTTCATGTGACAGAGATGATTGTCTGTTTTCAACAACACCATTGATAAAAAAAAATGCCGATTTTAAAGGCTGGAGAGTCTACTCCATTTTGTTCCAGAACAATATAATTCCTAACCTCGTTTGGCCTTCCATTCAGCATTGCGATGGACGAAGCTGAACTGAGTGTCTGCTAAAGAAGAGCGTCTGACAAACCATCGATTGGAAATAACGCCAAAGAGTCTGCCGGCTCGAGAATTAAATAGAAAACGACCGGATTATTAGCAAGATTCAAGTTGAGGCGACTAGCATTTTCTGAATAACAGAAAGAAAGAGAAGGATTAGCAGACAAAAGAGGAGGGATATCAAAGTGTCTTTGTGAATAACAGCAAAAAAACCGAAAATAATATTTGTTGCGTTTTAAAAGCGATAAGTAGCCAACCGCCTGTCGGAATTTAAAATTCTTGTACTTCGCGAGCGGATTGCCTGACGGGTGCGAAACTTTTTAGATCGGTAATTTTTTACCTTAGAATTATCGTCATTATATACCTTTTCGTTCGTACCACATTGTTCATTTTGCTTGCTATACCTTGAAAACTTCATAAAGCTAATTGATGTCAATATTTGTTAAGGTATTCTAAAGGCTGAGTCGAGTATTGAGAAACGGGAGGATTTCGTTGGAAACAAAGAAAAGAATATTGAACTTGTAGAAGACACAAGGTCCTCTCTAATTTAGTTTTACGAGTCGACTCGGCGTAACTTGCGACATGAAATAGAGCAGGAAATAAGGAAACGCAAAAAGGCGAAAGTAACCAGAACAACAATATATTAACAAAGGTTACATAGAGTTGAAAGCATGCAAATCAAATAAAGAAAAAAAGTTCTTTCCCTTTGTCTGGAGAAAAACGGAAATGTTAAAGTTCAGTTTGAATGAAGTTAATGTACATACTGTTAATGTCTCTTTCCAATGTGACGTTTTTCAGTTTTGTGTGTGCATGCTAGTGAGAAATAGAATTTTGAGCCATTAATTGCTACCCGTAATTAGTGCGCGTGTGTATGTGTGAGTTAGGTAATAAACATGTCTGCTCATGCCCGGGACGAAACCCTAACTTGTCTAACACATGACGCTCCCGACTTTTATTGGCATGCCGGAGCGCGGATAAATAGGGTTATCACGTGAACGCTGAATGACCATGTGTGTGTGAATGTATCAAACCCTACAAATTGTTACTTGATATTTGTCCTTCTATATAGCAACGAATGCTGAGCAATCTTTTCAAAGATGAAGGAAAGCCTGGAAGCAACAGAAAGCTGGTTCTACAGAAGGATGTTGAAGATGCATAGACGAACAATTTTTGGCGTTAGGTTTTGGAGAGAATGCAAACGAAAAAAAATTTCTACTAAACATCAGGAAGCGAGAGATAAATTTTCTGGGACACGTAACGACGGAGGGCTTGGAGAAACTAATACTCACGGAACGAATAAAGGAAGGAGGACAGAAGGGAAACAAAGAAAAGAGTACTTGACAGTTATGAAATATTTGTCTTTCTATATGACAGTGAATGTGTGAAACTCTCCTTAAAGACCTGAAATATGATTCTACAGAAGAATTCTAAGGATATTATGAACCGAACATGTGAGCAACGACGTGTTATTGGAAAATATGAAAACAAAATGGAAACTTATACTTAACATCAGAAAGAGACAACTGAAGTTTCTGAGACATGTAATGCGAAAGGAGGGCTAGGTGGATCTGATGCTCACATGGCAAATAAAAGGACAGGGGACAGGGAAAACAGCGCGTGAGATACTTGAGGCTTAAACAAATGTGTTCCAATGCATGGTTTAGAAGATATAACAAGACAAAATATATTACCAACTATAAAGGACAGGAAGGTGGGAAGGACCATGATCACCTACGTCCTGAAGGAGCATGGCACATAAAAGTATAAGATTTTGAAAATGTTCTTTTTTATTCGTACCAGAATCTGGATTGTAATACCAGCATGATGTCGGCCGTTGCATTCTTCGATTTCTTTGTGTTTCTAAACATCCAGAGTGTGGATTGTTCACATTTATTTAATTAGAAAAATCTGTATCAAATTTTTTTTTTTTTTGCTGATAAAAAAAAAAATAAATAAAAATAAAAGAAAATTTCTTAGTAATTATTGTTTATTATAAGATTTTATGAAATTAAATTAAATTAAAGAAAGTATTAAATTGCGAAGTAGGATTTTTGCTAAAATATTTTTTCTAAACAAATCAGCTTATTCAAACTTCGAGTAATTTGCAAAATTGAACGAAACATATTTTTTTTTTTTTTTTTTTAATCATCTCACCCCAAGCAAGGCATTCCACTGCCACTATTGCGCATGGGGCTACATAGGGGAAGGTAGAAGGAGTGGATAGGGGACATAAGGTAAAGAGAAGGAGTGGATAGACATAGGTAAAGAGAAGGAGTGGATAGACATAGGTAAAGAGAAGGAGTGGATAGACATAGGTAAAGAGAAGGAGTGGATAGACATAGGTAAAGAGAAGGAGTGGATAGACATAGGTAAAGAGAAGGAGTGGATAGACATAGGTAAAGAGAAGGAGTGGATAGACATAGGTAAAGAGAAGGAGTGGATAGACATAGGTAAAGAGAAGGAGTGGTTAGACATAGGGAATGTCAGGAGAAAGGTGATAGATGAGTAAGGATAGCGAGGATGAGTGTCGGGCAGATGGGAAGAGTGTTTGATAGAATGGGAGCAGGTTAGTGTGTTAGGAGGTGTCTATTGACCTTACATTTAAACTCCTGGAGATTGTAGCCGTCGGGGAAGCAATCGTTTGGAAGAGAATTCCACAGTCGGGAAGTGCGAGGAAAGAAACTGTTGGAGTAGAAGTTACGGCTGCATTTTATCGATTTCACTGTAAAAGGGTGGGATCTAGTTGCTAATCTAGTATCTCGTGCAAATTCGTATTTATGGGGCACCAGTGATCTAAGTTCATCGGAGCAGAAGCCGTGAAAGTATTTATAGAAGAGACACAGAGAAAGCCACGTCTCGCCGGTGGGAGAGAGACTGCAGGCGGTCTGCCAAGTCGGTATCTATCACATTACAGACCCTCCTCTGAACCTTATCGAGAAGCCCGAGGAGAACAGCAGGGGCACCCGACCAGATATGGCAGCAGTATTCAATGCACGGGCGGATGGTAGATTTGTAAATGTGTAGGATAGATTTAGACGGAAAAAACTTCCGGGCCCTACACAGAGAACCGACTTTCATAGCAGCGGATTTAGCAATGGATTCGATATAGTCATTCCATTTGAGGTCCGCTGAAATTGTGAGACCAAGGAGGCGTAGTGTTTTACTCTCTGGGAGGCAAGCCTGGTCCATGCTAATGGGAGGTAGGTGAGATTGTCGATGATGGTTAATTGACAGTAGCTTCGTTTTAGAAGCATTAAAATTTACTAGCCATTTCTTACCCCAGTCCAATATGGATTGGAGGTCTTTTTCAATCTCGGCTGCAAGTTTAGCTTTGACGCCTACACCAGATTTTTGTTGGAGGCGAGAGTAAACTGTGGTGTCATCGGCGTACAAACCTATTTGGGTTCTTATGGAATCAGGGAGATCATTAATATATATCAGGAAGAGTGTAGGACCTAAGATGGAGCCTTGGGGGACACCTGCATTTGTATGGTAGTTCTGAGAGGCATGTCCGTTTAATACCACTTTCATTGTGCGGTTAGAGAGGAATGACTGGATTAGTTCAAACAAATGTCCAGTTATACCATAGCTCCGCAGTTTACATAGAAGGCCAGCATGCCAAACTCTGTCGAACGCCTTAGATATATCCAATGCAACGGTTCGAGCTTCGCCATTCCTGTCGAGTGCCTGGTATATGTACTCGGTGATGGTCGTTAGCATATCAGCAGTAGACCTGGTGAAGCGGAAACCATATTGCTTGTCCGAGAGGAGCCTGTGTGCTGTGAGATGCTGAACCACCTCGGCGTTGATAATGGCTTCGAACACTTTGCCAAAGATCGGAAGAAGGCTGATAGGGCGGTAATTTGCAGGGTCAGAGGGTTCTCCAGTGTTTTTAAATATAGGAACTATAGAGGAAGATTTCCAACAGGCAGGAAAGCAGGAAGCAGATAGGCAGAGGTTGTAGAGCTTAGAAAGGATAGAGGAGAGTTCAGGGGCACATTTCTTTAAGACTATGGTTGGGATTCCGTCACCACCGCTCGCTTTGTGAGGGTCAAGTTTTAAGATTATTTTAGAGACAAGCGAAGGTGTAATGTGGACATCATTCAGTTGTGCCTCGGTTCTAGGTGAGAAGTCCGGTGTAAAAACTCCAGACGAGTCCAGACTCAAATTGTTCGAGAATCTGCGGGCAAAACATTCAGCCTTATCTGCTGGGGAGGTGAGGACCTCAAATTTGTTGATTAGCGGGGGTATTGTGGACTTGCTCTTGTTAAGTACTCTTTTACAGAGTCGCCAGTAGTCTTTAGAGCCGAATTTAGAGCATGCTATGCGTTGCTTCATTCTGGCAGCAAACAACATCTTAGCTTCGTCAAGTACCCTTTTACACTTATTACGAGCTGAAGTGAAAAGGCGCCTGTTTTGTTCCGACGCATAGTTACGATAAAGTCGGAAGAAATGATTCCGGTGGGCAATGGCAGCCGAACAAGCGGGTGAGAACCATGGAGACGAATGAGATTTAAGCTGGAATTTCCTCGCAGGGATGAAGGCATCAATGCCAGCCTTAACCCAGGAGGAGACCTCGGATGCACATTCTTCGATGGGAAGACTAAAGACGTTGTTCCAAGGGATGTCACAGAGGAAGTCTCGGAACGAATCCCAGTCTGCTCTTTGATAGCAGTATGATATTCTACTTGTCTGTGTTTCATGGGTCGGGCGGGAGTGGAGTGAAATATTGACGGACACTACAGTGTGGTCAGAGTTTCCAAGTGGGCAGAGTTGTCTGGTAGTGCAAGAGTCTGGGATGGAAGTGAAGCAGAGGTCTAGAAGTGAGTTCCTTCCGTTAGGGTTGTCGGAGAACCGCGTGGGGAAGTCCACTACTTGCGTAAGGGATTGGGTGATTGAAAAGTTCATGGTGTGGACACCAGCAGGGTCAGTGACAGCGTTCTTCAGCCACTTGGTGTGGTGGGCGTTAAAGTCACCAAACACGAATACATGGGCAGAGGGATGGGTAGAAATGGCTTTGTCAATATTGTCAGAAATGATGTCAAGTAACGAACAGTCAGGGGAGGAAGGAGAGCGGTACAGAAAGAAGAGATAGCTAATCGAGCTGAGAAGTGAGAGGCGGAAGCACATGAAAGAATGATCTGGGGATTCAAAAGATGACACCCTAGCTAAGGGAAGGTGTTCGCTGACATAGACACCAAGCCCATGCATATGAATATTGGAGTCCTTCCTGAAGAGGGGAAGGTAGCCAGGAACGCAGAACTCAGATGAGGGGATAGAAGGGTTAAGATTAGTTTCACATAGGGCTAATATATCAGGTGAGTTATTATGGAGGAAAGAATCTACGCTGGCGAAGTTCGTGCGGATGCCGCGTATGTTAGTGAAAGAGATGCAGACAGGTTTGGGCGTTTTCAAATGAGCTGGTTTAGTTTTGTTATTATGTTTGCTTTTTTCCATAGTAATTCAGTTAAGGAGTGGTCTTAGAATAGAATCAGTCGGTCAATCATTTGCAACTTGTGAAGGATGGAGACTGGCGCGGCCTACAACATAATGTGGCCTCGGGGTTGCCCACCGAACGTTCATGCAGGGACGCCCGTCCATGCGCGATATGGCACTACAAGAACCCCGGTATTATTCAACTGTTGATCAGAGCAGCCTCTCAAGACGCTACGCAAGAGTTCGGGCTCCTAACTACCAGTCGGAAGCAGCAACCAGGAAACTGCCAACCCGGTACCCTCAGAATGTAAAGACGTTGCCACCATACTCCGTAACTGCAAAGAGCTTCCAGCTGAACTAACACCAAGACCAGAGAAAGGGGATGAACCGGGAACCCCTTCCTAAACAAGAAACAAGGTGATCACCTCTAAACTCATTCAAAAGAAGGGGGTGGAGTGTGAGACCGGGCGATAGTAGAAACTATCTACTCCAATTAAAAAAAAAAAAAAACAAAAAAAAAAAACAAGGAAAAAGTGACTGAGGCTTACAAAGTTTTAACTTAGTAAAAGTCGAAAATACCCTTGAATAGCAAAATTATTTACACAAATTAAGAGACGAAAAAAGAAAAAAAACAAAGACGGCCAAAAGAAGAAAAATAAATAAATAAATAAAATAAATTCCAAGAAATTTCACAAAAACAGACTGAAAAATGGACTGAATCCCAGTTGACTTACCACAAGCAGCTAACACTGTAAAGTTGATTTAATTCAATTTCTGAAGACAAAAATAGAAATTAAACCGTTTTTTACAGAATATAGTCGAGTTATGTTGCTTGCGTTCGCTTGCCAAACCGTTAAGAATTCAATCTCTCGAAGACAGAAATTTAAATCTTCTACAAGACAAAACTAATGGAAATAATTGAACCGTGATGCTATTTATCATTAGTCGAAAATACCCTTGAATAGCAAAATTATTTACACAAATTAAGAGACGAAAAAAGAAAAAAAACAAAGACGGCCAAAAGAAGAAAAATAAATAAATAAATAAAATAAATTCCAAGAAATTTCACAAAAACAGACTGAAAAATGGACTGAATCCCAGTTGACTTACCACAAGCAGCTAACACTGTAAAGTTGATTTAATTCAATTTCTGAAGACAAAAAATATAGTTTGTAAATCTCGACAAAATTGTTAGCAGTAACTTCAGCAATACTAAATACTCTGGGGATTTTAACACGGGTCAGCGTGCTACAAAGAATTTATTCTCAAAAGTAGCAGATGTATTCCAGGAAAATATTTTATCAAAGAATAAGAACATACATAGTGCAAGACTGAAGAAGGTCAAGAGCGACAGAGACGATTGGAAGGTACGTGCTTATGAATGCTGAGCAGGTTGGGTGTATTTGGGTTGTCATAAAAATCATTTTGTCTTGTAGCATTTATTTTCATCCCATTATTTCTCAACTATTTTAACAAACCAGTTAATAATTTATTCTTGCCAGAGTTTAACGAGCTTGTCAATGGCGGTAGAAATCACAGGGCCTTTAACTCTAAGAATTTATACAGCTATGTATTGACCGCCTCTTGTGTGTTGAATGTGAAAATCATAACAACTCCCTATTACTGAATTTACACCTATCCTGGTTAAGCTAAATATATAGCAAAACGTGTTAAATTTATAAAGATTTTTCTATGTATCCACACGTAAATGTATATATATTTTTTTTTTCTAGACATATGCTATTAAATATAAGAGACAATGAATGTCTATTATGTCTAATCATGAGCCGTTCTAAACGTCGTATTTTTGCTTTAATTTCAGTTGAAAATAGACAAAAATTCTCCAACATTTGGATAATTATTTATTGGTTTTCTTCTAAGCTTTCGGCTCACATGAGCCATCTTCAGAGAGGTAGTTTAAACTGAAATATTATAAAATCCACCATCACCGACGTTTTTATTTTGTGTTGACATAAAACTCCGCTTGGCAACGGCAATAGTTACCAAAATTAATAAACGCAGTTCTTAAGTTTGCGATGCGGTTTTATGACGTCACACCGCGGGATAGCGCGAAATGATAACAAAACCATCTAGTCAAATGCAATGTAATATGTTATTTCCTGTTTTAAAGTTGATTTTATTGAGTGTTGGTTGTTTTGATTTGATGTACATGGCCTCCAATATCTGCAGGTTCCTCTTACTGTGTGTATGAGTAAGGATCACCGTATTGTTGACCAAAATCTGTCTGATATTACCTACATGTTTATGTTTTTCAGAGAAATGTTGTTTAATAGTACTCTGATCAGAAAGATGACATGTAAGTCTACGGGAGAGCGTGGTTGTGGTAAAACCAATATATGTACTAGGTTTTTGATTAGTATCAGAGATGCAATCTCTGAATGGGCATGTAAATTGGTACACTACATTGGTTTTTTGTAAAGAATTTAGTTTAATGCCTGTTGGGTTATTATAGACTATGAGGTCAATTGTTTTAAACTTTTTATAATATATAATGAGTTTAATTTGATTATTACTTTCGACTGGTTTAACATTTCTTTCGAGACATGATCGCCCAAATCGTGTATCACGTATGGCACTTAACTGACTGACTGAAAGTCACTTAGATGACAAAATGCGTCGGCTTTGAATGTTCTCCTCTTGTCTTTTCATTAATTTTGTTCCTTTACAAATATACCATATCGAAAAATAATTTATATACACAGACAAACAGCCTTATTAATATTAATTGAAACAAAACGAATAATGTATTTCTAGGATCTTTGTCACTTTCCCTGATCATGTATACGTCGTCTCTTTTCTTCCAACCACATTTTCCTTTATGTTTTGGACTGATAGATCCAGATCATTTCTTTGCCTTGATGACATCACTGACTGTTGAAAGACTGACACTAACAATATCCGCGATCTCCCTGCAAAGGGTTGCCAAGTTGTTTTTGCAGCGTTAAAATTTTCGTATGCCTCCTTGGAGTAAAGTCCATTGAAGACAATGTTTGTTATACAACGAATTTTAACGAGTCACTAGAGTCTTGTCGTCACAAAAATCTGATACAATCAGGGATGACGTCATATTTTTCAAACAAATGTCTACATGCACCCCAAAAGTAGATTACTGCACACCACTGCAAATGACTTAATTTTGGAAAAAATAGTAGTCTCTTACACCCTGTCACACTATGGTGAAAGAAAGGAAACTGAAGTAGTCGTTTCAATTAATTTGCACAAGAGTGTATAGATACAAAGGGTGTATCACAAATATTTTTACAAACTTTGAGGGTGGGTTCCTCACACCAATTTAAGGACAAAAGTCCGTATAAACATATGACCGCAAATCTATTAATTTTTAGTTATTAATTTTAAAGAAAGCTTACAGTAGATTGCGCTGCGATGATAGGTTAACACATGTCATTGCTCTATAATTGATTATAGTCGACTTTCAATGTTTAATGTGTATAGTAGTGAGTTATCTGAAAATTATTTCGGATAACAGTGGTAAGATTAATATCTTACAGTAAGCATGAATTTTAAAAAGAGCCACCCGAAAGGTAAAAGGACTCAAGGCTACATGGCTGACACAGATTAATTTTTCCAAACTAACGGCATATCTCTGTTAACACATGACGCATGTAGTTCATGCATGTTAGGGTTCCACCAGATTTTAGTCATATTAATCGCAATGAACTGGCTAACATCTACCAATTCCATTGTCAGCACCTTTCCTCCGATCTCACTCCTTTGAATTTTTATCTGTGGGGCAACCTGAAATAATTTCTTTATGTAGAAATATTTGATAATGCAGAGACGCTACATCAACATATCATGGGAGCGTGCTAAACCATTCAACACTGTGTAGGAGTATTAGTCCACCAGTCAATGATCCAACAGTTTCATGCGTGTGTAGAACAAGTGTAGGACATATTATATTTCTTATGAGTTGCTGTGTTGAGGGACAAAAATAACTTTCGGGCATATTTTTTATTAATATTTTACCTATTTTTAGTATGAAAAACCTGTCTCAAAAATTGTAAATGTTTTTTTGATACACCCGATATATATATATATATATATATATATATATATATATATATATATAATCAATCTGTGTTAAAAGTCACATCAAGAGAGTGCTCAATACATTTTTAAAACAACAAAAATGCAAGGCAAACTAAGATAGAAAATATAAACTGTTTGAAACACCGACATTTATGCTACACAAGGTTTGTAAACACACACACACACACACACACACACACACACACACACACACACATATATATATATATATATATATATATATGCTAGTAATCCATATACAAACCTGTTTCGATGTATCGCAGGTCATCGATGTGGTTAGATATCCACTTGCTTCCTGCCGGGATCATAACACGACTTGCCTACTTTCTAAGCCATCGCAGCATGGAATGAGAGAGGAGGAAATTTTAGCGTGTTATATATATGCGGTGTATACAGACGCCAGTAACCGAGAGAACTTATGTTATCATATCATATCACATCATATATATATATATATATATATATACGTGTGTGTGTGTGTGTGTGTGTGTGTGTTTACAAACACTTTTCGGTAAGACACCTCATAGAGGAGAAAATTATTAAGAACTGAGTGTACTTCATTTCATACAGCTGTGGTAATAAATCTAAAAAAGTTACGGGCTGCATTCTAAAAACTGCATAAACGCAGCAAAACTATATCACAAGAGGAAATGGAAAAATAACAGGATTAGCTGATCATATAAAGAAAAAGGGAAAATCACCGTTATCTGTGGGATGGAGTTGAATAAATACACAAGAAGGCCACCAGAGAATACGAAAACTTAAAGAATCAGAGTATATGCTAATTCACAAATGTCTCCCAATTGATTAAAATATGGTGGCCAAAAATAACCAGTAATACAAAGTGCTAGAGATAAACAATTACAAAAATCAAGTAGTAAGAGTTATTGCAAACATGTTTACTGGGACATTAGGTTTATAGGTCCCCAAAATTCATGTATTGATGTTCTCAAGGACACATAGCCCATTGGGTAAAAGCGTTGGTTAGATCCAATTAACGTGACCCAGAGAATTGGGAATTGATAAAAAACTTGAGAGTTGAGTTAAATAAAGATAATTGATACTGAGATATCTGGAAAAGGCAGGTTAGTAGAACTAGAATAATCTACCCAGTAAATAAAATAAAAGGTTCAGTTAAAAATTTTAATCAAGGTTAGAAATTGAAAACGTCCTGAATATGGTAAAGAAGATGATGACAAATTTCCGAAAAATGTATATATATATAGTGTACATATATATATAAATGTATGTTTGTGTTTCTGTGGTAGTGATATTTTGTGTATGTTTGCGTATCTGTAAGTATGCTTGCGTATATGCCATCCAAATATTAGGTTTACTCTATCTGTTTTGTCACAGATCTTTCACAAGTTTCCACTTGATGTACAGCGTCTTAGAGCAAACCCTCTGTGTGTGTGTGTGTGTGTGTGTGTGTGTGTGTGTGTGTGTGTGTGTGTGTGTGTGTGTGTGTGTGAAATGCTTATAATTGGCGACGTATCTTGTTCAATTTCATTATTTAGATTTCTAGAATGCGCAGGCCGATAGACGTAATATACACTGTTTAATAAATAAAATGTGGTGCCTATTTCCATTCTGGTAGCGTTTTAAATAATAAAAATGTAAAATTGAAAAAATACATCAATTCTTTATTACATGGAAAAATACCCGCATGAAAAGTAATATTCTTAAGATTATAATTAACCTGGACAAGTAGAATGCAAGTTATTCTAGCGAAGTAAAAAATAAGAAATGTCTTAAAATACTGAAGCAAAAAATATAATTTGAATGCAATATATCTCAAAGAAAAGGAGTGACAAAGATGTTTTTCTGAGAGAAAATTTGATACTTCTAAGTCATACACACAATTATATATGCATATTTACACTTTTCAAACACAGAGCATCTATAACATATATATGCTACAACAAGTATGAAAGGTAGATGAACAAATAAAAATACACAAAGGGATTTGGAGATGCCAGATATTTTTCTGAGATTTTCGGGAAAAAGTTATTAGGTGACGAATTCGAGCGTGCTGGATTTGTCTGCTATGTCATTAATTAGGATATATCCTTCTCATACAGGAAACGCTGATCCATGGGTATTTCCCAACATGAGAACTGCGAGCCGAAGGTATTTTCTATAACTGTTGAAGACATACCTTTAAAGGGAAACGGCATCATAGACTTGTACCCCACACTATGTGGGTGCTTGCTGGATAGGAATAATTAGCCTCACCTCGTATTTTCGGCGGAGATGTTTACAAATGATCCATGTATATCATTAGGTAGATAATTTATGTAAATCAGAAAGAGGGTTTGTTTGAGAGATTACTATTTGGGGACGCTTAAGTTGATCGCAAGAGCCTAGAAAGACTGGCCGTTAATAAATACCTGTTGGGAAGGATTTTATAATAGAGAAACCTCTCCCAGTCTTTCCATAGCTAGAGAGCGTGTGTAGGAATGCTTTGTGCCATACATTGTAGATGGTTTTCGAGATATGATTCATGTGGCATGTGTATCGTCAAGGGCCTGATTAATTCTGTGTGTAATCCTAATAAGGACTTCAGCAGTGGATCGAGTTGATTGAAACCCATGCTGCTCATTGCACAAGAGGTTGTTCCTATCCAGGGGCTCGACGACCTTCTGGTCGATAATCTCCTCAAAATTTTGCTGATGATTCTGGAGAGACTAATGGGCCTGTACTGTGGGGGAGTGTGGAAGGATCGGTTACCCACATTCTTGAAGACCGGAAATACACTTTCCATCATTCACATGCTTTGGAAAGATTTTTTTCAAGCAGCGGTTAAATAAGTTTGTTAGAATTTTGAATAATTCTGTGTTGTGGAGAAATCGGGAAGCCGAGTTCGAATTCCGGTTGAATTCCTTACGCACAAATACCCTTGGGAAAGGTATTAATCCGTCTCTTCCCTCCAGTAATGGGTTAAATAACAGTACAGTTTGGGTTCTATAGCCTCGGCTGGCAAACAGTCTACCGCAGAAAGCAATGGCATCCTACTGTGGAATAACATTCTGCCCAGTCAGTCTTTCGAGACATGATCGCCCAAAGCGTGTATCAAGTATGGCACTTAACTGACTGATTCTTAAAGACGACTACTGCAAATTTATCCATGCCATTGGTTATTAGGGATCGAAGTTTTTGATAAGTCTAGAGCTTTTTTTTACTGAAATGAGTATATTAATGAGATTTTACTCAGTGAGATGTGGGAAGTTGGGGAGAAGATGACCTTTGTCTTCTAACGTTCAGATTAAAGCAAAGATCGGGGCGATGAGCTTCACCTACTCTGAGGAGTAGGATATGATCTCAAGGCCATTTATAATATTACACACAACAGCTTTGCTTCTGTTCATAATTTCGATGGAGATCTTACAAAATTCTTTTTTTTTCAACCGTGACCTAGAAACCTTGCGCGTAGCTGGTGATTGCTTTTTTCAGTATTCGGTTACAGTCTTTGAAGGCGGTTCTGAAAAACTTCCACGAATACACTGTTCTTTGCGTTATATTTTGAAGTAATTGATCCTGATGCAGCTCATTAAAAGTGAACCATGTCTGACTGTTTTTTGCTGAAATATTTTTGGAGTAAAACTCTTCATTCCACAAAAGGGCACATTCTGATATTAGGGTGGCGGTTTTAAAGGCAGCATGTTTGAAAAATGTTGGGAGAGAAGCTTCCTTCATATAGAACTGTCATAGTCTGTCACAGTCTGCCTTATATGGAACGACAAATCAATGAATGTCTTTGGTTTGGAGTCAATCTGGTTACTTATTAGAGGATGATCAAACGTGCCAATGAGGGAGGGTGTCAAACTTTTATTGTGAATTTGTCATGTCAGGATGCTAGAAAAAGGTCGGAGAGGTTTGACTGCTCTCCCATCGCATTCGGAACTCAAATATGTTTTCGAATGGTATACCTTATATCATAAAAGATGGAGAAATCCAAATATTGGGTAATTTTCATGACTATCTTCTCCTCCTAGATTCCATTAAGCATATTTACATTGTTTTGAATGCTTGACCGTCACGCCTAAGTGTACAACTATATCTGCATGAATGTCTTTAGGGGCTTAACACATTTTTTTGCAGGCGCTTGTAATCCACACCATGCCAAATTTTTGTCTATTTTCAAGAAATGTTGCAACAACTTTAGAAGTGTTCTATAACAAGTAAATGTCAGTTTAACTGGAAGGAAGCAATGCAGTTATTAATAAGAATAGATTTAATTAAGGCATGCAAAATGCTATCACTTCTACATAGCCTACGAACTGTTCAGCCTATCCACGCATGTAACTGTATATTGACTAATTTTCTATAGTTCATTTAGGTCTCATTGAAATACACATAGAAAAATACCAAACACTATCCTCAACACTCTTGTTAATAATAAAAATATAAAAGCCTCATTCACATGTAAAAAGGCTAAAAATTATTGAAGTATTTTTAATTTGAAAACGAACGACGTAATGATTTTTTTACTTATATGGCCGAACGACGAAAATTATTTTTAGTTACGTGAACGTAATTAATTTTTTACTTATATGTAGTCTTAGTATATTTAAATTTTTACTTTTGTTATTAAAAAGCAGTAAGCTAAATTTATAAAATGTATCTCCCATGAACATTGAGTGAACGTCAGTATGAAACTTTTAAACTGTAAGTTTGAAAAATGATTGCATAACGCTTCATCAGGTAGATTTTTCTACGTGTTGTATATTTACTACGTGTTGTACCATCGACAGAACAATATATATATATATATATATATATATATATATATATATATATACTAGCAGTATAGCCCGGCCTTGATCGGGTGTAATGGAAGCTTTAAAACTAATCCGTGGTCCTGTAGCTCTTTGGAAATGATCTTTGGTCGTTGGTACGAAAGACTAAAAAGCAATAGTTGTTTCCAGTTAAAGCAAAACCGTAGACTGAAAGAAAAATGAATGGATGTAAGTCAAATTTTGATTTCCTAGTATCGATATCGAATTTTCTGCACGAACTGTAAGAACTGCAATCTTGAAACTTCTGAATATCTTTTCTTATGTCTTTGTCTTTGAGTGTGTCAAATTTGATTAAAATCGGACCACTCCTTCTATAACCCGATTTTTTTGATTATCGATTTTCGATATTTATCCGGGGTACCTTGACACAAAACTTAGCTGAGAACACTTGCAGACGCTTACCGTACAACTGTGTAAAGTTTCAAGAAAATCGGTTCAGCCGTTTTGGAGTCTATAGGTAACGGATACGCACACACACAGACAAACTTTTATTTATAAATAAGTTTAGATATTCATTGACATAACGATTTATGCACATTTTTCTTTAAGTCGTTTGTGTTTATTCTCTCTTCATTTGTTCCTTTATTGTTTGGGAAGTTTATTTTGTTCATTTTCCTGTGAGAAAATCTCATTTGCTGAGTTCACTAAAACTTTACTTAGTGTCCCCAACTTCGAGTTTCGATTTCCATTTTGTCCCGCGTATCTTCTACCACTGTCCGTATGCCTCTCCTTCATGATCAAGTCGTTCAAGCGCCTATTGTGTTTCACTTTGGATGCTGCGTCGGGCCTCATCAGTTACGTTTAATCATAACAAGGAGGTAACCGCTTCCGTAGATGATAGCTTTTGCAATGTAAATTGCATTCTTGATTATCTTGATAGTTATGTAGTAGATATGTTTTTCGTTTCTACTTCTCATGTTCATAATCGTCTTGGATGTTCTTAGAACCAGGTGTTGGTTATTACCTTTTCATTCGCCGTGCACCATTAGATCCATTTTTCTTCGTTACGGGTTTCTAGTCTGAACTTTTCAGCTATTTCGCATTCTCTCCCCTTGCCTACTTTCGCATTCAGTTCTCCCGCGATAATGATAATTTCTTGCGATTTTCACTGATTCTTGTCAATTTCGAGCGTACTGAAAACCCGAATTTATGTCAATAAAAACTTAAGAATATTGTTTTTTAAAATTTGTGTTAAAACTGGGTACCGTCACTATTTCCCGCGAAAAACAGCATAGCGTAATGACAAAGGCCACAAACTCAACGAAAATAAAGTTTATCGTCAAAATGCTAATGTTATTATTTAGATCAAAGACCAAAGTATTTTTTAATTATTTTTTTTAATTTTTTAAATCCTTTCTAATATTTTAGAAATTTTTGTTAAAATCTAGTTTTGTTTACGTCATTGCTTTCTCTAACTTTTATCATTGATTTTTTACGCGTTTCACCGTAGTAATCACATTGATTTGGAAATTCTTGTAAAAATCAAATAATTGTCCAATTTTAATGAAATTTTCAGGACTTACTTAGAAATGAAAAAAAATTATTTTTGAAGTGTGTTTTTTTTTTTAATTTTAGTAATTATTTTTTAAATGTGTTACCCCCACTTACTTAATATCATGAAATTTTGCACATAACCTTCGTGTTCCCTGACAATATTTTTTGTTAAAAGTGGGAGTCATTGGAGATTGTAAATCACCTACTTTTTTTTCAAATTAGTGCCATCTAAATAAAAATCTATTCTGAATTAAAAAATAATAAATTTAATAAAACTATGACATTACTTAATTAGAAAAGCTTTTAATTGCTTTTGTAAGTAAGTAATATTAAGGACATTATTGTCTAAAGAAATAAAAAAAACACGACCAATCATTAATAATTGGTTGTATATTACTTTTCTATGCTATAAGTAAGTAATATTTCTTTAAAATCAGATTAAATTAACTTTTACTTTTCTAATTTTACTAGAATAAAGTGTCAAATTTTTTGAAACATTTTTAAAATCGTTTAATATTTGTTTGTTTAAATTTTTTTAAAATTAAGAAAATGGCCGCTTTTAAAAAAATTTGAAAAATTTGAAAATTACATGTGACATTCCAATCCATATAATATCTATCTGAAATACACTATAATTTTTTACTTAATGGAAATAATAAATTTAATTATTACAGTTTTAAATAAATTTAAAATGAAATCTTCAAGAATGTTTTTTTTTCTTTTTAAAAATTTCATTGTAATCTTAGGTATCGAAACTTATGCCGAAATATTGAAGGTACCTAGTTAAAACATAAACAAACCACAGAGAATGTATATATAGATAATAATATAGAGAATCTTTTCGAACAATACTACGATAACATTTCATAGTAAGTTCTAGTACTCCATAAGACCCCACTTTACGTGAATAAATACTTAAGATAGGGGGATTTTAAACTCTTTCGCCAAAATGTAAACAAATCACGAGGATCATATGCGAAGACAGTAAGCTAGAGAGGATTTTCAGACCATGTTTTCACTTTTAGGCCACCCTGTACAAGTAAAATCTGAATTATTATGAAACAAATATTAACGGAATCCAGAAAACGACGAAGAATGCTGGTGTATGCGGGAGAAGTTTAATCCACATCAACAGACGCTATATAATGCTTTTGCAAGAATGCATGACATCTAGGTGATATGAAAGATCAGTCAAACATTTCCGATTTCAAAGTGGTTTCGTGACATTTTATAGATAGAGTATCTTTGAAATTGGGTTAAACTCTCAAGGCATATATAGACGACGCTCTGGTTTGTCTGTCGTAGTTCAATGTTTATCCCACATTTTTATCTCGAAGAATATTCATGTCAAATCTGGAGTGATTATACAAGGGATATCGATAAGTCGCCTCAGTTTAAATCGTCTTAGAAAAACTTACCTCCTCCTCCTTAAATAAATAAATAAATGGAACGCGTATAAATTTAATCTGAAAGTAGTTCTTTAATTTGTAATTATTATTACTCTTATGAATATTTTTATTATAAATATCTCTCGACTTGTTTGTTCATCGAATGCTCACATTTTCCGTTTGGTAACGCTTCGCTTTTTTTCCCAGTCTATTTCTAATGTCGTTAATTGTCTCGTTACTGGTTACAAAGAATTTCGATATTCTGTTAAGAACTGTTAGCGTTGTGATGTGCTTATGACAGTTTAGTAGATTTCATTCCCTTTTGGGATTTGAAACCTTTTAGCCCCATGCCAACCCAGATAAGCTTCTGTTTTGTCATTCTTTAAAAAATTGGTCATTTCTATCAATTTCAGTTTATTAGATTCTCAGTATCCTTCTGTAGACCCATATTTTTTGCATCAGTTTTCCTTTCTAATATCTTATCTACTGTCCAGCATTTATTTCTTTTTACAGATAGCCTCGTCTGGGCTACCCTCCGCTAGAAATCAGAGAGTTCAGCAAGTCTGATTTCGAGTGAAAATCTGAATATTTACAAAGAACCTTCACAGTGAGGACGGATGGTACATAAGGCCGGCTTTCAACGTGGCAATTCCGAAAAAAAAATCCCGACTACCTTGCATAAGGCGGGGCTCTTGTCTGTTTATTTTATTTTATTTTACTTTTGTGTTTTACCAAGACGAGACAGACTTGTCTGGATAACTCTCCACCCGAAAACGGAGTCCAACAAGGCAGATTTCGAGTTAAAATCTGTGTGAGGTTGGATGAAGCACAAGGCTATTTTATAATGGGAAATACGACTCCATAACCCAGACAAAAATTTCATGTAGATCCTACACAAGGCCAGTTCGACCAGTCTGTTGTTCCCCAGACTAGGCTCTGAGATAAGACAGACTTCGAGCTGAAATCTGCTTCGAAATTTTCTTAGAGTTTTTCATTTAAGGAGTCTTGCCTAGTTCGTTTCTTTTACTGGGAGTCTCTTATTTACTCTACAATATCGCCTTCTGTAAAATCACATTTTTTGTTCCTTAAAAATCTAAGAAGCCAAAATGTACGTTAACATATATTTATTCTGCTAACTGCATGACATTCCTCGTCCACTTCCCTTTAGTTTTCTTCCCTTTTAAAAACATGATTCATTCTCCTTTATCAAACAACCTGTCCACTAAAAGTAATATTTACTCTAGGGAATCAACACTAATACTCAAGTTAGATATGGAATTGCATGAGTTATTTAGAGATATATATTAGGTAGGGTATATGACCAAGAGACATAAACAAAGTAAGATTTCGTTTGGATTCCATTTTTTTCTGGCTATAAGGCTAATTCGGTCATTCTTTTTTTAATAAAGGAAACACCTATCAAATTCATTATATCGGGTTTCACGCAAGAAAATAACGTTGGGATCTCAATATAGCAATCTTATCTGCGGTAGCCAATGGGGAACAGAAAATAGTTTTCTTGCATCAAATCATCCATAGCATAATTCTCAAATAAAATGTTTCACATATATATATATATATATATATATATATATATATATATTGTTGTGGATTCTTGTTTAGAAAACCACACAATATAATAATAGCAAAAACAGATATGTGAGGAAAAATGTAAGTATATTGAATAAAAGATATACAACCTGTACAAGGTTAGTAGATTCAGGAATATTTGTCAGTAGTAGTCAACAATATACAAGAAGTAACTCCGAGCAACGAGCGGCGATTCAACTGCTCTAACTCTAACTCTAACTCTAACTGTAACCCTAACTCTAAAAACAACCATAACAGACAACTCAACTACCGTTCTCAGTAGGTAAGATTATTTCTATACTTTGGAAGAGTCCATAGAGTGTGTAAAAAGGGGCGATACCTCAACACACACACCACACACACACACACACACACACACACACACACACACACATATATATATATATATATATATATAATTCCCCCCCCCCCAAAAAAAAAAACAAGGAAAGAAAGCCAATAAGCCAATAAGACGAAAGAGGTTACTGAGTGTCTGAGTGTTAAAAATGATGAGAAAATAATACTATTAAGAAGAGAAGACAATAAAATAACAAGAATTATGAGGATTTTTTTGACTGGGAAGGAAGAAATCGGAAGACATTTTTACGAGCAATAAATGTTTGGGGAAGCTGTTAGACTAGAACTTTTGAACATATTTCCCATAAAGTAAATTTCGCATGTACATAGATTTTACAATCATTTTTTATGATAGAATAAATGAAACGTTTATCAGTCTAACATTGTTCCCGTTTTAGAAAAGCTTCGCCAGAGACAGAGAAATGGAAAACAGAAAAAAAATACATTCAGGTATTTTTTTTTTTTTTTTACATTTTTGTTGTTTGAGTTTCATTGGTCAATCATATTTAACGTATATTCGAATCTTTTAATTCTGCGGTAGTATATGTTTTGCCATCCCGGATTTTAGTTTAGATGACAAGCCCGTCTGAATTTTCAAAAACTTAACGAACTCCAAGCCTAACTGAAGAAACCGTAGTTCATAAAAATCTGGATTGTCTATGCGGGCATCAGTTGAGAATGTTTATTCAAATTTCTGTAAGAATGGGTATTACTAAAAGGCATTAATTTTGTTGGTTTTCATATGCTGATTATATAGATACATACATATATACATATATAAGTGTTTATGTACGTGTGTGTACGATCGAAAAGAACTCAAAAAGAAAATTATATTTTGTTTTAGCCGATGCGCTTCGTCCACTGGCAGATTTTATCTAGGTAAAAATCTGAAAATATTAAACATTTAAAAAAAAGTCATTTTTCATTTTCGAAGAAAGTTTTCTTTTTCGTATGCAATAAATTTTTATGTTATAAGATGTGAAATGATGGAAATTAGCTATTTTTTTATATGTTTCCATATTTTGCCTTAGAAAAGTATTGGCTCTATTAGGAATGCTGAGATTGAGAAAAATGAAAAATGATGGTTTTTAAATGTTTAATTTTTTTTTCAGTTGACCGAATAAATATTTAAGTATGTTTTCTTATTTTTCCAGATAAAAAAAAAACAAAACATTTGTTTATTGTCAGAGGTATTGATTTCGTACAATACCTCCGACGTGAGTGGACAAAACACATCGACTATAACAAAATATAGTTTTCCTCTTGCCTCTTTTTAAATCATGCTGTTGTCTTCCTTAGATTATATATATATATATATATATATATATATATATATATATATATAGTCATCTGCAGACAGATCTGTGTCGCTGTATAACAGCTCATTAGTACGATTAGCCTACAATTGCTTGTAACCCAGGATTGAAACCTGACCGAATTGGCGTCAGTCGGCGATTCTACCTCTGATATATATATATATATATATATATATATATATATATATATATATATATATATATATATCTTTCCTATGGAATCGCGTAATGAAGGTTGTATTGAACGGGCAGGCTGATAAGTCCTAACATACGCACGCAGATGTCTCTCAAGGCTCTATTCTAGGACCTACGCTTTTCTGATTTTCATCAACGGTGTCCCTGATGTAACCTACGCATCTCAGCTGACGACACTACCATTTCCCGCCTTTCTAAGAAAGCTAAGATGCAGACAAACAGACCTTACTGCTGCTCTCGGAAAGGACCTCCAGTCAATTGCAGACTAGGGTAAGAAATGGCTCGTAAAATTTAATGCTCCAAAACGAAGCTTCTATCCTTCGACTATCTTAGAAAATCTTTCCTACGCACCATCAGCATAGACTCCATTAGGCCAATACACTACGCCTCGTCGGTCTCACTGTTTCAGCTGACCTTATGTGAAACGACTACATTGAGTTAATAGCTAAATCTACTTTTAGGAAGGGCGGGTCCCTGTGTTGGGCCAGGAAGTTATTCACATCTGAATCCATCATGCACATTTACAAATCTACCAACCGCCCGTTTATTGAATACTGCTGTCATATCTGGAAGGGCACACCCGCTGTTCACCTTGGAGTTCTCAACAAGATCCAAAACAAAAAGAATTTTCAATGTAGTTGCTCCTGACCTGGCGGCCTTACTCCAGTCTCTCTCTCACCGACGAGATGAGGCTTCCGTCTGTCTCTTTTACAAATACTACACGGATTCTACTCCGATGAACTACTAGACTAACAAAAAAGTCCCACCATTTTTTGTGAACACAATCAAGTGCAACAAAGATTTCGGCTCCACCAGCTTCTTTTTTTCGCACTTCCCGTCTGTGGAACTCTCTTTTGTATTCTTGTTTCCTTGATAGCTACAATCTCCAATAATTTAAATGCAACGTCAACTATCATCTCTTATTCGCTTGATTCCCATCCTCCTTCTCACTTTACAATTTTTCACATTGAAAAATCATTAACTATAAACTGCTTGAAGATATCAAAAGGTTGAAACCTAGGTTGCGGAAATAACTCATTTCCAAATGAAGAAATAAACGAAAGATCTATAATATAAATTTATTGAACACAACTGAGTCCTAGTGTAATTTAATTTTTAACAAAAAATTATTATACATATATATATACACGGATATTATATCCAATTCTATCTCTACTGTATTCAGTAATAATATATTTATACACGGCCCTGGTTGTGGTGTTTAATGCTCCAGATTTCTTACATCCGTTTTTATGAATTGGATCTCATTTAAGAAATTTTACAAATAAGAAATTCTCACAGTGTATATGCTCATCCCTACTAGATCAAGATAACTGGAAATAAGACCATAGATTTTAAGGATAGTGAGAACCAGAGTCAATACTAAAATCAGTCCGAAACAAATAGATTAGAATCAATGCATACTAAAGAGAAATAAATCATTTAAAAAGATCAAAGGTAAGAATGGCAAATTGCAAATAAATAACTAAATAAAAATAAAACAAATTTGAAAAGCAGAAATCGTAAAATCTTCCCCAACTTGATCTCATCGGGGATTCTTTTCACTGGTATACACAAATGCTGATCAAGAAAAGATTGAGTGTGTGAGAACTTAAGTAAAACAATCTAATTTGCATTACATATCAGAAGAGGATGTGCGTTGTGGTCCAGTGGATATCGGCTCGGAACGGGGAGCCGAGTTCGAATTCCAGTTGTAATCCATTGTATTCCATTACGCGCAAATACCCTTGGGAAAGGTATTAATCCGTCTATTCCTTCCAGTTATGGGTTAAATAGCAGGACAGATTGGGTTCTATAGCCTTGGTCGGCAACCAGTCTACCGCAGAAAGCAATGGCAACCTACTGCGGGATAATCTTCTGCCCAGTCAGTCATGTCTCTTTCGAGACATGATCGCCCAAGCGTGTATCGCGTATGGCACTTGACTGACTGATCAGAAGAGGTAAAATGTGTTTGACCTAATAAATTGTATACGAGACTTGCTAAAAGATAGGTTTTTAAATGCCAATTGAGATGCAGAAATCCTCATTCGCACGTTTAATGCAAAGGAACATTTAAATTTCTAAGATTGTTCAGAAAATAATGTCCAATTTTAGAATAACACTTTTAATTTTGTTCTAATTATTATTTTACTATTATTATAGTATTTGCAAAAAACTTTAAAAATTCATCATGATTAAAGCGATTAGTTTGTTAATTGTTTAGCAATCTATTCTAGAGTTTAACTTAAATATTATATTCTCCTAATCATGTGCATGAAAAATAAGAAATGATTGTACATTTTTGCCTTTTTCATAAGGCTTCTAAAACTGTATCCAATATTAACAGGGCTTTAGATAAAGAATCCACTTGTGATCTGACAATAATACGCATATCTATGAAGTGCCGCAATGGAGATACGAGTCATGACGATCATAGTTGTAAAAGAAATGTCCATCTGCAATTTACATTCAATATATGAAACCAATGGTCGAATAAATAACAGGTCAAAGTGCCAAAGAAATGTCGAAGATAATGGGTGTCAGTATTTCAACAATATCGAACCAACTAAAAAAAGTGGCAAAGTAAATAATACTAATAAATTGATTCCACATGAACGCAGTTAAAGTAAAAGATATTTTGAAAAAATTTAAATTCTCAATCAGATGAATTTCTTGAACGAATGGTAATTTTTGATGGGAACTGGTATTTTTTAAACAATCTTAAAGAACGACTCAATGGTTTGATCTCGAGGAAGGCGACCAAACAATTTATAAGTACGAAATTGAGTTAACAGATGATGTTGACAGCCATTTGTGTTATCAAATACAGTTTTATGAAATTTAACTAAAACATTAATGTTGAAGTTTAATACCAGAAACTAAGTGAAGTTAATATTCTATTAAGTAAATTCCGACCGACACTGGTTAATCATCGAGTTCCAGTTCTGCTTCCTGACAATGCTGAAGCTCACCGTTTTCAGGTAAGATACTTCGTATTCCCATAATTTCTCACCCACTGACTGACACTTTTTAAAACAACCTGACATTTTTTTTAAAATCCTAAGACCTTCTTTGCAAAGAAGACACAGAATATGCATTCGAAGATTTTTTGGAGTCCAATAATTTAGGGTTTTATAGCAAATTCACAAATAACCTTGTTGGCAGAAATGTATAGGTGTTCAGGTTTCTTATTTTTGCTGTCTTAAACACTGTTTAATTACTAAGAAATGCAAGCTAATTTTAAAAATCGGACATTATTCTAACGATAACTTAATAGTATTACTCAGATCGGTGGTATGACCACCGTAAGCTATGTTAATATTTTAAACCTATAGTCTATAAAGCATTAGCAGAAGTCACTTTTTGTTCGGTTAAATACGGAATTGTATTTGTTAAGAATATGTATGAGCTACATTTTTTTGGTAAAAAAAAATTCTTGTTTCTCTATAAAAAATGGGTTTATTCCGAGAAAAGGCATTTCTTTTCAGTGAAACGTTTGCGGCTCTCTCCTTGATTTTATTTAGTTCCATAATCAGGGTTATGAAAAAATTGAGCTTTTCATGAGTTGCGTAAAAAAATTAATTCATGACTAAACTTATTTTGAGCATCTGCTATAATATACAATGCAGGGAACCTGAGGGCAGTATCCATCTTATGGATAACATTCCTTCTTTAGAAATTCCTTATTTCACCATATTTCTTTAAAGGTGAATCAAAACAATTCAGTTCTGGATAGGTAATGTACTAGTCACAGATTATCTTTTCTACTGGCTTTATATAGTGTATGACAAACTTGCGGAAACTAACTTCTGGTTATATTCTACTACGGGTTCAAGATGTGCTTTTGCTTGGCTTCAGACTCAACGTTCAAATCCTGACCTATAAGAAATGTATCCGCAATGTTGCAGACTGCTCATCAACATGAGATACGTATTCTCATGTGAATTATATGACCCGACTCAATTCATGTTGAAAGAGAGTGTTCAGAATATTTTCTCACAGCAGGTTGTCATTTTTGCTGTAGTAGATTGGTTGCCGTATCTGTTCTGCTATTCAACACATAGCTGCAAGGAGAAGAGATGGATCTATACGATTCTCTACAGAATGTGCGCGTAAGTGATTGCAACTGGAATTTGAACTCGGCTCTCCGACTTCTTATTTGCTGTGATATGTTAGGGCCAGAAAGAAAGACACGAAATGAAGGTATGTGGAACCAGTGTATTGGAATAACAGAACATATATACAAAATAAGAATGTTATTAGCCAGCAGATAGAAGTGTCCGTACGAACTGACAAGTTACACTGTCTCGACTACCTCTTTTAGGAAGTCTTGCAGGTTAGTATTTATGAAGGAGGAAGAGTTCTTTCCAATGTAGTTAGGCACCATAACAATTATTCCTAGCGGATATTTATTGCACCTCAGCGCACCTCCTGAATATCAACTTGGTTAAAACAAAGAACCCCATTGTCTATACGAATTCTTTCAATATCTCCGAAGCTTTCTTTATAAGCATGTTTACACTAACCTTGCATCAGGACAAACATCAATTGTAATAGTCTTAAATTTCTTCTGCTCTACACGAAGGTCGGTCTCTGTTTAAGTCAGTTAAGAGCCATGCTTGATACATGCTTGGGCGATCATGTCTCTTTCGATCACTGAATGACTAGGCAGAAGAATCTCCCGCATGAGGTTGATATTTCTTTCTGCGGCAGACTGTTTGCCAACCGAAGCTACAGAACCGTATTTGTCCTGTTGTTAAATCCATAGCTAGAAGGAAAAAAAGATAGATTAATACATTTCGAAAATTGATTTGGCCGTGAGTTAATGCAACGAATACACTTAGAATTCGAACCCAGCTCTCCGATTTCTTATTCCCAGACACACCCCGACATTAACTTGGTTAAAGCAAATAACATCATTGTCTATGCGAATTCTTTCAATATCTCATCTAACAAGAAAGTCTTACATTTACTGTTAGATGTCAAGACCAAATATTAAATTCTGTTTATCATTGATATAGGTAGTACATACATATCTTACTATAACCGTATGTGCTTTTCTTTCCAGATGGAAATTTTGGCACTTTGTAACCAGCAGCGAAATATAGTAGAGTATTATGGAACGCTGATTTTATCTCATATATATATATATATATATATATATATATATATATATGTGTGTGTGTGTGTGTGTGTATGTGTGTGTGTGTGTGTGTGTGTGTGTATATATACTAGCAGTATAGCCCGGCGTTGCTCGGGTGTAATGAAAGCTTTAAAACTAATCCATGGTCCTGGAGCTCATACTCTTTGGACGTTGGCACGAAAGACTAAAAAGCAATAGTTGTTTCCACTTAAAGCGAAACCGTAGACTGAAAGAGAAATGAATGGATGTAAGTCAAATTTTGATTTCCTGGTATCGATATCAAATAAGTTATTTTCGTCGTAAACTGAATTTTGAAGGCTAAATCGGTCCTCTGAATAAATGGCATCATGGCTGAGACTAAGAACAACAATTATTCCTAATTAGAGCCAAACCCGAAGCAAAAACTAAAATAAAATGGCTGAAAAAAATACAGACATACATACAGATAAACAGACACACACACAAACATATTGCCTTATATATATATATATTATCGATTTTCTGCACTATTGTAAGAACTGCAACCTTGAAACTTCTGAATATCGTTTCTTATGTCTTTGTCTATGAGTGTATCAAATCTGATTAAAATCGGACCACTCCTTCTATAACCCGATTTTTTCGATTATCGATTTTCCATATTTATCGGGGGTACACAAAACCTAGCTAAGAACACTCGCAGACACTTATAGTACAACTGTATAAAGTTTCAAGAAAAACGGTTAAGACGTTTCAGAGTCTATAGGTAACGGACACACACACACACACATACACACATACCCCCCCCCCCCCACACACACACACACAAAGTTCCATTTATAAAATGTTTAGCTATATATATATATAATTTACAGTTCGGACCATTGGTCCACCTCAAATAGCTCTGTATGGCACATGTAGTAAATATCCATTATCTCTAAACCTAGTTGCGTATTTTTCATGGTTCCAGAATTTTATGTTCCGTTCACTTGAAGACATTTAGAAGCAGGAATAGCTAAAAAGGATAGCAAGCTTACCTCGAAGAGAAAATACAGATACAATAAAGTTGGGAACTTTCCATACAAACGTTTTCGAAGAAAACCCCCATCAATACTGCAAATACTGGAAACCGTACATCTGAGAAATTTAATTCACCCCACTCAAAAAATATCTATTTTAAGAAAAATATTTCAACAATATGCTTTCCAGAGGCTGAGTAAAGACTGAGATACAAGAAAATATGCTGGAAACAAATAAGAGAGTACTCAATTTTTATGTGATTTTTGTTCTTCAATATGGCAGCTGGTCAATCTCACCAAAGATTAAGGGAATACTTGATGCAACCGAAATGTGGTTCTACAGAAAGATGATGAGGATACTATGGACATGTGAGCAATGACATGGTTTTAGAGATGATAGAAACGAAAAGGAACCTAATCGTTAAGATCAGGAAAAACAGCTTAACTATTTAGGACATGTAATGAGGAAGCAAGGTTTGTAGAATCTGATACCCATAAGTCAGATAAAAGGAAATAGAGACAGGTGAAAGCGACGCATAAGATGCTTGATTGGCTTGATGAAATGAATTGCAGGGCAGTGCTTGGGAGAGGTAACTGTTGAAAAAAATGTTAAATGTTGCAAGAGATGTGGAAGGCCATGATCACCTACGTCTTAAAGTTACACGGCACATAGAAAAAGAATACTATTCGAGCATGAAATACCGAATGTTTCTTGTATAGAAACGGTTAATTTCAGCGTTCTTATTAACAGTGCCGATCTACATATCAGGATGGCATTTCATATGTGGTCTAGTTACTTGACAAAATGTGCGTTTTGGTGCATTTTATATCGGCTCGGAACGAGAAATCGGAGAGCCGTGTTCGAATTCCAATTGAATTCATTGCATTCAACTTACATCTTTGGGAAAGCATTAATCCTTCACTTCTTCCTTTTGCTATGGGTAAAATAGTAGACCATATGGAGTTCTATAGCCTTAGTTAGCAACCGGTCCTCCGCAGAAAGTAATGGCAACCTACTGCAGGAAAATATTCTGCCCAGTCAATCATGTCTCGAAAGAGATGTCATCGCCCAAGCGACTTGACAAGAACGGCCAAGAGATTATTACTTTCTTTGGTTGTGTGACACCACAGCCATAATTTAAAAACAAATAAAAAAACATCATTAAATCATTACGATTAATGAAGGACTTATATGCTTTGTTTTAATCAGACAAGGCTATAAATCTCTATAGCAGTCATTGCCAGCCCGAAAAATGTTATTAATTCATTCTGTTTTCTGTTAACAATAAATGAGTTTCAGCATGCTTTACGATTTTTAAGAAGGATTAGAAATCAATAGGCCAATATAAGTTATTTTTTCATAACAGACTTTTAGCTGGACCTCGCAATCCCTACCAAAACATTATAATATTCGATAGGAATGTAAACGTTAAAAAATACAACTAAAGAAAACCAAACATGGTAAAATAAAGAAAGAAAATTAAAAGAATTTTCAGTATACTTTTCTGTAATTATTCTGATATTTTTTAATATTATAAACCAAAGCAATTTCAATAGTTCTTCGAATTCCTCAACTATTTTGCAGACTTTAGCACTTATGTTGTTTATCCAGTCTTAGCAATTCTTCGAATGTATCTGTAACTTATCGCAACTTTAAATTCTGTGTATTGATAGTTCTTCGAATTATTCAGCAATCATTCTATCCTTAGTTTTTCTATAGTTTAGACAGCCTCAACAATTCTTCGGATCTCACATCTATTGTTTTTAGCACGGAACAGCATGTACCAAATTCTTACATTTTATTCATGTTAATTAGTTCACACGTTCCCTTCTCTGACTACCTCAGAAAAACAATGAACTGTTCTTGTTTGATTCCAAAAATAAGTATGTAACTTGCCTACAAAACAGAATAAAAATATTGTTTTATATTACGGAAAGAATGAATGAAAGAAAGAATGAAATAAAAAAGAAAAGGAAGAAAGAAAAGGAATAAAGAAAAAAGAAAGAAAAGAAACAACAAAAGAAAATGAACATAGAAGGTGCGATAACATACATATATTTAAAGTCTGCTTAAGTGTAATGTTCGTATTCCAATTCAATTCATTGCATTCACTTACGCGCAAGTTGGGAAAGTTATTGATCCAGCTATGGGTCAAGACAGATTGGGTTTTATACTCTTGGTTGAAAAACAGTTGACCGAAGAAAGTAATAGCAACCTACTGCGGGAAAATCTTCTGGGTAGTAAGCCCTATCTCTTTCGAGACATGATCTCCCAAGCGTGTATCACGTATGGCACCTAGCTGACAAATTGTAACGGAAAGGTTTGACAATTTCAAATCTCCTTAGTAACCTGTTACTTCTTTTAATATTTCGCCGCATTTATAGTTGTTATTACAATATATTGTGAAAGTTTTCAAGTACAACTATGGACAATACAACAGGTTAGATTTCACAAGTAAAAAAATATTTTTGGAACTCGCAAAGAGCTTACTCAGTCATTAATTCAAGAATTAAGATTCATCAGAAAATTCACATAAAAATCTTTAAATGTTCAAAAATATTTCTAATATTATACTTTTCACAATAATGATCATTCTATTATTACTATTAAAAAAAGAAAGAATTCATAATATGAAGAAAAAAAAGATGATAAAGTTTGGGATAACAGTCATGTCTGCTAGTTAAATTGAAATCCTTGTCAATTTTACCCAATTTCTTTTGTACTCCTTTACTTCTTTAAATAATGACCGGCATTCATACTTATGATTGTTATTCCCTTTTTTGTTCAAGTTGTTAAGCTTACATATTAAACGAGGTAATATTGGAATTCTCATAGTTTATTTAATGATTGAATTAATAATAATATTAATCAGTAAAATCAAAAAGGAAAACCAAGTAATGTCTGCTGATATTACTAGTTAGTATGATTGAAAAAAAATAACCTTCATTTGTTTTATGAACATATCACTCGGTCAGTTAAGTGCCATCCTTTAAACATGCTTGGGCGATCATGGCTCTTTCGAGTCATGATCGCTCAATAAATTATCTTGCCATCACAGCATGGGAAGTAGAGAAAGCTTCAAGCCAGATATTTGGAATTTGCAAATGAACTTTTGAGATGGGTTACTGTGTGTTTCACCTCTTTTGTTAGATTTATTGCCTTTGATGTTCTTGGATGTTTTTCTTCAGACAATTAATGATTTAGAATTCACATCGTGAAATTTGCCATCCACCCATGAGCCACAATTTTTTTTTTCACATTAGGTTGTCATTTCTTTCTGCCGTAGACTGGTTTCCAACCAAAGCTTTAGAACCTAATCTTTCCTTTTTATTATTTAACCCATAGTTTGAGGAAGGAGAGATAGATTTATATATTTTCCAAAGTTATTTGCTTGTAAGTGAATGCACAGAATTCGACTCGATTTCTCATTCCTAGCCGATACCCATCACATCACAACAGGACAGGCAAAGAATGTGATTTCTTTGTTGTTGTTTCGATTTGTTGTTTGCATTTATTATCTGAAACGTAAATTGGCAAATCTCTTCAGAGGAGACGGACTGTGATTCTTAGAACTATTATTAGGATTTCTTGGAGAGATGGTACAGCATGATTTTGTTGAGTTCTTCTTAATTCATTTCTTTATTAGACTCAAAGCCCAAATGGTAACAGGAAAAGATTTAGTGCCATACCATCTTTCTATTTCTATGTCCTGATATTTATATTAAGTTAGTTTTTCTTTGCAGATATGTTTTTAACATTTGGTATATTCTTGTTAATCAGTGTTTAAATTTTCTTCCCACTCTTTGACAATAATCTATAGGCAATTTGCTTGTACTGTTCAATCTGTGTTGATAAAAAAGCTCAAGATGATAGTAACATCTGTTCCCTCAACTACAGATTCAGGATGATGTTTATTCAAATTTGCAGCTGGTTTTGTTCTGTAGAAATGACAAAACTTCCATTTCAGATAATGATTTATCTTTCTAGATATGATCACCCAACCGTGTATCATGTATGGTACTTAACTGATATAACGTCCTGTAAAGGATAGGGAGACGGTGCATGACACACAGAAGATAAAGTAGGATTTGAGTTAAGAGTATCAATATTTTCAGTGTACATATTTTAAGTCCATACTTTATCCAAAATATTAGCTTGTTAGCTGTGTGTAAATAGGCACCTCTCTTGTGTAATGTAAATAAAGACTTCAGTCTAAGCGTTGTCTATTGGTTTGTGGATTAATCTAAATAATCATGTTGCTTCGAAGAACGAGCTGACTAGATAGAGACTTTTGGCTACATATTACTTCTGTTTGCTTCTGGCCTAGATATTTCTATTCTTGTTTCATGTTTCTTGTTAATTTCCTAGCGGTTGCATCTACATCACAGCTATTTTCTAGTTTAAACCCAATTTCTCTTACATATTTATAGACTTCTTTTGATAGCAAATAAAGCTTTTTTATTTACTATTTCCTTGCTCGATTGCGATTCCAAAATTTGAATCATATCCCTACACCCACTGCTCCTTAGCATATACAGACCATCAACATCTGCCTTAGGGTTTTGGGTGAAATTTGCATTAATTTTGAATTAATGTTCTTGAGTTTCTTCAAGTTTCAGTTTATTATGCTGTCGCTATAACTGTGAAAGCAAGAGTGTTACTGGCTTTTATATTTTTCGAATTTACTTCTTCATCCAAAAATGTGGGATTCTGTCGAAGATCCTTTTGTAGTCTATCCTTGCTACATCAAGATTCTTGCGCTGTAAGAAAATGTTCCCATTTTCTTCTTCTTCTTCTTCTTCTTCTTCTTCTTCTTCTTCTTCTTCTTCTTCTTCTTCTATGTGCCCTCTCCCTTCAGGACGTAGGCGATTATTGCTTTCCACGTTTCGTTATCCCTGGTGGCTCTGAGCACGCCTTATCCCATCAGTTGTCCTATTTACTGATCTTTATTGCCATAAAAGCCCCGACGACATGTCGGATGTCTGATCAAAAAGCATGAGTATTAGTGCTATAAAAAGAGAACTACAAAAATATTAATTCAGTGCTTAATCTCCTTCAAAGTAGTCCTCTTCTGAAGTGAGACATTATCCAGTCTCGTTTCTATTGACAGAAACATTGATGGGACTTCTTTTTGGGAATAGCGAGCATAGCTTCGTTGAATTCTCTTGGATTGCATCGGTTTCCTGCAATAATGTTCTTTTCAAGTGGGTCTTGTTGAAATATTGCCAGTGGAGAAATCTAGGGAATATAGTAGTTTAAAAAATCTGGAGAATGTTGACCTATTATAAAAACTGCTGTGCAAGTCATGGGCATTGATGAAATATCTGTTGTGTGATGAGACAACCACACTCTACACACTTTCTTTCCAATCACTGGTTTAAACAAAAGATTAAGCAAGAACGTTAAAACTTAGTGTTCAGGATAAAAATCAATGTTGATTTTTGGAAAGCGGCTTTTCTTCTGTGTACTTCAGCACCATTAACAGCTTTTTCGAATCTTTTTAACCAGACTTAGTGTTCTGTTGTAAGAGATTTTATATTTCTTCCCTTTTATTCTTTTATGTTTAAGATGCTGACAAACAAGTTGATAGTTTTTGGGGGTTTCTGTGCCATTAATTTTTGGTTGTAAGTATATGCCACCTTAGGAGAACCATTCAGTCGGGGTGTTGGTGGCTCCAGCATAATAAATAAATGTTTTTTTTTTTTTTTTTTTTTTAATCATCTCACCCCAAGCAAGGCATTCCACTGCCACTATTGCGCATGGGGCTACATAGGGGAAGGTAAAGAGAAGGAGTGGTTAGACATAGGGAATGTCAGGAGAAAGGTGATAGATGAGTAAGGATAGCGAGGATGAGTGTCGGGCAGATGGGAAGAGTGTTTGATAGAATGGGAGCAGGTTAGTGTGTTAGGAGGTGTCTATTGACCTTACATTTAAACTCCTGGAGATTGTAGCCGTCGGGGAAGCAATCGTTTGGAAGAGAATTCCACAGTCGGGAAGTGCGAGGAAAGAAACTGTTGGAGTAGAAGTTACGGCTGCATTTTATCGATTTCACTGTAAAAGGGTGGGATCTAGTTGCTAATCTAGTATCTCGTGCAAATTCGTATTTAGTGGGCACCAGTGATCTAAGTTCATCGGAGCAGAAGCCGTGAAAGTATTTATAGAAGAGACACAGCGAAGCCACGTCTCGCCGGTGGGAGAGAGACTGCAGGCGGTCTGCCAAGTCGGTATCTATCACATTACAGACCCTCCTCTGAACCTTATCGAGAAGCCCGAGGAGAACAGCAGGGGCACCCGACCAGATATGGCAGCAATATTCAATGCACGGGCGGATGGTAGATTTGTAAATGTGCAGGATAGATTTAGACGGAAAAAACTTCCGGGCCCTACACAGAGAACCGACTTTCATAGCAGCGGATTTAGCAATGGATTCGATATAGTCATTCCATTTGAGGTCCGCTGAAAGTGTGAGACCAAGGAGGCGTAGTGTTTTACTCTCTGGGAGGCAGGCCTGGTCCATGCTAATGGGAGGTAGGTGAGATTGTCGATGATGGTTAATTGACAGTAGCTTCGTTTTAGAAGCATTAAAATTTACTAGCCATTTCTTACCCCAGTCCAATATGGATTGGAGGTCTTTTTCAATCTCGGCTGCAAGTTTAGCTTTGACGCCTACACCAGATTTTTGTTGGAGGCGAGAGTAAACTGTGGTGTCATCGGCGTACAAACCTATTTGGGTTCTTATGGAATCAGGGAGATCATTAATATATATCAGGAAGAGTGTAGGACCTAAGATGGAGCCTTGGGGGACACCTGCGTTTGTATGGTAGTTCTGAGAGGCATGTCCGTTTAATACCACTTTCATTGTGCGGTTAGAGAGGAATGACTGGATTAGTTCAAACAAATGTCCAGTTATACCATAGCTCCGCAGTTTACATAGAAGGCCAGCATGCCAAACTCTGTCGAACGCCTTAGATATATCCAATGCAACGGTTCGAGCTTCTCCATTCCTGTCGAGTGCCTGGTATATGTACTCGGTGATGGTCGTTAGCATATCAGCAGTAGACCTGGTGAAGCGGAAACCATATTGCTTGTCCGAGAGGAGCCTGTGTGCTGTGAGATGCTGAACCACCTCGGCGTTGATAATGGCTTCGAACACTTTGCCAAAGATCGGAAGAAGGCTGATAGGGCGGTAATTTGCAGGGTCAGAGGGTTCTCCAGTGTTTTTAAATATCGGAACTATAGAGGAAGATTTCCAACAGGCAGGAAAGCAGGAAGCATATAGGCAGAGGTTGTAGAGCTTAGAAAGGATAGAGGAGAGTTCAGGGGCACATTTCTTTAAGACTATGGTTGGGATTCCGTCACCACCGCTCGCTTTGTGAGGGTCAAATTTTAAGATTATCTTAGAGACAAGCGAAGGTGTAATGTGGACATCATTCAGTTGTGCCTCGGTTCTAGGTGAGAAGTCGGGTGTAAAAACTCCAGACGAGTCCAGACTCGAATTGTTCGAGAATCTGCGGGCAAAACATTCAGCCTTATCTGCTGGGGAGGTGAGGACCTCAAATTTGTTGATTAGCGGGGGTATTGTGGACTTGCTTTTGTTAAGTACTCTTTTACAGAGTCGCCAGTAGTCTTTAGAGCCGAATTTAGAGCATGCTATGCGTTGCTTCATTCTGGCAGCAAACAACATCTTAGCTTCGTTAAGTACCCTTTTACACTTATTACGAGCTGAAGTGAAAAGGCGCCTGTTTTGTTCCGACGCATAGTTACGATAAAGTCGGAAGAAATGATTCCGGTGGGCAATGGCAGCCGAACAAGCGGGTGAGAACCATGGAGACGAATGAGATTTAAGCTGGAATTTCCTAGCAGGGATGAAGGCATCAATGCCAGCCTTAACCCAGGAGGAGACCTCGGATGCACATTCTTCGATGGGAAGACTAAAGACGTTGTTCCAAGGGATGTCACAGAGGAAGTCTCGGAACGAATCCCAGTCTGCTCTTTGATAGCAGTATGATATTCTACTTGTCTGTGTTTCATGGGTCGGGCGGGAGTGGAGTGAAATATTGACGGACACTACAGTGTGGTCAGAGTTTCCAAGTGGGCAGAGTTGTCTGGTAGTGCAAGAGTCTGGGATGGAAGTGAAGCAGAGGTCTAGAAGTGAGTTCCTTCCGTTAGGGTTGTCGGAGAAACGCGTGGGGAAGTCCACTACTTGCGTAAGGGATTGGGTGATTGAAAAGTTCATGGTGTGGACACCAGCAGGGTCAGTGACAGCGTTCTTCAGCCACTTGGTGTGGTGGGCGTTAAAGTCACCAAACACGAATACATGGGCGGAGGGATGGGTAGAAATGGCTTTGTCAATATTGTCAGAAATGATGTCAAGTAACGAACAGTCAGGGGAGGAAGGAGAGCGGTACAGAAAGAAGAGATAGCTAATCGAGCTGAGAAGTGAGAGGCGGAAGCACATGAAAGAATGATCTGGGGATTCAAAAGATGACACCCTAGCTAAGGGAAGGTGTTCGCTGACATAGACACCAAGCCCATGCATATGAACATTGGAGTCCTTCCTGAAGAGGGGAAGGTAGCCAGGAACGCAGAACTCAGATGAGGGGATAGAAGGGTTAAGATTAGTTTCACATAGGGCTAATATATCAGGTGAGTTATTATGGAGGAAAGAATCTACGCTGGGGAAGTTGGTGCGGATGCCGCGTATGTTAGTGAAAGAGATGCAGACAGGTTTGGGCGTTTTCAAATGAGCTGGTTTAGTTTTGTTATTATGTTTGCTTTTTTCCATAGTAATTCAGTTAAGGAGTGGTCTTAGAATAGAATCAGTCGGTCAATCATTTGCAACTTGTGAAGGATGGAGACTGGCGCGGCCTACAACATAATGTGGCCTCGGGGTTGCCCACCGAACGTTCATGCAGGGACGCCCGTCCATGCGCGATATGGCACTACAAGAACCCCGGTATTATTCAACTGTTGATCAGAGCAGCCTCTCAAGACGCTACGCAAGAGTTCGGGCTCCTAACTACCAGTCGGAAGCAGCAACCAGGAAACTGCCAACCCGGTACCCTCAGAATGTAAAGACGTTGCCACCATACTCCGTAACTGCAAAGAGCTTCCAGCTGAACTAACACCAAGACCAGAGAAAGGGGATGAACCGGGAACCCCTTCCTAAACAAGAAACAAGGTGATCACCTCTAAACTCATTCAAAAGAAGGGGGTGGAGTATGAGACCGGGCGATAGTAGAAACTATCTACTCCAATTAAAAAAAAAACAAAAAAAAAACACAAAAACAAGGAAAAAGTGACTGAGGCTTACAAAGTTTTAACTTAGTAAAAGTCGAAAATACCCTTGAATAGCAAAATTATTTACACAAATTAAGTGACGAAAAAAAAATCAAAGACGACCAAAAGACGAAAAAAATAAATAAATAAATGAATAAATAAATAAAATAATTTCCAAGAAATTTCACAAAAACAGACTGAAAAAATGGACTGAATCCCAGTTGACTTACCACAAGCAGCTAACACTGTAAAGTTGATTTAATTCAATTTCTGAAGACAAAAATAGAAATTAAACCGTTTTTTACAGAATATAGTCGAAATATGTTGCTTGCGTTCGCTTGCCAAACCGTTAAGAATTCAATCTCTCGAAGACAGAAATTTAAATCTTCTACAAGACAAAACTAATGGAAATAATTGAACCGTGATGCTATTTATCATTAGTCGAAAATACCCTTCAATAGCAAAATTATTTACACAAATTAAGTGACGAAAAAAAAATCAAAGACGACCAAAAGACGAAAAAAATAAATAAATAAATGAATAAATAAATAAAATAATTTCCAAGAAATTTCAATCACAGCATGGGAAACAGAGAAAGTATCAAGCCAGAAATTTGGAATTTTCAAGTGAATTTCTGAGATTGGTTACTGTATCATTTCTTTTGTTAGATTTATTGCCTTTAGAGTTCTTGGATTTTTTTCTTCAGATAATTAATGATTTAGAATTCTCATCGTGACATTTGTCATCTACCTATATTTTATTCCAGAATATGCTTATATCTATCTTCAGTTGCGATTTGTCTATCGTAACTGTTTGGCTTCCTCTTTTTTTGTAACCTTTCTTGCGACTTGTTTCAAATATCTTGTTTTCTCTATAGAATTTTCCGTTGTGCTTCAGCTTGAAGTTGTTTTTTTTTTTTGTTTTCTTACGTGTTTCAGTTTACGTATTTGTTCTTTACACGGCATTTGATATTTTCTCCTGTCTTTACATACTTTTAGCAGATCTTAGTTCATAATTCTCATGGGGGAAGAAAATCTGTATCGCGTTTCTGATATAGATTTCTCGATATGTAGCTTTCATCTTCGTGTATTTTTTGGTGACGTACATGTCTTTTTTACTAAATTATTCCATATTTAAACTGAAGAGCATTTGATATCAATTGATTTAATTCAGGTAAAGTAGGTTTGTTACACTACATATGACTATATATATATATATATATATATATATATATATACATTAATACATGTTTCATGATGAAATAATATAGTGTTGTCTATTTATTGAAGGTAATTTTTTCATATTCTCTGATAAGCTTAATAGCATTATCGTTAAATGAAGAAAGAAAAAACAGTATTGATACATAATGTTTTAATAATCTAATGTAAGCTTTTGGCTTACATAAGCAATTTTAACCACGGACAAACGATAATGACAAACTGTTTTTGTTTACATGGAAGATTTATAGAGCAATAACAAACGCGTACATATAAGACGCTGGAAGCGAATGTCGTATCACAGCTTATGACCTCACTCATGATCAAGCGAGAGCGAAAACATGAAATTTTAAGTATGGGTAGCCATTGGATTAAATCTGCGTTTTCTGTTATTAATTATAGGCATTTAAGGATATTCGTGGAGATTTCATAGTTTATCTTGTTCAGATTAGGTTTCAACTATTTTATGTATATAGCTTCGAGAATTTTTAGTTTTTGTTTATTGTTTTCATGACTAAGTGTAATTGTGTTTTGAAGTAGAGTTTTCCGGAATTGTGTATGTGTCCAGGCATGTTTTAAATGCCTAAAAATGTTAGAATTTTCGTTCAAGTGTAGTGCCAATCGTTGTGAAAGCCAGTTTGTGGTGTGACCAACATAAATATTACTTAATCCGTTGGAGGCACAATCTCCCAAAGGGCACTTAAATTTGTAAATTATGATGTTTTTTTCCAAATCGCTAAGAAGGGAGAAAAATAAATGCGAATAATTGAGTTGGATATACTAGATATAGAGTAGTATATGATTTAATTAATTTTTTGGGCAGGATCTGTTGTATATTATAAATTATATTTTAGAACATGTACAATATCCACTACAAATCGTACATTTATTTCAATATTGAAACTGCAATGTCTCATCAGGCGGTGTGGACAGGAATGGAAATTCACAGCTCTATATATTATATATCGAGCGCTGTTTTAAATTAATGTTGTGGACGTTGTAAAAAAAATATATTTTTCGTTCCTTATTCACTCGGATATATATATATATATATATATATATATATATATATATATATATATACAGACAAAAAGAGAGTATTTTACGTGACATCTGGACAAACAACGAGGAACATATATATATATAGAAACATAATCTTATATTTTTATTTTTCGTCAGTGGAGCAGGAGGGCAACTGGAGAAAGATCACGCACACAAGGGAGTCTTCAGTAGTCATTAGTCTGTCTCTGACTCTTTAGTTAAAACTTCTAGACTTTATATAGCCTTAAACCACCTACGCATTTTTGCTTTTGCTGGTTGTCGCTTTATTGACGTTATCTATTTTTTTTAACAGTATTTGTTTATTTTTATTATATTTTATATTTCAGACCGCCCTCGGTACTTCATCAGAAACAAGTGATTTTTAAATTTGAATTAGAAACGTATTTCACGATAGCGTCCAATGAAGGACCGAGGGCGGTCTGAAATATAAAATATAATAAAAATAAACAAATACTGTTAAAAAAAAGTACATTTTTAAATTCAAAACTTTTTATTAATATTCTTTCCTATATATATATATATATATATATATATATATATATATATATATATATATATATATCTTTTCATAATTCCAATATTATGTCATATATTTATTCAAATTCAGTTGTTTTATTTTCCTTTTGAAATTATATTTGCACCTACGTATTTCTAAAATCCATTCGATTTCTATATACTTATGGGGTTGACGGTGTTTACATCAAACAAATTTATTTTCTTACTTTTAATTTCCTGTTTTGTTTGATATGGCGCTCAAGTTTTGATTCAATTTCTTTTAATTCAGCATCCGTGAAGTATATTAGTCTGATCGTCATTTGGTTTATCGTCTGTCGTTTGCTAACTTTTTGGGGTCTAAAATTGTTGGCATTATTTTCTTTATGCCGCTTTTAGTTGGTGTCTTTAATGTATAGTTTCTCAATTTTATATGGTGTAACATCAATACTTTCTATTACCCTATCATGGAACCGAACATGAAACTTATACTTAACATAAGAAAGAAACAGCTAAAGTTTCCGGGACAGGTAATGAGGAAGGGGGGCTTGGAAAATCAGTAAATACTAAAGTTGATATCAGTAAATCTATTACTTTAATTGAAAAGGTTTTAATACGATATTAAACCTTTTTCCCACGGAAGAATATTTACATTAAAAGGAAGCTTCACATTAAAACTAAGTTATATTTCTGGAACTATGATAGGCCAATGTTATTCTGGTATTGCTAATTTACTGTTCAATCTGTTGTTTGATCATTTGTCGTTAGTATTAAAATTTCAGCTGCATTTCATTAGCTGCATTTCATTAAGAAAATAATGTATAATTTGGAATGCACTACTGGTTTTCTATTTCCTGAAGATATCTATCATATACACTCACAATTTTGTATGTTACATTGTTTTTAAAAGAAATCTAGTGAGTTTATTGAGGGAGAGATCCGAAGGCGATTTGGCATGGCGTAGGACACGTAACCTTTCTTGCGACTTGTTTCAAATATCTTTTTTTCTTTATAGAATTTTCCGTTGTGCTTCAGCTTGAAGTTTTTTTTTGTTTTCTTACGTGTTTCAGTTTACGTATTTGTTCTTTACACGGCATTTGATATTTTCCCCTGTCTTTACATACTTTTAGCAGATCTTAGTTCATAATTCTCATGGGGGAAGAAAATCTGTATCGCGTTTCTGATATAGATTTCTCGATATGTAGCTTTCATCTTCGTGTATTTTTTGGTGACGTACATGTCTTTTTTACTAAATTATTCCATATTTAAACTGAAGAGCATTTGATATCAATTGATTTAATTCAGGTAAAGTAGGTTTGTTACACTACATATGACTATATATATATATATATATATATATATATATATATATATATATATATATATATATATATATTAATACATGTTTCATGAAATAATATAGTGTTGTCTATTTATTGAAGGTAATTTTTTCATATTCTCTGATAAGCTTAATAGCATTATCGTTAAATGAAGAAAGAAAAAAACAATATTGATACATAATGTTTTAATAATCTAATGTAAGCTTTTGGCTTACATAAGCCATTTTAACCACGGACAAACGATAATGACAAACTGTTTTTGTTTACATGGAAGATTTATAGAGCAATAACTTGTAGGACAAGTAAAATATTAACAGGCAGGAAAGTTTCACTAAAAACATAAAAGCGAGTACTAGATTACTATGGGATGTCAGTTCTTCAATATGGCAGTAAATGTTGAACATATCATCATAATAAAATAGAATAAAAGGAAGCAACTGAAATGTGGTTCTATAGAAAGATGCTGCGGTTATCACGGACCAAGCATATGGAAAAAAAGAGGCAGGGGATAGCAGCGGATAACATATTTGAAAGGCCTGAGCAGGTGGATGAAAGAACGGGGGTTGCATGATGTAACAGGAGAAAGCGTACTAAGAACTACCAGGGATAGGAAGTCGTGGAAAACCTTAATCGCCTACGTCCTGAAAGAACAAAGCACATAGAAGAGGGAGAGAGAGAGAGTTTAGAAAAGCAAGTGAGAATGAAGTACCCTTCAAAGCTCCGAAAATATCAAAGTGTTTCACAACGTTATGTGATGTTTTTCCAAATTAAAATATAACTGTAAATGAATTCTTTCTCTAAATTTTTAAACGTCAATTATGTCTATTTATATGCAAAACCCTTATCTTATCAACATTTTGATTATTTATTCCGATTCTTTTTCTTATCTTATTATTATTACTAATTGTATTATTTACTATTAATCTTATTACTGTCTTATTACTCATTGCTATTAGTATTATAATATTGTAATTCTTATTTCTGTTTCATTCTTATGCATATCTTATGCATATCTTATTATAATTATGCATTCTTATGCATTATATATGCATTCTTATGCGAATTATGATTATTACTATTCTTATTACTTATTTTTCTCCTCCTTATTATTATTGCTATTTTTCATAATTGTTACTCTTCCTATTAATTATTACGATTCTTATTCTCTTGTCTGTTCTTATTCAGTCAGTTAAGTGTCATACTTGATACACGCTGGGCGATCATGTCTTGAAAGAGACATGAATGACTGGGCAGAAGATTATCCCGCAGTAGGTTGCCATTGCTTTCTGCGGTAGACTGGTTGCCGACCAAGGCTATAGAACCCAATCTGTCCTGCTATTTAACCCATAACTGGAAGGAAGAGACGGATTAATACCTTTCCCAAGGGTATTTGCGCGTAAGTGAATACAATGGATTCTACTGGAATTCGAACTCGGCTCTCCGATTTCTCGTTCCGAGCCGATATCCACTGTACCACAATCCTATTATCACTATTTTTATTACTTCTTACTACTTATTACTATTATTATTACTTATTATTATCCTTATTGCTATTCTTGTTCTTATTACTATATATATTCTTATTACTAATCATATTCTTTATAGTATATAAAGAATATGATCGTAATATTTGCTCTTCATATTTTTATTAATATTCTTATTACATATTACTATAATTATTTTTGCAATTCTCATTCTCGTAATTGTTTTTATTAATATTGTCATTCATAATAATATTCTTATTATTATTGATATGCCACTGAAAGGGATATAAATATTATTCGAAGTAGTTAAGTGGTTTTGGCAAATGTAACCTGGTAGGTCAATCTAGCAGGTAGCCGTAATGGAGTGGTACTCGTCGTAGTCGTATGTAGTATGCTGCGATGTAGGTTTATGCAATAGGCGTAGTCAATAGGCGTAGACCTCTAGCCGTAGACCTTTCGACGTCCGCGTTTTAGTCTGTGTTTATGGCTGACACCAGCCAATTATATTACCGTGAGGGAAAACCAAGGTGTATGCATATTCATTACATCAATTATTTTTATTCTTATTTCCATTAATATTACTTATGATTCTTAATACTGTTCTTATTCTTATTCCTATTCTTCTTACTTATTATTATTCTTATTAATATTTTTATTACTCTTCGTATTCTTCTTATTATTTTTATTCTCATTTATTTTTCCTCATTGCTGTTATTATTATCCTGTTTATTTATAATATAATTCTAAATATCCTTTCGTCTAAATTCAGCTAAATCATCGCTTCTAATTTATCTTTGTTGTAATAAACTGGAGCATAGTTCCAGCCCAAACGTTAATTAAGTTACCAATCAGCATATTTTCTATTTATTTGCTGATTAATATATCATAGCAAAAAATAAAGTTTTAATGAGAGAACCAAAATTCGTAAAAATATATTATTATTATTATTATTATTATTATTATTATTATTGGCACGTGGTTAGAACGTTCGCTTACTGACCATTAATCCTTGGTTCGAATCTCACCACGGTCGATTTGTCAGGAAGGTCTCTTCTTGATGTTATCAGTCTGGAGGAGAAAATCCCAGCATGCATCACCTTTGGAAAGTGCCTGAAAAAAACATATCACGGGTTGACCCAAGCCTTGTGAGTGAAATTGGGTAGACGACTCTCTTTGAGAAGTCGTCGATGTTTGTGCTAGCACGAAGTCACAAGTAATTGTGACCGAGACTTTGAGCTTCCTGGCCTTGTTATATTGTTGATCACGCTATTTAACGCGCTCTCTTCCAGAAACTGTGACTAAGGTACGCTCAGCCTAGATGCTGTATAAACCACAGTTGGGCTATGTAGGTAAGTGTGCCTGAGCAGGCATCTCTACCTTGGTAGGTATCTTCGAATACAAGTGACCTGGCATCATTATTATTAATAGTAACAATCAATTTAGTAATTGTAAAGGTATGTAATATTCTCAATAATAGTAATAATGACAATAAAGGTATGTAGAAAAATACATCTTTTTCGAATTTTTATTTATTCTTTCTTTTGACTGAGACTGAATGCAGGAAACGTATCTAATGTTGAATATACTAAAGAATACTAAGCAATCATTCGCACTTTATTTTAATTCTTTCGTGTTATCTCTGGAATGATTAGTTTTTTTTCTTCTTTGTCAAGTGAATTTATCTATCAAGCGACCACAGACAGTAAAATACCTGAGAAGACTTTTAACAGCGTACCGAAAGTGCGACACCTAATTCCGAAGGGGCTTTGAGACAGAGATAGATGACTCCCAGAAGCCAAACAAAACATTAAGAAAAAAAAAAAAGAAAATTTTGTTAGAGACTAGAACAGTACTAAACTATTATATAATATGATGTCAAGAGCGGCACATTTTATTCAAAGGCGTATTGGGATAGCGAAAAATGCTTTTCAAATCTAAGCAAAGTAATTCAAAAACAGGAATATTTTGATAGAAACAAATAAAAGAATATTGGACAGTTAAGTAATACGAAGCATCGTCTATGATAGTGAATGTTAGAAAGTCTTTTCAGAGATTAAAAAAAAAGAGAGTTGAATTAACAGAAATGTTGTTCTACAGAAGGATGCTGAGAATAGCATGGAATGAATAAATTAAAAAAGACGAAGTTTTGGAGTAAAAAAAGAAATCTCAGAAACAGATATTTAAATTTTTAAGACACATGATGAGGATAGAGAGCTTTGAAAATTTGATACTCACAAGATAGACAAAAACATAACAAATTTGTTCAAACAGATGACAGAAGAACATTCAGGACAGACAGCGAAATGACTAAATTTAGTAAGCTCTACAAAAGACTAGAAATTATTGAAAACCGAGATGTGAATACAAGTGAATGCTAGACAATCACATCAGAGGTAAATGATTTACTTTTGTCAATAGAAATCCAGTTCTATAAAAATATGTTGAAAGTACCACAGACTGGAAATGTGAAAAATAGCCAATTTTCTTTAGAGAATGTGGAAACGAAAACAGACACTGAAATTTAGAATCGAAATTTCTAGGACATATAACACGGAAAGGTAGGTCTGAATATTTAGCAGTCACTGGATTTTTTTTCTTTTTCTCATAATATTTTAAACTCAGTAACCTCGCCCGTCTTAGTGGTGTTGTCTCCTTTGGTTGTGTCATGAGAAAAAAAATGAGGTATTGAAGGTAAGAGGAACTGACAAAAAAGGGACTAACCTATCTTACAAAAAATATGTAAATGACTTGCAGAAACGTGATTAGCCAAAAGTAAGCTTTACTAAGGCCTACAGAAGTAAGGATGCTGTAGAAAGTCACGATATCCCATATAGTAAAGGACCAAGAAGATTCAATGGTTTGCTAATAAAATGTAATTTGGTAAGCTGAATTTTTGTATCGTAAAGTGCTCGACATCGGGATGAAGATAGCGCGAGTATACGTGCAAAGCGTTTGTCTCTTTCACTGACTAGATTCATGCCAACTTCAAAGCTTCGTGAAAATACCGTTACAATCTTCTCACTCGTTAGAGCTACTTACAAATTGCTCTGGCGAGTGAGAATATCATAACAGTTTTATCCAGAAACTTCAAAGCCAGCATGAATTTGCTCTGTTAAAGCGACAACATTTTGTACTATATATATATATATATATATTATTCAAAATACCATGACTATTCATGTCTTACTGGAATATTGCTTTCTATAAATTTTTAAAAATATCTTAACCTTGGTTCCTCCACGGTTTAGAATTCAGGGAGTTTTTGTAGTTAGAAATGTATGTCAAACCTACATTTTAACAGACAGAAGGCGTAGGGAGAACAGTCGGGTAAATGCAATTCGCAAGGGAGTAGACCACGTATGCAACCCCTTTTTCTGTCAAGTGTGTCATATAAGATATGGCTCATGATATGGTGGGCTGCCCTAATATAAAAAAAATCAAAGTAGATTTTGTTGAAAGTAAAGCGGCCGTTTTCACTATCTCAAATTCTTGATTGTACCGCATCCATGTATAAGAGGACATATATTAAATAACATTTTAATACTTTTTTTCTGTTTTAATTGTTTCTTTTTCTTAATACTTAGCTTTTAAAATGCATTTATTGCTATCCTAATAAAACTTCGGATTTCAGTGTCGACATTTCTTCCTCTGTTAAAACATTTCCCACGTATTTAAATTATTGCATTTGCTTGATTTTGGTAGCTCTATTTTGTAAGATAAGTGTCCCTTATCTATCTATCTATCTATCTATCTATCTATCTATCTATCTATCTATTGTGAACAAGTAAAAGATTTAAGTATTATGGGGCCCTCCTACGAGAAATACACTATCTATCTATCTATCTATCTATCTATCTATCTATCTATCTATCTATTGTGACCAAGTAAAAGATTTAAGTATTATGGGGCCCTCCTACGAGAAATACACTATATCTATCTATCTATCTATCTATCTATCTATCTATCTATCTATCTATCTATCTATTGTGACCAAGTAAAAGATTTAAGTATTATGGGGCCCTTCTACGAGAAATACACTATCTATCTATCTATCTACTAATCTATCTATCTATCTATTGTGACCAAGTAAAAGATTTAAGTATCATGGGTCCCTCCTACGAGAAATACAAACTACTACATCTATCTATCTATCTATCTATCTATCTATCTATCTATCTATCTATTGTGACCAAGTAAAAGATTTAAGTATTATGGGTCCCTCCTACGAGAAATACATAAATCTATCTATCTATCTATCTATCTATCTATCTATCTATCTATCTATCTATCTATCTATCTATCTATTGTGACCAAGTAAAAGATTGAAGTATTATGGGTCCCTCCTACGAGAAATGCACTATCTATCTATCTATCTATCTATCTATCTATCTATCTATCTATCTATCTATCTATCTATCTATCTATCTATCTATTGTGACCAAGTAAAAGATTTAAGTATTATGGGGCCCTCCTACGAGAAATACACTATCTATCTATCTTTGAATCTATCTATCTATCTATCTATCTATGTATCTATCTATCTATCTATCTATCTATCTATTGTGACCAAGTAAAAGATTTAAGTATTATGGGGCCCTCCTACGAGAAATACACTATCTATCTATCTTTGAATCTATCTATCTATCTATCTATGTATATATCTATCTATCTATCTATCTATCTATCTATTGTGACCAAGTAAAAGATTTAAGTATTATGGGTCCCTCCTACGCGAAATACACTATCTATCTATCTATCTATCTATCTATCTATCTATCTATCTATCTATCTATCTATCTATCTATCTATTGTGACCAAGTAAAAGATTTAAGCATTATGGGGCCCTCCTACGAGAAATACACTTGTCTTCCGGAGAGCAGTAAAAAGCGGAGTTAAAGAGCAGTCAAGTACAGCAGTTAATGACAGCTACTAGTCGGACAGCGTAAAAAATATCTACGGACTTATTATCTCTATATTATTAACACTTCTTTGAATATCTTGTTTCTTGTTAGACTCATACACTGTTTTGAACCTACCTTCTTGTTCCGTTTCTTACTTCCGGCGCAAGCCTGTCACTTCAATTTTGCGGCGAAGTTTCGCCACAACTCCACAACAAATAGGCAACAAAGATCTACAATAATTTGGTGGCAAAGATTTGTGAGAATTATTTGCGACAAATATTGCACAAATATTTGTGATGACGAACCGGGTTAAAAAAAAAACTTCTGAAAACTCGAGTTTTTTGTAAAGAACGATGTGGAACGGAAAAAGACACAAAATGGAGGACTTCAGAACGTTTTATTACATCAGATAAAGTTACAGACTGAACAACAAGAAAAAATGGAAAAATTATTCTTTCAAGTGCTGAAGGAAAACCAAGAAAAACAGTTCGAATTTCAGAAGCAAGTGTTGGAACTAGTAAGTCGAACGAAAACCAGTGAAAAAGAAAATTTGTCTTTTTCACAAAATACAATTTGGAGCGCGATAGAAAATTTTACGTACGCTCCCGAGAAAGACATAACATTTGCGTCTTACTTTAAGAGGTATGGGGATATTTTTGATACCGATTGTAAGAGCTGGATCGACGACAAAAAATTACGACTCCTTCTAAGAAAACCTGACACAAGTGAGCATACAAAATTTGTTAATTACATTTGCCGCGGAAGATTAGTGAACTAACATTCACCGAATCAGTGAAATTACTCGCTGAGCTTTTCAGTCAAAAGACATCTTTTTCATAAAAGATGGAAATGTCTTAATCTGAATAATGAATCGGACGACCATACCACTTTCGCGTCAAAAGTTAACAAACACTGCGATGATTTTAGGGTAGCAGAGCTAAGTGCAAACAATTTCAAATGTTTGATATTCGTACAAGGACCAGTTTCAGCAAAAGGTGCAGAAATTAGACGTAAAATACTTAGCAACTTGGAAAATGAAGCAAATATAGCTCTTCAGTAAATTGCCAAACAATGCCAAATACACGTCAGTATAAAACAGGATTCTAAAAATATTGAAGAATCGGGTACTGCTCAGGTAAAAAAGTACGCTGCAAACAGAAACAAACAAAGTCTCTGAAAACTTACAAAGTAAAGCGAAAGCAAATAAATTGCCTCCTAACCCATGTTACGGATGGAGGGCCATACATTGGCACAAAGATTGTACTTCAGAAACAAAAAATACTATACATGTAATCGAGTCGGACACAAAAGTTCGCATTGCTGAGCTAAAAATAAAACCAAAACAAAGAGTTACATAAAAACATAAGATTGAGTGAATTAGACAGTGCGAATACCAGGAAATTCGTGCACGAAAAAACGTTCAACATAACTTGACTATCATTCTCTTGCAAACATGGAAAACATTCGGCAAACCAACCATCATAAAATCCAGCAAGATTGCAAGATCTGTCACTGGAAAAAATTAAATTCTAGGGAGAATTAATTGTCAACGCAACTTTTAACGGTAAGACTCGTAAATGAAAATTGTATGTCATGAAAAATACAAACAATCTATTTGGTACTGATTGGATGACGCAATTTGGCCTTTGGGACTTACCTATTAATTTGTACTGCGAAAAAAATGAAAGTTGGAATGATGAAGCTAATAAATTAAAAAGAAGTATGAAAGGAAGCCTATCCAGAAAGATTAGGTAGATGTGCCAAAATGAAGGCTAAAATGAAATTAAAAGAAAATATTCAGCCAGTATTTGAAAAGATGAGAAACGTGCCATTTGCCTCGCTGGAGCAAATTAACGCGGATCTTGATAAATTAGAAAAACCTGGTATTCTATTGAAAGTAGAGTACAATGAATGAACTGCATTTGCAGTCTATGTAAAAACGAAATCCAGTGAAATCTGTTTACGCTGACTTTTCAACAGGACTGAATGCTGTTCTGAATGGCTATCCTTATCCTCTTCCCAGTCCCGAAGAAATATTTGCGAAATAAATCTATATTGAAGAGGAGAGTTCGTGAATTATGTGCCCCAATTAATGAATTATTAAAAAAAAAACAAGTAATGGAGTTGGACAGAAAAATGCCAGCAGGAATTTTAAAAAATTAAAATAAAAGAAAAAAAGAAATTCTGTAGTTTCCTGTGTAGTTGTGATTTTAGGAAGTGGGTGTTATGATATTCTCCTAAGAGAAAGAGACTCGTCCTCTTGCTACATATAGATTACCTGCCTGACTTCCAGAGAGCAATAAAAAGAACAGTTAAAGATAGCATGGAAGACTCCTTACTGGCGGGGATAGTGAGGGATACGTTCTCTAACCTTACTATCACTGCCCCAATCACGAGGCGGTGCCGTAAGCCTCGTTAGCAATCGAGTATTCTGCTCGAGTGTCGGACGGTCTTGAGGGCTATTCCTCGGTCCAGTGACCTTTCTCGGAATAGGAGAATCTTCTATCGTGGATTAGTGGAGGGGGACGTGAAGGATTTACTCAGGGAGGTACTCTGCTCGTCGGAGAATGAGTTTCGCTCGTTTTGGTCTTGGGCCCCAGGTGCAGATTATCCCAGCAACTCTAAATTTTTGCTTACCTGGCGGTTGGCTCGGAATAGGCTGTCGCTCAAGGACAAGGCCTTCATATGGGGCCTGGCGGATTTACCAGATTGTCAACGCTGCAATATTGGTTTAAAAGAAATGGCTGCGCACGCCTTCTACTATTGTTCGCGGGTTCGCCCTCTATGTGTCGGCGAGTTGACTGTTCGTATCGTTTCCGAGGAACTGGTCATTGATTGTGCATGCGCCTGTGTCGTCCCCGTTCTCTAGGGTGAAGCAGATGGTGCTTCTGTCAGTACTAGCCACGGCTTGAATGGGGATATGGACAACGCAAATGGAATAAGTCTTGCGAGGAGAGCGCCTTTCTCATCAGGATTTGATTCGATATTTTGAACATCAGATCAAAATGAAGATTAGAACTGATAGAAAGCGTTTGACTTCGACAGGCTTCCACTAATGGTGGGTGTCTGTGGCGAGCCTATTTCGTGTGAATGGGGCTAGCCTTGGTTTTCTCTTTTAAGTTTCCTTAGTCACATCGTGGTTGATTACTTTGGAACCCTCCCCTGGTTAAGTAGTTCTTTCTTGTGTACCTAGTTAATGTGAATTAGTGTTGTTCCTGGCCTGTTTCCGTCGTCGTTTTTGTTATGATCCAGGTCCAGATTTTTATCGTTCCCAGTTTTTAAATCCCATAGTTCATCTCGTTTGGGCCAGAATTTTATTTTTTTCCATCCGTTTTTCCCCTTCTCACTCTTTGTAGAAAGAGCGCATCTTGATTGTGTCATAAGGGCAGAATACAGCGGCCTCTTTATTTTGTTGGGATGGACGGGTCTTACTAACATTAATTGATTTATTTTGTATTTTAAGTAAAAATTTTGTTTGAGATTTTTTTTGTTTCATCTATCCCCACCCTTTACATTTCATGCATAATTTTTTATATATTTTTTTTGTATAGATCGTATGAAGAAATTTTTATTCTCGTGGGTATTCTTTTGTAGATTCCCTGAGCGGATGTGGCATTTCGGTGCATGGAGGATTGTGTGACGATGGATGGGTCCTTATGGGGTATGGGAAATTGTAAAGAATGCTTGGTTCATGATTCTGATTAGCTAGGTATAGGATAGTTATTGCTGACCAACTTCAGTTTTGTCCCCTCCAAACACTGGCTTTGTGCCATAATTGTATTTTTCGATACAATAAATATCGTTAACGAGAGCAGTTAACGACGGCTACTAGTCAGGTAGAGTAAAAATACTTTTAGACTTACTTATTTCTATATTTTAGCCACAAATTCACAACAAATTGGTGACCAAGATCCACAACATTAAGAAATAACAAAACATGCGTTATAGAAATATCGTATATTTAACAGTAAATACAACAGAAGAACATTACACGACTAGTGCGTGCGTCGGTTGCCTAGCGTTTAATCAGTTCGACTGTTGATACTTATTTCTATATATTTACAAAAATGTGGCGCAATGCCAAAAATGGGGATAAGAGAAGGATGGTCTTCATGTGTCTTACATCCATTTAGCTAGCCTCATTTACACGCCTTTTGCCAAATTCTGATGGTGGGAGTTGTCGCCTTTCCGTTTTGATCTTGACATTAAGCTGATGCCTAAAAAACAAGATCAGTTGGGAAAAGGGAAAAATTGTCTACATAGAATCCCTTCTGTCGCGTCGTCCATATCCCGACTCGCATAGCACATTCGAAACATACGAACACATAATACTCAGCCCTAGTCAACGACTTTACTACATTGCTACAAACAGAAATTACCTCAAGGACAAAGAATCTTCCGCACAACATGCCAACCATCAAGTCCTCAAGCCACTTGCACAACGGTCCTACGAACTTGAAGTGGAAGATTGAGTGAGACAAAGTCTCAGCAACAGATTCACAGCAGCGGAAACAGTTGGGAGAACTACCAAAACCCGCTGAAGAAAGCTTCTTGCCGTCCCAGAGATATTTTCGCATCACCAACCAGATGAGTGATGCCTCGTTAGTAATGAAGTATTTCATTCCGGGCACCCAAGACCGTACAGAGCTAGCCTCCCGCTTCGTCAGACGGAGCTTGTCGATCAGATCATCTTGAACGGAACCCCTCAGTAAAACCCGATATAATGCCAGAATAGACAACGCTTGGACGTTCGAGAGGCCATCTGTCGCCCGTATGAGGTATTGAGTGCTAACCGACTTGTACGATAGAAGGAGCACTCGCCTCGAGGTAAACAGTGGGCCTCCTCCTCGCAGGGATGCACACTTCTTACGGACGGGAGTTGTTGCGGGCGTCTTCCTTTCAGTATTTACCATTCTCATCCGTTTTCGGACACATTTGATCTAGGAAAGCAATGCAAAGCTTAAGTTGATGAATCTTAACATTAGGAAGGAGAAAAAGACCCTAACTAATGTCATTAATATGTCATACAGGAGAGGAAGCAGAGAGAGTCGGTAATGCAGAATCAGGTAGATGCGTGCAGCACAAACTTCCACCCTCCCCTTTAAGAAAAGATACCTCCTAGACTAGAAATGAACTGCGACCTCGTCTTTTCTTATACTTCCAATCAATTCATTTCCAACTGAAGCTCAGGACCGATCCAGATGCCGAGAATCTTGACCGGCCCGTCCAGCGGAAAAGCCCGGGAAGAGAAACTCCCTTCCATGCGCCCAACTGAAAGCCAATAGACATTGCTGTTGATATTGGCTCCTGTCACCGTCTCGTACTGTCTGTTTACTTTGCTGGCTTCGTCAATCTGGGCTCTGCTCGACACAAGAGCCGAAATGTCGTCAGCATAGGCAGAATACCTGGCCGAGGTAGTAGCACCAGGTAAGGAAATCCTGCAAAGGACTGAATTCCGCTTCAACTTGCGGAGGAACGGCTCTTAAGCAAGAACGTACAGCAAATGCGAAAGCGGGCAACCTTGACAAATAGAGCGAGTTAATAGGAAAGGCTCCGATCGTACTCCATTCACTTCCACCACCGCGTCGGGGGACGCGTACAGAAGTCGGATCCAGAAGCAAAAATACGGCCCGAAACCAGCCACCGAAATGACAGACTCCAAAAACCGATGGTCAAACCCTATCGAAAGCCGTGGTCTGATCTAAATTAAATTAATCTCACGCCACTTCAGTGTCGACTTTCTCAATGACCAAGCGTACCAAATGAAGGTTGTTCTGAGTAGTTCTACCTATCACAGCACACGTCTGCTCATGGCCAATCAGACTAAGTAGGACAGAAGTTAATCTCATCCACACCGTCTTTGTTTTTGCGTAGCAACTTGATCTCACTACTAGTGAAACGTTAGTGCATAGAACCTTGCCTCATCCAGTTATTGAAAATCAGTGCCATCAAGGAAACAAGAACGAGTGACTGCCTCAAGTACAGTTCGTAAGGAAGACCATCTAATCCCGGAGCTTTGTCTCGTCCAAACAGCTTCAGCGCATCCCAGATCTCAGACACTGTCACTGGACCCTTGCACCGAGCCGCTTAATCCTCCTCGAGATTAGGGAAGTTGGCCAAATAGGCGTCTAACTGAGCAGTGATCAGACCGTGCTCCCTGGTGAACAGTTCCTGAAAATAGTCACGGAAAGCTTTGACTATGCCTGCGTTCTCGCATCCGGCCATGTGACGAACGCGATATACCTTTTGGCAGCATTTCTCAATTCCTCTGCACGCAATTCAGCGGCCATATTCGTTACCAAGGAGAAATTCTCTTTAATCTAGCCCTAACTACCAGAGCTTCATCCTTCTTGATAAGCAAGGAGGCCTGCTACGCCCTAGCTATGGCTACGTACCCACTACGTACATGGCTTTGATTGTCCGATCAACTTTTGCTTCAACTGCCGTTTGTGCTGCTAACTTAAATAGATTGCGTAGACGGCTATATTCAGTAGCATACGACTTAATCTCAGATTTAAAAGAATTCATTATGTACTTATCGACAATATCGAATTTATCGACAAAGTCCCTAAATTACTTGACATCTGGGTTGTTAGTACCCGATCTTTCCTCTATGCGATCTATATTGGGGTCAAGGACGGCATTACAATCGCCGCTAATATTACCCGACGAGATGTCGTCAAAAATAGCGCGATCCGCCGAAACAAAGCCGACCGCTCGACATGGCCATTGGGCGCATAAACTCTAATGAGACGAAGTGACTTATCCATTATAGAAACATCCAGCACGCAAAGTCTGTCTGCCGGATCTGCGAAGTGAGATTTGGTACATGCCGCATCCAAAGACTTGCCCACTAGACAGGAAACATCTCAAAAGCGTCCATCAAAACATACTGAATAGAGGGCGAACCTACTAGACAGTATATTTTTACGGTTGCGAGTTAAAAAAATACGGGTCTCCACTAAATAACATGCATCCATTCCGAAGGTCATTTTCTAAGCGTAGCTTAGATGTGGCACAAGGCTGAATGTAATGGACACCCAGTGAGGATCGAACTAAATTCTAATGATTTTTGCGAGACAATATTGCTATGCATTACACCACCTCGAGGTGCCCCCTATCAATTCGACTGTTTCCCCAAGGATCCCACTCCTATTAATCTTATAGTAGGCGGAAGTGTCCAACATAGGCTCGTTAGAGGGAGGAAACAACACCACCCCACTTTTCAGCCTGACTCTGTATAGTCTTTTTTTGTTTTATAATTATCACACAATACTTTTTATTCACCCCACCCTCAAAAAAATGTCAGAAACAACCACTTTGAAAAAGCTATATACAGGAAATTACGTTCACAATTTTTTCTTTAGTTTTACGACAAACATTTTACGTGTTAACAACAATCCCTTTCATTAAGGATTCTATTCATGATTTCTAAATTATGAAAACCTGGATAAGTTTAATGATAACGGTTAATAATTTCCAATAATCCAATGCGTATTATGCTCTTCTGTTAATTCAAAGTTCATAAGTGAGGAAACTCATTTTTTCCTTTTTCTGTAGACCTGGTATAAAATGAAAGATGTTCAATATCATTTTCTTTTCAGGTTAATTTCTAAATGTAAAATTTTCTCTTTTTTTTCTTTTTTTTTTTTTTTTTTTTTGCAAATTTTGAGCTCTGGCACTGATTGCGATATTGGCGCCTCAACTGTGTCAAAGACGACGTCCATAGTATAATTCCTCTATGGGATCCCTATCGACGACGTTTTCATACCGTTTTCTAATTTGATTTACATGACGTTTGTGTATAAACTTCGTTACCTGAACCATGTATATCACGTTACTAATTTGACCGTCTATTGTTCCTTTATTTTAGTGAGCTTTCTTCTTCTTCTATGTGCCCTGTCCCTTCAGGACGTAGGCGATCATGGTTCTCCACGTCTCCCTATCCCTTGTGGCTCTTAGTATGTTTCCTCCTCTTGCTCCTGGCAACCTCCGTTCCGTCATCCACCTGATTAGACCCTGCAAATATGTTATCCGCTGCCTTCCTCTGTCTCTCCTTCCTTCTATCTGTCCAGTCAGTATCAGGTTCTCCAGGCTCTCTTTCCTCATTGCATGTCCCAGGAACTTCAGTTGTCTCTTCCTGATGCTCAGCATCAATTTCCTTTTTGTTGCCATTCTTTCCAACACCTCATCGTTGCTTGCATGTTCAGTCCACGATATCCGTAGCATCCTTCTGTAGAACCACATTTCGGCCGCTTCAAGTTTTGTCCTCATTTTCGATTATATTGTCCAGCATTCACTGCTGTATTGAAGAACTGACATCACGTAGCAGTCTAGCATTCTTTTCTTCGTTTCTGTTGAAATTTTCCTGTGTGTTAGTATTTTGCTCATCTTCTGGAACGCGTCCTTTGCCATGCTAATTCGCCTTCGGATCTTCGTGTCGCACTTTCCATCTTCTGTTAGAACACTTCTTAGGTACTTAAAATTTAGTACTTGCTTGTTTCTGTTATCCCCCACCTGTATTTGGCATTTTGGGTTGTATCTTTTGCTGATGACCATGCACTCAGTTTTCTTAAAGTTTATTTGTAGTGAGCTTTACTATTCCCAAATACACGAAAAACAAAACTTTTCAACAATCTTAAAGCGCTTTTTAATCACTTTATACTTATTTCCCTTACTTTCTTAACGAACATAAGTCTGTTCCATAAGTCAAGATGCTGTGACCAAGTGAAATGTTTAAGAAATAACAAAACATGTGTAATAAAAACATTGAATATGCAACAGTAAATACAAGAGAAGAGTATTACACGACTAGTGCATGTGTGTGTTGTCCAGTGTTCAATCAATTCGACTGTTCCCCCAAGGCCTTCTCTTCCACTAATCTCTTTAGAAGGAGGACACTATCTATCTATCTATCTATCTATCTATCTATCTATCTATCTATCTATCCCATACGGTATTGTATATCTATCACAATACGTTTATTAACTATCTATGTAATTTATTATCTCTCTATTTTAGTATCTATCTATATATCTATCTATCTGCTGTCTCAGATTGAACTAAAAAACAGAACATAAATAAAAGCAAAGATAGACTTTTAGATTCTTGAATAATAAGGGAAAACAGATTTTCCTCGCTGTCATTGGATTCGTCACCACGTATTATTGTGCTCAAACTCACGTTTCTGTAATTGAATTTGTTGCTTAATTTTATTTACCGGGAATTAGAACAGATTCAAGCTTATTTTTAGTTTTTAACTTTTTTCATATGTTGATTCTAAATGCGAATAAAGTCACGCAAAAATTCGAAAGACACACGAATTCTAGAAAAAGTAAAAAGAAGCCAAGTAACATAAATTAAAATAATTACAACAGAAAAAAAGTTTCTGCATACTTCTGCCAACGTAAATCCTCATAGAAAATACTGAAATAAAAAAAACTACCAGGATGTACTATCCACACAGAGCCTTGGAAACATGCAGTTCATCCACTAGTTTTGCACTCTAATTCAACCCACTAAATAGTTTTCTGTGCGCTCAAATGATGATCGTTTTAGAGTTAGTCTCAAAGACATGTTTACAGGTTTAACGTGGCCCAGAGTTAGGCGTGCTTAATACAATATTCTTGTCGTCTGTTGATGGTGAAATTTGCAGTGCTGCTTGCGGTCTCACAATCATTGGCTGTACTGCGTCCTTGTGAGAGTTTAATGAATAGAAATTAAGATTTATGTGATGTCATGTGAAGATGTTTTGTGATGTTCAAACCGCACTAGTTCTACAAATGTGGTTTTATTATGCCTAACGTGGGCAGCTTAATTAAAATTCGCTCGCCTTACGGTAATAGCCAGTCATTTGTCTCGAAGATTATTTTGCAAGTGAAGAGACATATAATCTCATTAAGACTTATTCTATTATTTTTTAAACAAAAACGACAACGTCCAGTCGTGTGAGGCTAGTAAGACATTAAACAAGCTTACAAACATTTTACGTGTTAACAACGTGTTAACAACAATCCCTTTCATAAAGGACTCTATTCATTATTTCGAAATTATGAAAACCTGGATAAGTTTAATGAGAAAGGTTAATATTTTCCAATAATCCAATGCGTATTATGCTCTTCTGTTAATTCAAAGTTCATAAGTGAGGAAACTCATTTTTTCCTTTTTCTGTAGACCTGGTATAAAATGAAAGATGTTCAATATCATTTTCTTTTCAGGTTAATTTCTAAATGTTCCGTAAATTTTCTTTTTTCTTTTTTTTTTCTTTTTTCTTTTTTTTTTTTTTTTTTTTTTTTTGCAAATTTTGAGCTCTGGCACTGATTGCGGTATTGGAGCCTCAACTGTGTCAAAGACGACGTCCATAGTATAATTCCTCTATGGGATCCCTATCGACGACGTTTTCATACCGTTTTCTAATTTGATTTACATGACGTTTGTGTATAAACTTCGTTACCTGAACCATGTATAATCCGTTACTAATTTGTCCGTCTATTGTTCCTATCTTCTAGTGAGCTTTCTTCTTCTTCTATGTGCCCCGTCCCTTCAGGACGTAGGTGATCATGGTTCTCTACGTCTCCCTATCCTTTGTGGCTCTTAGTATGTTTGCTCCTGTTGCTCCTGGCAACCTCCGTTCCGTCATCCACCTGATCAGACCCTGCAAATATGTTATCCGCTGCCTTCCTCTGTCTCTCCTTCCTTCTATCTGACCAGTCAGTATCAGGTTCTCCAGGCTCTCTTTCCTCATTGCATGTCCCAGGAACAAAATAAATAAATAAATAAATGCAGAATGGTTCTTGATTTGTTTTTTTTTAATTTTTTTTTTTTTTTTTTTGCTAACTTTAAACAATTTGTTTTGGATAGTGTATGAAAAAGATACTACCCGCTTACTATTAGTAGCTTTAGTATATCTAATAATTATTCCTTAGTATGTTATGCTTTGGGGTGTAATAGATATCAGCCAATTTTGAATGCTAGTCCAATTCGTTTCATTCACTTACACGTATGTACCCTTGGGAAAGGTATTAATCTACCTCTTCACCCCCCAGCTATATGTAGAATAGATTGTATTCTATAGCATTGGTTGGCAACCGGTCTCTCGTAAAAAGGTAGTGTAACCTAGTGCAAGAAAATATTCTGCCCGGCGGGGCATCACGTATAGTAATTAACTGTCTGCTCTAGAATAACATGTTCTACATACAAAATTGTCACAATTAATTTTTTTTTTTTACATAGCTGAGGGTCAGTGATTACCCTTACGGTTTTAAATTCAGATTCTTCCTCCTCATAGATTGTTCGCAAAACAAAGTAATAGTGTAATATAACAATCTGGCCCCACCCGAGGAAGGCTGATGCAAGCGAGGGTGTTTCCGGTCGTTGAAAGGAACGGATGTCGTTTGACCTTATTTCCGGCAGCAGCGGAAATAACTACAGAGGCAAACAGAACAGGTGTCTCTGAAAATTACGTGGGCGTGCGTGGGCGAGGCAAAACCGGAAGAAAAAGTCCCGGTTCTGGAAGATTATAAAAAGACCTCGGCACACGGATTCGCCAGTATCGGAGCAACAGAGATCGGCCGGTGAAGAGAGAGACACAACAGATAAGACTACACTCCCGTCAACCCATTAGAAGCGCGCTCTCTCAATTCTCTGTTCCCTATGCTACACGGTTCATCGTCATTAATAAAAATATAACTTTATATTTTTATATATATGCGTGTTTGTTGTTTGTCGATATATAACAATAGAGTCATACCTTTTCAAAGAGTATTTACGCGTAACTAAAATCAGTACACACGATGGAAATTTGAGCTCAGATTTCTGATGTCTCATTCTGAGTCGCTATCCATTACACAAATTGTAAATGTTAATCCTTTCTTTCCCATCAGGAAATAACTGACATCGGTGGATCCTGAATCCTCTTCGGACTGTTACGCAGAATCAGGTCACCGAGAGCAACATATGCTCTTCTCACAAGACTGAAATCTTTAGCCACTTGTAAGGTTATTATTAAGCTGAGTAATAGCTCTGTTTTGAAATCAGAATGATCTTTTGCATAAAAAGAATTTCGCATAAAAATAGCAAGCTCTTTCTACATATGTTCGGATTCTTCTTCTTCTATGTGCCTTGTCCTTTCAGGACGTAGGCCATCATGGCCTTCCACGTCTCCCTATCCTTGGTGGCTCTTAGCACGCTTTCTCCTGTTATGCCGAGCAACCCCCGCTCTGCCATCCACCCGCTGAGGCCAGTCAAGCACATCAAGTGTTTTCCTCTGTCTCTCTTTTCCTCTATCTGGCCTTCAACATTGCATGCCCCAGAAACTTTAATTATCTCTTCCTGATGCTCAGCATTAATTTCCTTTTTCTTTTCATCATTTCCAAAACCTCATCATTGCTCACATGCTCAAACCATGATATCTGCAGCATTAATCATGGTTGGATTATGTTGCTGTAAAGTTCAAAAAAGTAATAGATTTTTGTTTGAAGAGTAAAAATAATCTAAATGTGAAATCAAACTTAAAAATAAGGAAGAATTATAGTAAAATAAGTGAGTAATCTAAACTTATTTATAAATGGAACTTTGTCTGTGTGTGTGTGTGTGTGTCTGTTTGTGAGTGCGCGCGTGTGTGTGTGTGTGTGTGTGTGTGTGTGTGTGTGTGTCCGTTACCTATAGACTCCGAAACGGCTGAACCGATTTTCTTGAAACATTACATAGTTTTACTATAAGCGTCTGCGAGTATTCTTAGCTAGGTTTTGTGTCGAGGTACCCAAATAGATAATCGAAAAAATCGGCTAATAGAAGGAGTGGTCCGATTTTAATCAAATTTGATGCACTCATAGACAAAGACATAAGAAACGATATTCATAAATTTCAAAGTTGCAGTTCTTACGATAGTGCAACAAATCGATAATATATATATATATATATATATAAAAGACAAGATGTCTGTGTGTGTGTGTGTGTGTGTTTATCTGCCTTTATGTCTGTATTTTTTTAGTCCTTGTATTTTAGTTTTTGCTTCGGGTTAATTAGGTATAATTGTAGTTCTTAGTCTCAGCCATGATACCATTTACCAAGAAAACTTATTCAGCCTTCAAAATTCAGTTTACGACGAAAAAACTTATTGATATCGATACCAGGAAATCAAAATTTGACTTACATCCATTCATTTTTCTTTCAGTCTACGGTTTCGCTTTAAGTGGAAACAACTATTGTTTTTTAGTCTTTCGTGCCAACGTCCAAATAGTTTGGGCTTCAGGACCATGGATTAGTTTTAAAGCTTTCATTATACCCGAGCAACACCGGGCTATACTGCTAGTAGTACAATATTCCTAGCAATTGCTAAAGACTTACGCTTATTTGATTTTAGTGAATGATTAGTAGATTTATTCCATTTTGAGTCCAGCGCTATTTAGCCACTATCCTTCTGTCCTGTCTTCCATCATGTCCGTCCTCCATGACTTTAATGCACTAGTTGAATCTTTCACCTCACTCATCACTAACATCACCCAAAATAAATTATATTACTAACAAATCTATGTTTCTATCACCAATGCCTCAAGACCACGTCAGATGATTATATCTACGGTCACTCTATTGTTTCCATTGATGATTTATAACAATTATCATCATGCATGTTCTTCTTTTCTACGCGATGTCCATTCATGGATCTCCACAATTTCCTACCCGTTGTCGCTCTAAATAAAGTTTGTCTTTTTGTTATCTCTTCATTTACACAAACACACTGTTTTCATTCTGTTTATTTTGCTTTTAATCTCTCACTTGTGTATAAAATTTTCTAACTCGTCTTTCCTCATTATGGGCCGTAGAGGCTAGCAAATGAAACTTTCTGTTGCAAGGTATACTCGCAAGTGTCCGTTTCGTTTCCGTTGTCTCTAAAACATTATCGTTGCTCACATGTTCAGTTCATACTATTCTCAGCATCCGACTGTAGAGCAATATGTTTTCATTTGTGAGGAGATATCAAGCATTTACAGCCACACAGGAATAATGACATTATACAATATCTCAGTAATCTTTTCTGAAATCATAACAAATTATTTTTGTTTCTTCATACTTTGCTTAGCTTTTGGCACTTCCCACATGTTTAAATTGTAGTACGTGCTTGATTTTGTTATCTAAAATTTGCAATTTGCTTATTTTTTCTTTTTTTTATAATCTGTTCCCCCAGCCAAACCAAGGTAGTACTGCTACTGATGAGCAGAGGGTTTACAGTGAGTGGAGAGTGGAAAGAGATAGGAAAACATGTTATATATTATCTGACCTGGTGCATATTCCGCGCTGAAGTGTATTTTTTTATGAAACAGCAAAAGTATTCAAAATGGCTAACAGAAAAAAACAAAAAAAACGAAACAAACACAAATAAACACTGTTTTCAATTTATTTGATTGTTTTGAAAGTTAAAGATTGCGGACATCGGGTGACAGGCAAAAATCTTTAGGCCAGTAAATGTGAAGATATCAATGCATTTATAGTAAAATAAATACTATTGCATTGAAAGAATGTAATTGTGTTTTTCTGTTTTTATAATGTAACCAAGGTCAGATAATGTGCCGGAAACATACGTGTTAAAACGAGATTTGTCTAACATATAAGTCGGAAGACAGTTGAATTGGCAGTAAAAAGTAAGGCGGCAGTTGAGATTGGCAGATAGAGTGAGAAAGACAATAGGAAGTACCGCGGATGAGTCCGTGGCCTCTGGCTGGCTTGAGGCGTGACTGACCCAAGCCAACTACGTCTCACTATACAGCCGACGTCACTAAGATATGTTGTATACGCGTTGCATTCGTTATTTTATCAGCTTGGGAAAAACAGTGGATTATATAAGAGAGAAGATAACAGATTTTCGGACGCAGTAAATTTTCATTAAGGGCATACAACAAAAAAGAGAACCAGGTACAGGGAATGTCAAAAAATTATGAGAGAAAGATGAGAATCATAGAGATAGAATAATATATGACTTTTGCTCTTTAATTTTGGAGATTGTAGCTATCAGGGAAGCAATATACTGAAGATGGGTTCTCAGACGGAAAGTGTGCTATTAAATACTGCTCGAGTAATAATGGCAGTTATTTTTGCCTATTTTGGCGTTAAATGGAGACCTAGTTGCAAATCGAGTAGCACAAGTAAAATTATGTGGTCGGTGCAAGCAACAAATAAAGCTCGTCAGAGCAAGAAGCCGTGAATATCTTTTTAGAAAAGCCAGAGGGAAGCCACATTCCTTCGGTAAGAACGTGACTAAAGTCGGACTGGCAAATCAGAATCGATTATATTGCAGATTGCTTGTTGAACATTTCTTTTTGCTGACAACCATGCAGTCTGTCGTGTTGCAGTTGATTATAGGTCCCTTCGTCTTACTTTTCTTCACTACCATCTCTAGTTCTTGGAGATTCCTTTTTTCAGTCAGCCATCACCACTGCGTTACTTCCATATCTTATGTTGACCACCAGCAATGAATGCTGGCAGGAATTCCAAATTCAATTAAGAATCAATGATTTTTTAACAGAAAATAAATGTTGCAGAATACATGGCATTATCTATCTATCTATCTATCTATCTATCTATCTATCTATCTATCTATCTATCTATCTATCTATCTCATTCTGTTCATTATCTATCTATGTTTGCACAGTATCCAACCATTTTCATCAATTTCTATCTGTTATCTATGTATTCTCATTCTGTTTCTAATCTATCGGCCTCATTCTTTTCATTATCTATCTATCGCAATCTTTCCATTATCTATCTATCTATCTATCTATCTATCTATCTATCTATCTATCTATCTATCTATCTATCTCATTCTGTTCATTATCTATCTTAATCTGTTCATTATCTATATTTCTGTATACTTATCTATATTGTTTTCATCTGTCGAGTCTATATCTATCTATCTATCTATCTATCTAATTAACTGGAACGACTAAAATATTACTGCAGCTTAATGGAAAATACAGAATGGTATTGGCTAATACATAATTTTATTAGATAACGACACAAGGAATGTTTTTTATTTTAAGCGAAATAATTTATAAAACACATAAGAATTCCTGTTAATATGTCCCATAAGATTATTTGTATTAATATTCACAACCACATTGTGTTTGTTTCCAGCAATTCCCCATTAAGTCTCTTTATGCATGATATGATGGAGCATGAAATGTCAAGGGATGAATTCCGAGGACTTCGTACTAAGAACACAATTTTCATGTCCCTTTGGAAGCAAAACTAACGGAAGAAATGCAATGGTATTAGAAAATTCGCAATAACACTGTTATTTTTTTGTTTTGTTCTGTTTTTGCAAATTTGGTCTTATTTATAACAGATATAGCAAATATGATCTGGAATAAGAATGAGATTAAAGATGAAATATATCCTGAATCTATCATACAAATTTAGAATCCTGAGTTGATAAATTCGAAACACTTTAAATGTCTCAGATTATCTATTAAATATGAGAAATATAAAGTATAAGAGATAATGAAATAGAATAAAATAATAATGTTCTCAGTTTAAACCGTTTCCCAATAAAGAAACATTTTCTATTTATGGATCAAGCAGCCAGTGCTGTTTCCATTTAAAACTTGTAGAAACTTTCTCTTAAAAATTTTTGAGCAAAATTCGCAAGTAAAGTAATAGTTATTGGTTTACCCAGTTTCTTATAGGGGGTTTCTTTCCTAGCCTTCTATTAGAACTTGTGTGAAATGTTAATATCTTGATTTTGTCTTTACTAATATGTATACCTATTTTCTATCTAAAATAACGGTAACGTATATATATATATATATATATATATATATATATATATATATCCTTTCTATGATAAAAAATTCTCTGAATATTTGTTTAGATTATTATTATTTTTCTTATGCCTTAATGTAAAATATTCAATAGTTGGAACATCAATATATATAGAATACTATTTTTTGTGACTGAATATTACATGAAAAATTCTATATAAAAGTAATGATTTTTGCAGATACAAGTTCTACTATTTAACACATAACTTTGCGGACTTGGTATAATGATAAACTACTTCCAGCAGCAGAGCCTCTGATCCGGAGATTGGAGGTGTTGAACAGCGTGGATCCACGTCTTAATTGCTGTTGTTCCCGGGTTCACCCTAACCTGGTGTGATACCACCTGTTAGGTTCCAAGTTATGAGCAAATAATTAACTTTCGGGCTGGGGTGAGACTATGAAAGTATAAAATTCATTTTTATAACGAACATATCATCAAGAGATTTTCCTATTAAAAAATTACCAGTAATAGATTTTTGTAAATAAAATTACTAATGCCTCTAGCGGTATTAAAGTTCATAATCAAATGTCACAGAAAGTGTTGATATGCTCCTAAACAAAAAACAAAACAAAACAAAAAACCACACAATTGGAGAATAGAAGGATTATGAAATCATTAAAAAAACGATCCTCTTTCAGATTCTATAGATTAAAATTACAAAGTAAAATACTAAGAGTTTTTTAATTAACAAAAGCCAAGTCACCTAAATACTTCCAGCAACATCAACAACGTAAATGAACAGCTCATTCAACTAGAAAAGAAAATATAACTGGTATAACCAAGCTGTTAGCTTCCTACATTTCTAAAAGCAAACAGCACGGAAGGCGACTTCTATTAATACAAAAAACCGTGAAAATGTTTTAAGGAATAATTTTTTTTATGAATTCCAATCGACAGTAACAGAAACCGGATGTTACATTTATAGTATTACTTTTAACCATTATAATTAATTTTAACTTTACTACTATCAAATTTACTATTATTATTATCAAATTAAAATTTGTGAAGCTTTAAAAATATAAAAATATGAAAGAAATAGGAGGGCCAATAACTTTTAATAGTAAATATTCCCTTTATATTCTCATTACTTATTATACTTACTTTTTTACAATTTTTGGTCTCGTAATTAATCTTTTTACTATTGTTATTCATAATACTATTATTATTACTTTTTTATTCTTATGAATATTAGTATTACATATGATACTTAATACAATTCTCATTTATATTACTTTTTTTTAAATATTATTATTATTATTATTATTAATATTTTCATTACTCTTCATATTCGTATTATTATTTTTTACAATTCTTGGTCTCGTAATTAATCTTTTTACTATTGTTATTCATAATACTATTATTATTACTTTTTTTTATTCTTATTAATATTAGTATTACATATGATACTTAATACAATTCTCATTTATATTCCTTTTTTTAAATATTATTATTATTATTATTATGTCATTTTTCATCATATTTCGATTTCTGCTTTGGTCTCACTACCAACCAAGTCTGCGGGGAGACCTAAGGCAGGTAGTGGCGTGTTGTTATGACTCCATTTCATGTTTTTCTATCTTCCCTATCATCCCCAGCATTACATAGATAACGTTTTCCTTAGTGTGTGGGCTGTACTTAATAAGACAATTTTTTGTATATCTCTTAAGCTGGGGTTTCCAGGGATTCTTTCAATGTGTTGTTTTGTTCCATTTTTTATCATTCCAAGTGCACCTACTATCACTGGCACAACTCTTGTTTTCAATTTCCACATTTTTTCTATTTCAACTTCCATTTCTTATATTTTTTGACAGTTTTTCAAATTCCTTGATTGCTATGTTACAATCCGCTGGACAAGCCATATCAATTTATAGACAAGTTTTCTCCTTCTGGTTTTTAACAATAATGTCTGGCCTGTTTGCTTCAATTTTTCTGTCTGTGTAGATGGTGTAATCTCATAGAATGGTTACATCTTCTATTTCTGTAACCGGTGCTGGATGATGTTCATACCAGTGTTTGTTTACAGCTTTTCCATAATGTTTGCACATTGCCCAATGTAAATATTGCCCAACTCTACCGTGGCGATTTTTATATTCGTTTGGGGCAAGCACAGAACAGCCTGAGATTAGGTGGTCTATTGTTTCTTGGTGTTTATCACAAAACCTGCATTTTGGATCCATATTATTATGCATAATATTTGCCTGAAAGTTTCTCGTGAAAAGACTTTGGTCTTGTGCTGAAAGAATAAAGCCTTCAGTTTCGGACTTTAATCCAGATGCACGTAACCATCGATGAGTATTAACTTTGTCAACATTGGATTTATTGGCACGTACTGGATATTGGCCATGCAGAGGTTTGTCTTGCCAGGGCTGTTTCATCTGTTCAAGAGCTTTATCTTTGGCTTTCATTTTCATATTCTTTGCCGCAATATTATTATTATTATTATTATTATTATTATTATTATTATTATTATTATTAATATTTCCATTACTCTTCATATTTGTATTATTATTTTTTACAATTCTTGGTCTCGTAATTAATCTTTTTACTATTGTTATTCATAATACTATTCTTATTACTTTTTTTATTCTCATTACTATTAGTATTACATATGATTCTTAATACAATTCTCATTTTTATTCCTATTTTATTACTTATTATTATTATTATTAATATTATTATTATTATTAATATTTTCATTACTCTTCATATTCGTATTATTAATTTTACAATTCTTATTAATATTAGTATTACATATGATTCTTAATACAATTCTCATTTTTATTCCAATTTTATTACTTATTATTATTAATATTATTATTATTGATAATATTTTCATTACTCTTCATATTCGTATTATTATTTTTTACAATTCTTGGTCTCGTAATTAATCTTTTTACTATTGTTATTCATAATACTATTCTTATTACTTTTTTATTCTCATTACTATTAGTATTACATATGATTCTTAATACAAGTCTCATTTTTATTCCTATTTTATTACTTATTATTATTATTATTATTAATATTCTCATTACTCTTCATATTCGTATTATTATTTTTACAATTCTTATTAATATTAGTATTACATATGATTCTTAATACAATTCTCATTTTTATTCCAATTTTATTACTTATTATTATTAATATTATTATTATTATTATTATTATTATTATTATTTTCATTACTCTTCATATTCGTATTATTATTTTTATTCTTATTGATTTACCCATTGCTCTTACTATTATTCTTTTCATTTCTCATATATTTCTAAATATTCTTTCCTTTAAATTCAAATAAATCATCGCTTCAAATTTCTCTTTCTTGTAATTAACTGGAGCATTGTTTCAGCCGAAATGATAATTCAATTAGCAATCAGTATATATTTTATTTATTTATTGATTATTATATCTTTACATAAAATAAAGCTTGTAGAAATATATTATTATTATTATTGTTGTTGTTGTTGTTGTTGTTGTTGACGCGTGGCTAGAACGTTCGCTTTCTAAACACAAAGTCCGCGTTCGAATCCTACTATGGTCGATTTGTCATGTAGGTGTTTTCTTGATATCGGTCTGGAAGAGGCAATCCCAACACCTCTAGAAAGTGCTTGCGAACCCACACCACAGCTTGAACCAAGCCTTGTGAGTGAAACTGTGTAGACGGGACTCTTTTAGGAGCTGTCTCGTTGCTGGTTGTGCTAGCTCGAAGTCACAAGTCATCGTGACCGAGGATTTGAGCATCCTGGTGTTGTTCAGACTGTCGATCATGTTAGATAATGTGCTCTTTCTAACTTGTAACTAAGGTTCATTCAGGATAGTTGTGGCTTAAACCACAAGTGGGCTCTGTGGGTGTTGAACAATCAGAAGTGTGCATGAGCAGGCCTCTACAATAGGGATTAGCTAATCGCCCTGTTGTTGCAGTAGAATGGAGCATAGTTCCAGCCTAAATGATAATTCAGTAACCGATCTGCATATTTTCTATTTTTTATTGATTATTATATCATAACATGAAATAAAGTTTTAATGAGAATATCAGAATTTGTAGAAATTATTATTATTATTATTATTATTATTATTATTATTATTATTATTAGCGCGTGGTTAGAACGTTTGTTTTCTGACCATTAATCCCGGGTTCGAATGTCGCCATGGTCGATTTGTCAGGAAGGTGTTATCTTGATGTCTGGAGGAGGCAATCCCAGCGTGCGGCCCCTTTGGATAGTGCCTGAAAACTCTACCACAGGTTGACCCAAGCTTTCTAAGTGAAATTGAAAAGACGTCTCACTTTGAAGAGTCGTCGATGGTTGTGCAAGCTTGAAGTATAGTATTATCATTAAGGTGTTAATAAGTCATTGTGACCGAGGGTTTCAGCGTCCTGGGCTTTATCAGACAAGATAACGCGCTCTCTCCCAGAAAATGTAATTAAGTTCCTTTCAGCATGATTGCAATATAAACCACAGTTGGGCTCTGTGGGTGTTGAAAAAACACAAGTGTGCCTGTGCAGGCGTCTGCAATAGGAATTATCTATATTTAATAAGAGTCATACAACTTTAGATTACTTTGAATCTATAGTAATATATTGTTTAATATTTTCTGTTGTATTTCTATTCCTTTCGAACGATGTAAGACTGTAACATGTACTACTTGTAGGAGGATATATAGTAAAAATATTTAGCACAGAATAACACCCGAAAATGTAGAATTTTGATCTATGGTTAAATTTGAATATTAGCAATGCGTCGATTTTCGTAGCCCCACCAAAAGCAGCTATGCATACCTGACAGGCTGTGAAGGATGAGAGATCCGATCTGAAATCTCCTAGGAAGCTAATTACATACTTCCGATCCAGCAGCTTATTTTGCGCTCGGTAGATGCAAATTACCTGAGTTTTGCGAATAAGAAAGAAGAAAAAATGCGATCAAGGCATTTTCAACTGCGAACCAAGAGAAATCAATTTACTATTGGATTTAAATTCACTATGTGATTGTAGCGTTTCTAGATTTAGCATTTTACAACAATTACATAGGAAAAAATTACATTCTTGAGTTTACAAAGTATCACCAAAAGTTTCAGACACAAATATATTTTGATTTAGCATTTGGCTACCGTCCATAGTGCCAGGCAGGTTTTGATCTGCAAGATCTGACTGTTCAAATTCTATCAAAATTTGACTATCCCCGAATGTAGAGCCAAGCATCCAGATATAATTTCAGAAGAAATTGTTGAAGCTTCACAAATTAGTTTAATTTTGACCATTTGAAGAAATTCTAAAGAAACTTTATATGCCAACATAAATTAGTCAATACGAATAATTCTGAGAATCATTCGCTTTCATTATGTGACGTGTCCCTTCAGGAGATCATGGCCTCCTACATCTTCCTCTCTTTTGTAGGTCTTAACACCTTTTCTCTTGTTACCCCTTTCAAAACCTGCTCTGATATCCATTTTCTCAAGCCTATTTCTATATATTTGAGATAAGGTACTTACATTATTTATATTGTTCAGACTATTGTCCTCATATTTATTGCTATATCCACGACGTTTTGGCAGTTATCCGCTCATCCTACTTTAGGTAACTGGAATTTTGAACCAAAACATTTATTTCGATAACTCGGGACAATTGTTCTCAGTAACTGAGCCATGGCACTTCCAAATGTCTTAATTATCTTCATATAACACAACTTTCTAAGATTTTGCTCGCCACTACTATCGTCAGGTATTGAACATATGACTCTTTAGTTTAAATTATTGCATCTAACTGAGGCTTTTATCCAATATTATCGCGAAGATGGCAAAAAAAGAATTAATGAAAGAAGTGCTATTTTCCCAAGCCGAGATAAATGTTAAAAATTAAAACAAAGTGGCTAAACCAATGTACCCCTATATACCTCAAAATAGCGCATTAATTAATCTTAAACTAAAAAAAAAAACGTTCTAAACGACCACTTACCCACTTTCGTTTCCTAGAAATTGAATTTTATTACTTCATGCTCGCCATGACTTGCCGTACGTCTCAGCGATAACTTGATAAATATTTATGAGCGTTTCAAAAGTCAACAATAACATTGTTGGTTTTGTATATAGATACTTGTTACAAAATAAAAATACTTGCATTTACCTTGATAAAACTCCACAGAGAAAAAAAGCGTCGGTTAATATACGTTTTCCTTTTATCTTTATGTACGCTCACGTTTGCCGAGGAAAATGGTGGAATTTTACAACGGTAGCTACTCAACGCTATTTACACATCATTCATTCACTAATGAATTTGTATACCCTCGGCTACTGGTGTGTGCTTATATCGTGCATATAACACGCAAAGTTCAAACATCGTCCACCGAGCAGCCATAGCTTAGAGGTAGAATCGCCGACTGATGTCAATGCGCACGGATTCAAACTTAACTAAAAGCAATCTGATGTCTATCCGTTCTAATGAGCAGTGATACTGTTAGCGGATGACTATATATATATATATATATATATATATATATATATATATATATATATAATTTATAAAAGATTTTCGATTAATACTATGGATAAAACGTATTTTACCGCTTTGATGTTATTATCCCGGGTCGTCATTCCCAAATGGACCATTTAAATAAAAAAACAAAGTTATTAAAACTAATGAAAATAATAATAATAATAATGATAATAATAATAATAATAATAATAATAACAACGACAACAATAAATATAATAATAATATTTTTTATTTTTATTTTTTTTAAATCTTAGTACTGCCTAGATAGATCATCGTAATGTATTCGATAATGTACCACATTTCTGGATCTTAAAGACTTTAAATATATACAAGATATTAGCCATCATCATCAATTCCATCAAACAAATTATGCTAATATGGAAAACAACATTTTAACACAATCATATAAATGGGACACATAAGTCTGGTGAAAAAAAGATCAACAGATGTATATTTCAAGGTGACACTTTGTCTCCCTTACTATTTTGTATATTAGTAATAGCATTAACCAGTCAACTTAAACAGAAAGTGGTTATAACATAGCTAAAAAAAAATAAACCATCTACTTTACATGAATGACTTAAATTTGTATGCTAGAATTGACAATGAGCTGGAAGGTCTTCTGCAAACTGTAAAATACTTCAGTGATGACAGTGGCATGAAATTTGGATAAATGTGCTAAAGCTACAGTTTTACGAGGATCACTACAACACACATCTTCAATTAGTTTAGACTCTGCTGTAGCAAGAAGAAACTTATAAGTACTTCGGTGTAAATGAGAGTGAAAGAATTCAACATAAGAAAATGAAAGAAATAGTGCGTAAAGTACTATAGAAGGCTACGACTGATATTAAAAACTTAATTAAATTCTCAGAACAGAATTATGGCCATTAATAACCTTGTTATCTCAGTGGTTCAGTATAGTTTCAACATCTTGAACTGGACTAAACGACATCAGACGAATGGATTCTAAGACAAGAAAGCTTTTTTTCTAAACATAAGATGCATCATCAAAAAGCTGATGTAGACCGTCTATACATACCCCGTAAAGGAGGAAGCGGTCTTATTCATCTAGAATTGTCATACAAGACAACAACTATTGGCTTACTAACATACATAGAAACAACAAAGGACTGGACGATACAATTAGTCAAACAACATGAAACAGAAAGAAAAAATATTCAATAATGAAAGAAGGCAGTAAATACAAAAAGATTTACATTCAGGAGATTCTGTAGAAAAGTAAAACTGATGCGAAGAATCAAAACTTGCGGCAAAAATATGAAAAAGTAAGCCAAGGCTAAAGCTCTTGAACAAATGAAACAACGCTCGCAAGACAAACATCTGCATGGCCCATATCCAGAACGTTCTAATAAACCCAGTGTTGATAAAGTTAATAATTAACAATGGTTATGTGCATCTGGATTAAAGTCTGAGACTTAAGGTTTTATTTTTGCAGCACAAGACCAAATTCTTTTCACTAGGGACTTTCAGGCAAAAATTATACATAATAATGTGGATCCAAAATGCAGGTTATGTGATAAATACCAAGACCATCTAATCTCAGAATATTCTGCGCTTGTTCCAAATAAATATATATATCATCACCGTAGTGTGGGTCATTATTTACACTCGACAATGTGCAAACACTATGGAAAATCTGTAAAGAAACACTGGTATGAACATCACCCGGCACCGGTTACAGAAATAGAAGATGTCACCATTTTATTGGATTACACCATCTACACAGACAGAAAAATTGAAGCAAATAGGCCGGACATTGTTGTTAAAAACCAAAAAGAAAAAACATGTCTATTATTTGATATGGCTTGTCCAGCGGATTGTAACACAGCAAGTAAGGAATTCGAGAAACTGTCAAAATATAAAGACCTCGAAATTGTAATAGAAAAGAATGTGGAAACTGAAAACAAGAATCGTACCAGTGATAGTAAGTTCACTTGAAATGATAAAAAAATGGGACAAAACAACACATTGAAAGAATCCCTGGAAACTCCAGCTTAAGAGATATAAAAAACATCACTTGTTAAGTACAGCCCACACACTAAAGGGAACTTTGTCTATGTAACGCTAGGGATATTATGGGAGATAGAAAAAAACATAAAATGGAACCTTAACAACACACTACGACCTGCCTTAGGTCTTCCTGCAGACTTTGTAGGTAGTGCGTTTTTATTTTACTATGTGTAAGGCAATGTCTTTTTTTATTTTTGAATAATACTTCTCACACACTTCACAAAAGAATTTATTATACGAAGTATAGAACTAATTTTAGTCAACAATTCCTTCCAATTTAACCACGAAAATTATATATAAATAACAGATATCGTGATGGGAACAAAAATGGCACCGACGTATGCAACACTCACCCTAGCATTTCTAGAATAAAGCAAAAAATGCGTAAAGGAATACGTGGAAACGATACAATGCTTGAATAATAGCGTATCCTTTCATAAAAGCAATATCAAAATACCAAATAACAGGAAATTATATGTTTCCCAACATTTGCAGTGGGGGTTAATTTAAAGTAATACCTATCGACCAAACTGATGATTATGACACAAATAATGCAGAAAGAAAGATTCATAAAAAATACGAGTCTTCGCTCCACAAAACGACATAAAAAACACAGACACTGGACACACTCTCACACACACGCACATACATACACACGCACATACATATACACACACAAATACATAGACACACACACCAAATTCAAATGGTAAACCCAAACAATAAAAAGAACGAGATGACTCATAAAAAACAATTCTAAATCATAAAGACGAAATAAAAAAACGCTCTCACAGACACACTTAAACACACACACACACACACACACACACACACACACACACACCAAATTCAAAAAGTATAGACAAAGCAAGATAAATAAGGAACCTCTGAGATAAATGTAACGTGCTAATTTGGGAAACCCTAATCTAATATCATTTCAAGTTGGGGTAAGCACTTTATTTATTTATTTATTTATTTATTTATTTATCTGTTTATCCATTTATACACCTGCTGATGTGAACATCCACAAACATTTCAACCAGCCAACATTTATTTTATTTTATTTAATTTTATTCACTGATTTACCTACTTACATTTATAAACAACACATCGGCCCTCAGAAACAAAAGGAACTAGATAGGTAAAGCCAGAAGCTTTTGGCTCGAAGAGAGTCAACTTTAGACTCGAAACACGTGTAGCATCACAAACACCATTATGAACACTTACTGAAAGAAAAAAACAGAAAGAAAAAGAATGAAAAGATTGGAAAAGAGAAAGCCGGGAACCACATCCTAAACAGGGAACACGGGATGAGCCTCTACACCTGTTCAATAGACGTGGGTGGAGTGTGAACAGGGCGATAGTTTAGTCTATCTACTCCAATTGAAAAAAATAAAGAAAAGAGTGCAAAGATTGGAAAAGAGAAAGCCGGAACCCGCATCCTAAACAGGAAACAAGGGATGAGCCTCTTAACCTGTTCAATAGACGTGGGTGGAGTGTGAACCGGGCATTAGTTTAGTCTATCTACTCCAATTGAAAATTAAAAGAAATAAAGAAAAGAGTGAAAAGACTGGAAAAGAGAAAACCGGAAACCACATCCTAAACAGGAAACAAGGGATGAGCCTCTATGTTAAAGGGCATAATGAGGATAAAATATACCAAAAAAGAAAAATGTAGACAACCGTTTCACAACGCCACGAGTTTTTTTTTTAATTAAGAGAACGAAATTAAAATGTGCGTTGTGGTGCAGTGGATAACGGCTCGGAACGACAAATCCGGGAGTTCCTACAGTTACATCTTTTTTACTGAAATTATGTTGCATGTTATTATTTAGGTCTCTGGCGTTTTGTTTTTTATATAATTTTCTAAATTACTAGTACAGCTATTACTTAATTTGACTGAATTCTTTTTGAAAATTTAATTTAATTCTGAATTTTTTTACGTATTTATTAATTAGTTAATCTAAAAAAATATGGATTTTGGATTTTATTTCTAATTTCAACGGTGGGTCTAACCAAATAATGTTTCGGTTGCTAGTATTATTTTCGTTTGTTTGCTTGTTTCACTGAGGTTTGTATTTTAATTTGTCTTTATAGCCAGTTTTAAGGCCCTTTCATAATCTTTTTTCTTTTCTTTAAGATTGTTTTGTAGAAAGAATTGTTTGGTAGTTTGTGTTCCATTTCCTTAGCGACGTGTTTGATTATGCTAGTAGGATTATTAGATTCACGTTTTTACGTACTTTAAAATTGTGTTTGTTTTCGTATATGGAGAGATAATGCCAGTTTGTAGATAATATTCTACATTTAGAAATTGGACAACGTTCTCATTTGTTTTGATTCTATCGCAAAATCAAGCTTTTGAAGAGTTTGACAAGCATTTTTCTTATTTTGTCATATCCTCTTATGTTGTCCAGTGCTATCATTAAACCGTCGTCTTTGTATAACTCGTGGTTATACATCAACAGAGTTGATGTGCCACAAGGCTCGTTTGACGGAGCCGAAATTTAAAAAGTATTGGCATTATACGTTCTAAATAAAATTAATGAGATAATCCACATAGGCAACGACAGATTATGCTCATTTCCAAATGAAAAATATTCAAAAGATTTACAATCTAAATGTATTGAGTAATTTTCGATAGACTGGGTACTGGTGCAGTTTAAATACAACCAAAACATAAATAATATATATATATATATATATATATATATATATATATATATATATATATATATATATATATATCAGCATGCAATGTGGGTATAGAAGAATCCAAAGAAGTATCCTGTACATACAGTGGTAGGATAACTTTCTAGGAGAGCTCTAAATATATATGTATATAAATACATATAGAGCAAATATAAGAAACATTAAGGCAGACACGTTATTTCATGGTAAATCGGAAGTAAAATCGTGTAAAATCTGGAAGCTGATGATGGTTCGCATGAAATAACGTGTCTGCTTTAATTTTTCTTATATATATATAGGATGATTAAAAAGCAATCCTCTATTATATATGTGAGGGACTTACCTAGTTTTGTAAAAAAATATAGTTATATGCGAGAGAATCAATCATAAATAAAATATTGAGTTAGTTTTCAGTCACCCTGTATATTAGACTTTTTGGTAACACTATATTCCACTGTCATAAATTAACTTCGGATCAAAAGTAAGGAACAAAAAATTAACTTCTCTTAGTTCTTAAAAAGGTCATGGCAAACCAAAAAGTCGATTTTTCCTTATACGCAATAAGGGTAAAAAATGAAGACATTACTGTCTTTCAGTTCTTAAAAAAGTCACGCCGAACCAAAAGTTCGATTTTTACTCGATACGCAATATACGTAAAAAGTAAAAATATTTCAGGAGCTTTATTTTTCAATTTGCTAATGATGTCATTGGGCAGTAATTATGTATTTTTACGCATATGGCCACTTTTGTTCTTTTGGTATGGATGATTAGCTTTTGAACTTGCGGTCTTTCCAGTTGTAGATCCAATATACGCTTTGCTTTCGATCTGAAGCTAATATAACTGCCTGTTCTCACCATACAGACATTCAACATTTTCTTTTGTGAAGTCAGAAATTCAATTCAATTGATTATTTTTTTCAGCCCATGGATCGTATTTTCAGTACTTGATAGATGTTTGCGTGTATGACATGAGTTGAAAATTTGGGAAATTCGTTCTGCATTCACTTACACGCAAATATCCTTAGAAAATATCTTTGGCTTAAATAACAAGACAAATTGGGTTTTATAGTCTTGGTTGGCAACCAGTCTACCGCAGAAAGTAATGGCAACCTACTGCAGGAAAATCTTCTCCCCAGTCAGTCATGTCTGATAAGAGATATGTTCGTCCAAACGTGTATCGCGTATGGAAATTAATTAACTGATCTAGATTAAAGAATTGAATAGCAGGATTGATTGGGTTCTATAAACTTGACTGGCAACCAGTGTATTGCAGGATTTAATGGCAACATATTCCGGAAAAATCTTTTGTTTAGTGTATCATGTATGGTAACTGACTGACTTGTCATCGACTTCGTAATTCTTTAGTGAATTCCTTTATCCCATCTTTCCTTCCTTTGATCGATGCTCCACGGAGCGACCAACAATTTGGATTTTGATTGGTATCCTGCTTTTGTTTTCCGGTGATTTTTCTTCTAGTAGAACAGATCTTTAATTTCTTGTGTGATGCTTGAACTCTTATGAGGTTCTTCGTTCAGATCTTGTTTATTTAAATGGTAGAAACATAGATATGGTTAAAAATAATTACTTGGAATTATTTAAGTAAATTAATCATCGTTGGTTAATAAGCTTATATACTGTGAAACTGAAACGTATCTGAACAAAAATAACTTTTTCCCATTCGCCTTATGTACTGATTTATTGTTTTATTAATGAAACTATTTTGCTAAAAGGCCAACGGGGAAAGTCGGTTTTGGCTAGGCAACATTTTCTATCCTGGACAGAACTAGTAATATTTTTTTTTAAAATCATTTCACCCCGAGCAAGGCGGAAACGCCACTGATGTGCAGGGGGTTACATAAATGTAAAAAGATTAATTAGAAAAGAGTGAGGAGTACAAACTAGTTAGAAAGGAACAACAGAAAGCTGAGAAAGCAGGTGCGATGACAGAAACATAGGTGGAGAGAAAGGGAAGGTTATACAGGGGAGAGGAGAGAGCTAGAGTCCAGTGGTTAGTAGATGAGTATTGACTTTGCATTTAAATTTCTGGAGGTTGTAGCCGTCAGGAAAGCAAGAATACGGGAGCGAGTTCCACAGGCGGGAAGTGCGAGAGAGGAAGCTGTAGGAGTAGAATTGTCGTCTGCATTTGGCTAACCTGACTGTGAATGGGTGGGACCCAGTTGCCAGTCTGGTTGCACGAGTAAACACCTGTTGAGGCGGCATCAGTGACTTAAGCTCATCCGAGCAGAAGCCATGAAAATATTTATAGAAGAGACAAAGGGAGGCCACATTTAGAGGATGGGGAAATGGCTGCAGTCGAGTCGCCAGATCAGTACCTATCACATTACAGACTCTCCTTTGGAGCTTGTCAAGAACACTTTTGTCAACTTCAATTCATCTCAGACCAAGCTGTCGTCTGTCAACCATTATAGGCAACCTCTTCTGCCTCCCATAAGCATGGACCAAGTGATTCTCCTTGAGAGTAATACACTACGCCTCCTCGGACTTACCCTGTCCTCAGACCTCAAATTTACGACCCATTCATTCAATGCAATTTAATCATTCACCACAAAAAACACATCCTTCAGCATTCAATTCTGCATATATCACAATGCCACATTTTCACAGGGAACCCTTAAAAATACGGCATGACATAATTTTGTTTTTTATGTACAAATGTCCTTAAAATATATGTAAATTAAATGATATGAAAAGAGAGCAAGAGGATAAAAAGAAACTAAAAAATAACACAAGTTAAAAAAAAAAAAGCTATTTTAAAGCTCGTACACCCAACAAAAATAAGAGTGGCCGCTGTAATTTGTCTCCAGACAGAATCAAGAAGCTCCCTCACAAACGGAAAGGAAAGGATAAAATAAATACCTGGGGAAAGACTGATTCAGCCGAGATGAAAAAGGAGGTCGAAAACAAACTGCGGATGTTAGAAATCTCGACATCGAGCATAACAAAAGAGAATTACGGGAAGAGGCTAAGAACGACACTTACATTATCAATGTAAAAAAGGAGATTCTATTTAACCAGTGGATGGTTCAACAAGAAACCGTCCTTTTACGACTAAGTGAACTTAAAAAAGAAAATGAAGGCTGGCTCTAATCTCCCTACTTTCAATCACATTTCACTGAATCTGTCTATAAAAAATATTTTCTATTAGTTCTGACCTTCAAAAGTAGTTGATGTTTAAAGAATATGACCAGATTCTGATGGGATTAGCGTTCGTATCGCACGATTCCATCTATTCACGTCGTTAAAATCGTCATTCTTTCCACATTTATAAACGTCAGACACATCGCGCTCGTATGCGAGATCGATGAATACGCAATTATGGGGATCGATGCGAGCCGTCAACTCGTCGATAAAGCCCCAGAACGGGTACACCTGAAGGCAGTGGTAGAAGGCATGGGAAGACGTTTCTTCTAAAACAAGGTAACGTTGATTACAGTCAGGATATTTTGCCCAGCCCCCGAAGGCTACGTCATCGAGAGATGGCACGTTTCAAATCAATCGCCAGGCAAACAAAAACTCAGGTTGCTTAGGTAATGCGCCGCTAGCGTCTGACACAAGAAAAAGCGCGACTGGATCTCCAACAATCCGAGCCGATCACAAAAAGGATTATTCGTGATACAGCTTTACTAATTAAACAGTCTGCTAATCCGTTAAAAGTCATTAGACTGAGGAATGTCCTACAAGGTCGCTAGACACTTTTGGGCGAATCTTGACTGATTACGATAACAGTAGAAACTGGAGGAGTGATGGTAAATCTACGAAATTTGACCTTAACATTCTCCTCCAATATCCAGTCCTCTGTTAACGTGCGACATAGGAAAACCAACCTCAAGGCGTGTCGGTAACTCGCCAATTATAGCATTCCCTAACCCCTCATGACACGGATGTCGGGCACAGACATATCTACCAGATGATTACCACTACCCAAAAGAGGAAAGGGGAACAAGCTCGCGGTTGCTATCCTATGGCCTTTAAAATAAAAGAGGGAGTACAGATAACTGATAAGGGATGAGAAGAAAGACCTGCGTTGTACACACATCAGTCCTACTCTTCACAGACAACCCTCTAGGATCGTGCGGAACGAATGCCGGTTATTTTGAATTGTTCTGCCCTTGACAGCACAAGTTCAAACAGAATCTCAGCAACTGAGTGCAAACGCTCCGTCATAGTCTTAGCCACAATCTCTAACTCTTTGTTTTTAAAAAAATGAGTTATGGGGGTTTAATTATCTAGATCCCGCCAACTCCTTGCTCTTTTTCAACAACGTAATCGTACACTTGTACATCCTTTCAGGGAAGGACCCCTAACGGAGACAATTGGTGAAAACGACATTCAAAATCGGCACAGATATGTGTGATAGTCTCAAGTGAAATATACAGGGCAAACCATCAAGACCCGGTGACTTTCCATTGCCGAGCCTCTTCCATGCTAAGTAAGTTTGCTCTCTGTAATCTGACCCTCACCGTTAGCCGTTTCAGTTGGCGAAAGCCGAGAAATGTCAACCAAATAACTGTGAAACTCTTTGTTATATAGTACGATGTTCCTTAGTAAACTGACTGTCGAAATGCCACCGAAATGCATCGGTCGAACTCTGCGTACGCTTCTCCGATTACCGACCTTCCGAGTGTAATAATCGGAACCTCGGCGGTTGCTTGCACGATTCTGCGTTTATTTTCACGGCTTCGGCAGATATCTTTTTAAACCTATGCCTAACTACCTGATCTGCGAGCATTCGCTAGCCGCACGATTCACAACCTGCCTAGCTAAACCTAACACCAGTCTCTAGACAGACTAAACTTGAGACTCTTCAGCAATTTAGCATTATCCAGAGCGAGTCATTGGCCTGATGATATCCTTAAGTCTTTTTTTATCAATTATTCCCAATAAGATTCACCTTCCCGCTGCAGTAATCTAGTTAGTTGTAGCCAGAAGTCCTGCATGGACAGTGAAGACAGATTGTACTTCCAGCACCTATAGCTATCTAGGCACAGACAAATCTATGTTTGGAATCGCCTAACCAGTGAAATGTGGGACAATCTTACAAATCTAAATCGACATTCTATCCGGGTAGATAGTTATCCGAATAAACATCCACTTAAGTGCCCACGTCTTTATCTTCCGCTCTAGGTGATCAACCAGGTATCTATCGACGTGACCAAACTCATCGATTAGATCAACCAAGCTACGATCACTCGGTGTTGAGGTTCAAGGTAGATTTTCAATCTTCCTTAAGTCTAATAGGCTCTAATAGAAAAAGAAGACACGTTCTATCTTGTCTTTGGCTGCACAAACCGTAACGAATGAAAAATAAACTACTGTTCACAGCAATATAAGCCACGATTAACCGCCTCATCACGCCTCGACATGGACAAGATCTACCTTCGCACCGAGAATAGATTTAACCAGTAAGGAAACACCTCTGACCAGCTGGTCTCCGTATGCTGACTAGACAACAAAGTCGCTAGACAACACACGAACCTCAACTTCTCACATCATGTGTTTCTTGGATCGCAGCCACATCTCAGAAGGACAAAAGTAACGAAGCAGGAGGGTAGCCATAAACTTATTGCTTAAGCTCCCCGTATCTATAGAACTTCTGGAAAATTCCTGGGGTCCTCCGTCGACTTTTCATAGATGGAGGTAAATTTAAAAAGAGGTCGCATGAGGGCCTTATTTTGACCAAAAATGTTACTCTACTGTGTCTGCAGATTAATTTGAAGGAGTTTTTTCCCTTTGAAAAATTGTTTTTTTTTTTAATTCTTGGGAAGGGTTTGGTGGAAGAAAGCAAATCTCTAGAACGAGAAAAAGAGGAGATCCTTCATTACCTTGACTGGAATGTTTCATTTGTTTTTCTGGCGAAGCAGGGGCGGATTCAAATTTGGCTTTGATCATGCCCTTCTTTGCTTTGTTTCGCCAAGCCTGCTTTCCTTTTTTTGGTATTTCTTCTTATCTTCTTCTCCCCCCTGCTTTTTAAAGAGGAGGACCGAGGTGACGGATAAGCCGCTACCTGCATATACGAGACCAAATGCAATTCCACATTAACCAGCATATCTGCTGCTGTTGTTGCTCTGATTTAGCCTGTGAGTATGTGTGTGCAAGTGTGTGAGTGTGTATGTGTTTTTTTATTGTTTTATGACCGTTTTGTACTGGAATTATCAACACAGCATACCGCGAGTAAAAACCATGTTTATTTATGCGCTTTAGAAACGGATCAATTTCGATGAACATGAAAGTGAATGTATTCAATCATGCGAAGTATTGTTGTCTTTGGAATTTCCAAAATGCCGGAAGACATTTTCGACCTGATCAGAATTTACGTACACCTTCTGGCGCCCATTTACAAGTGGAGGCGAAAGAAAATCGGCAGAAGACGTGTCGATTTTAGCAGTGACGCGGGTCCGAATCTTACGTCTTAACTGCATCCGTTTTGTCGGGTGGTTCAGAAAGTATCAAATCTCATGTAATCCGCCATAACAGGACTTACCAAATATTTTCACCGGTACTGTCAAAAATGTGTACAAGGTTTCGTGCATCAATTCTAAATATCGAAAGTAGGAACAAATCAAGAAATTCCTATCGGGATGGAAAAATCTCTCGCTGAATTCTTTACTCTATGACAGCATTTTAGGCGATTATTCGGTCATTTGAAACGTTGAGTAATTAATAATGTGTTAACCAAAACTAAGCCACAATTACGTGTCGTTGTTCTTAAAAAAATCTTGCCAAATTCTACATTTCGTAGAAAAGTTATGCACAATCTTTAACTAGTTCAATAATTTAACACCTATTTACATTATGGTCTATTGTCCTCATCTTTGCTGCTATGTTTACGACCTTTTGACCGTTGTACACACCGACCTTCTTCAAGTGCTAGAATTTACGAACCGAACCCTGGTATTGATATACCTGGGGTATACCAATACCAGTCTACAGCAGTGATGAACAAATAACTTAGAGAGTTAAGTTAAGGAGGAATAAATGATGGTTACTAGAAGTGCCTTCGTACATGGAATGAGAATGATACAACCCAGTGATCGTTATAAAGGGTTCGGTTCGAAATTCTGAACACCTGAAAAAGGCCCGAGAGTACAACGGCTGAAACGTTGTGAACAAGGTAGCAAAGATAAGGACAATAGCCCGAATAATGTACATAATGTAAATACTACCTCATCTCAGATGTATAGACAAATTTAAAACTATCATCCAAATACAATCGATTTCACATCTCATATCAATAATTAATGACGGCTTTACGCGAATTAATCCTATAAATTTTAATGAAAGCAATTCTAAAGAGCTTTACTTACAAGAAACAACAGCAGATCACCGAAAACAACGGCAACAACACAAAGTGTGTAGTGCATATAGCCGAACAAAAAGTTTGAAATTAAGCAACCATCACTCATAAAAATAAGTCTTATTTGGCGAAAAAAAATTATGAATTTAAATACTAATTTCAAACTTCTTTCTATCTATCTACTAGCAGTATAGCCCGGTGTTGCTTGGGTGTAATGAAAGCTTTAACACTAATCCATGGTCTTGGAGCTCAGACTCTTTGGACGTTGGTACGAAAGACTAAAAAGCAATAGTTGTTTCCAGTTAAAGCGAAACCGTAGACTGAAAGAAAAATGAATGGATGTAAGTCAAATTTTGATTTCCTGGTATCGATATCAAAAAATTCTTTTTCGTCGTAAACTAAATGCTGAAGGCTAAATAAGTCCTCTGAGTAAAGTGTATCATAATTGAGAGTACGAACTACAATTATATCCACGTAGAGCCAAACCCGAAGCAAAAACTAAAATGAAAGGGATGAAAAAATAAAGACATACAGGCAGATAAACAAACGCACACACAAACATCTTGCTTTTTATATATATTATCGATTTTCTTTACTATTGTAAGAACTGTAGCCTTGAACTTCTGAATATCGATTCTTATGTCTTTGTCTATGAGTGTATCAAATTTGATTAAAATCGGACCACACCTTCTATAATCCGATTTTTTCGATTATCGATTTTCGATATTTATCGGGGGTACATCGACACAAAACCTAGCTATGAACAATCGCAGACGCTTATAGTACAACTGTGTAAATTTTCAATAAAATCGGTTCAGCCGTTTCGGAGTCTATAGGTAACGGACACACACACACACACACACAGAGAAACACACACACAAAGTTCCATTTATAAATAAGTATAGGCCTATCTCAGTTTTTTTTATCTAGCGAGCTAGCAATCTTGTTCTGTTCATATCTATCTATCTATCTATCTATCTATCTATCTATCTATCTATTTGAGTCTATTTATATATATATCCAATTCTTTTCATATCTATCTATCTATCTATCTATCTATCTATCTTAGTCTTTTCGTATTTATCTATATAACTATGTATATATTTTACTCAGTTCATTATCTATCTACCTATATAAATATGTTTATTTCGTTTTCAATCTGTTCATTTTCAATCTATCAATCTACAATTTGTTTTCACTCTGTATATAATCTACTCATCTATTGTAATCTGGATTATCTATGTTATCTTTCAATGTGCAAAACCACTTCACTTGAACTCTTCCATCAACATCAGCAAAAAATTGCTACTAGCTATGGTTAGAAGAGAAATCAATGACAAATTCAACTTGTTAAAATTCTAAAACCGAAACCAAAGGGGGAGGTGGAAAAAATTTCAGCAAATGTCGTCTAACGACAATATTATATTAACAATTTTCACGAGGTTTCGGTCGTTTCACTCTCTGACCTTCTTATAAAGGTACTGATACAAAATTCTAGTTACCTGAAGAAGGTCATAACGTAGAACGAATGAAACATCGTGGATATTACAATAAAAATGGGAACAACAGTCTGGTCAATGTAAATAACACAGACACACACACACACACACACATATATATATATATATATATATATATATATGTATATATAGGGTGTTTCATTAAGACAGATCAAAGTTAACAGTGAATAAATCAGTGTTATAGGTGATATTTGTCTTTTATGGTTTATCGATTTTTTAAGTTATTTAAAGCAAGAGGATATTTTGGATTGTAATAAATTTGTTGGAGATAATGTATTTTACAGATATAAGACATTCTATTTAACCCATAGCTAGGGGAAGATGTGGATAAATAGCATTACCAAGGTTATTTGAATGTAAATCAATAAAACCAACAAGACTGGAATTGGTAATCAGCCTCCCGATTTAACATTCTAAACTTACCTTAACTGTATTTTTTAACAAATTTCGATTAAAATAATTCTTACTGTCTAGATGCACATTATATATATATATATAGCCAGTCGCAGACGGTCCCGTTTCGCTGTATCACAGCACATCAGTAGTACGGTTAGACATCCGACTGCTTCTAGCCAGGATTGAAACCCGACCGAACTGATATCAGTCGGCGATTCTAACCACTAATCTATGGACGCTCGATGGAGGAAGGCGGAGTTTAGCGTGTTATATACACAATGTAAACACATGACAGTAACCGAGAGTATTCAAATTCATTACTGAATGAACGGTGTGTAAACACTTGAGTAGCTACTGTTTTTAAAGTCTACCATTTCTCCATAGTGCTCAATCGGCGTGCGAGAGCGTAAGAAGTCATTTGCAGACCATCCTGTTACGTTCTATCCCAGCTCATCAGTCCGATTAGACATCCGATTGCTTCTAGCCAGAATTGAAACCCGACCAAACTGACATCACACCGCGATTCTAAACTCTAAGCTGTCATTGGTAAAGCTCGGTGAAAAGCGGCGTTTATGGTGTCTGAACTTGCACTGATTTTAAATTTGAATCAAGGTTAATTGTCTAACGATGTTTTTCAAATTCTTTCATATTTAACAACTTCAGTCTTTGGCAATTTCAACCATGGAAAGATTAACAATCAAACCACGTGGTAAAGTTATCAAAGGCTATTTTTTTAAAAAATGAACGTTCAAACAGAAATGTATTTGGCTTTATTGAATGATAAGTTCCCAGGTGGCATTATTACTCGAAACAGTGATGTTAGTTTGCAAACACGATCGTGCAACTTGACGCCTTTAGATTTCTTCCTTTGGGATGATCTCAATATTAAGGTCTATGCCAACAAGCCAACAAGAATTCAACAGCTGGAGGATGAGATAACAAGGCATATTGGTAAGATAGACGAGAAACTCTGCAGGGATGTCAGCAAAAATTTTGATCATTGAGGGCTTGGCGAATATTTCAGCAATATTACTTTTCAAAAATAATTGCTATGACTCAGTTAACCTTATCAAAAAATGAGCTGAAACATCAATCAACGCATTTGTTTAGTCACTCCTTTTTTCTGACTTTGTTAACGTGTGCTAGATGTTTTCCGACTCTTGCATAAATCACCACAACCTTTCTCTCGAAACGTTGAGCATGCGGTTAGTTTTAAATTAAGCTAATCAATTCGTTATTGTCAAGTGCCGGCTTACGACGTCAATCAGATTAACCTCCAGTCCGAAGTCTCAAGAAGCAAATCTTTCGAATCAATGATTGTCCGCTCATAAATAACCACTAACCCTCACAAATAAATAAGAAAGATGCTCAAGATGGACTTGTATTCCATGAGACATTCTCAGAGATTCAACTCTTCTAATATCAAGTGACAAACATCTTTTTTGTTAATAAAACTTGTCTTCTATGTAACATATTAAAAAGATAATATGCATATAAACATAACAAACATTTCGGCTAGGGGGGCTTCGGCCTTACAGCCGGGTCGGAAATGACCGAATAAGACCAGTTTAAGACCAGTTTTGACCGGTTTTGATCATGTAACAAATAACAATATGAAAAAATATTGAAAAATGCAACCCTTCACGTTTTATAAAACACACACACACACACACACACACACACACACACACACACACACACACACACACCTATACGTCATTTTTGAACCAGTCGGTTAATTGGCTTACGTGATACACGCTTGGGTGGTCATGTATTTTTCGAGACATAACTGGCGAGACAGGACGTTTTCCAGCATGAGGCTGCCATTACTTTCTGTGGTATACGGTTGCCAGCAAAGTCTATAAAACCGAATCGTTCCTGCTATTCAACCAATAGGCGGAGGGACTAGAGATGGATTAATACCTTTCCAAACGTTATTTGCTTAAAATTGCATGAAACGAATTCGTATATATGCGAGAGCATATTGGAGTAGATGCTTTGATTTTATTATTAAGCAGTCTATTTATTTACGGTCTGAATATTCGAGAAACAAGATTTCTAAACATCTTCATATAATAGAGTCTTACATTATTTTATTTTTCGTTGAGAAAGAACACAGCGTGTTCTCCGAATCTCATGCCTATTATTTTTCTCATTATGCTTTTATTTATCTAATAGTCTAATAAAATGCTATTATAATTACTATTATCATTATTTTATTTGTGTTTGTGCCTAGTAAACAAGTTTTGTTGAAAAATTCCAACAGAGTCTATTTATCATTTTTTTTAATTATTATATTTTCTATTGAAAATCTTTCCAAAGTTCAATTTTGTTTAGTTTTGTTCTGTTTTTCTTCCGATATGTAATTCGACTATTTTCGGCTGTTACTAGAGTCGTTACCAAGAATTAAAGAGAATTTTTATATCATTTTTTATATATAATGTTAATATAATTTAGATTTTAATAGATAACACCGGAATATTAGAACGGGCTCAATGCATAGAAAGCGGTAAAATTTTTGGAGCCATTTTAATATAAGGGAAGCAGCCAACATTACATATGGTATCATTCTCCATCGGGGATCGTATAATGAAATTTGTTTTAAAATATAATTCACGTGAAAATTCAGGTTGACCGTTATAAATTGTTTCATTATTAACTGACATAAAACTTGTTCCCACAAATGAACGATTATCGGCATTATCCAAAAACAGTTTCATGAACGGATAAAAAAGGCAATTGTATAAAACAACTTTCTTGGAATTTGCAAAAGCTTCATAGAAATTGAACAGATTTGAAGTTGTTGGTATTGTTCTACAAAATCTCTCTAAAATAAATCATGTTGCCTAAATGCACGTAAAAGCAATTAAGAGGGTATATAAATAATTAAGAGGGTATATAAATAATTAAGAGGGTATATAAATAAGCAAACTTGAAAGACGGCAACGTAATATAAAGCAATTACCCGCTAACAAATGCTACATTACTTAAGAAACAGTAAAAACAAAAATAAAAAAACGATACAACATTCATCAATCAAAAAATCACGAGCGCACAAAAGATATGAAATTACACCAAACTTTATATGAATACAAAAATATTGAAAAATAACAGCAGAAAAACAAACAATCCTGAAAAGGGTAAACATTACAATAATGCCCACACGAAACTTTCAACATTATTAAACTTAGAGAATGTATGGGGAGATGCTTAACTTCCTGACCTTTGCGTTGAAAATTATCATATATTAGTATAATTTAAATTTAATATATTAGTATACATTATATATTATACATTATATTATACATTATATTATATACATTATATTATATATATATTATATATTATACATTATAAATTAGTATAATTTAAATTTAATATATTAGTATACATTATCTATTATACATTATATTATACATTATAGTATATACATTATATATTGTACATTATATATTAGTATACATTAAATTATCATATATTAGTATACTTTAAATTAAATATATTAGTATACATTATATATTATACATTATATTATACATTATATTATATACATTATAGTATATACATTATATATTATACATTATATATCAGTATACTTTAAATTTAATATATTAGTATACTTTAAATTTAATATATTAGTATACATTATATATTATACAGTATATTGTACATTATAGTATATGCATTATATATTATACATTATATATTAGTATACTTTAAATTATCATATATTAGTATAATCTAAATTTAATATATTAGTATACATTATATATTATACATTATATTATGCATTATAATATATACATTATAGTATATACATTATATATTATGCATTATATATTAGTATACTTTAAATTATCATATATTAGTATACTTTAAATTTATTTTTAAGTGCTACTTTAGACAAATACATTTTTCAATACAGTTACTTATGTACCAAACATTCAATTATATATGCATATAGAAGATAAATGTGGAGAGGTTTTCATTTAACTGAGCTGTGTTGATTCAGTCATGGCTAAATCAAAGTTTGTGAAGGCATTATTGGGATGATTGCAATCACTTTTCAGGGATTTTGTCTTTCTACAGAAAAAAGCCCCTGCAGAGTGAAGATATAATAATTGAATATAATAATGATTGTGAGATTACCATCATTATTAAATACCTGATGAAACATTTTTCTTTCAGTGTCGAAACAAAATTTAACAACGTCGCAACTATTTTCTATGTTCTTATTCATTTGGTTATATATATATATATATATATATTGTTCTTGATGCATATATATATTGTTCTTGATGCATATATATGTATATATATATATATATATATATATATATATTTATGCATCAAAAACAATTTTAGGGGCAAGGAACATGACAAAGTGAAAATGTTTTCGCGTCACACATTTCGTCCTTTAGAATTTGAGCAAACTCAGTTCACGTTGATACGACTGCACATGCGCACAAACGAAAGAGAGACACTGAACATTTTTATTTTAAAAATACTTTTATGTGTCTTTGGACACATAATGTGGCCGATTTCATTTTGATTCTTTCTTATTTACTTTTCAGTTACTAACTGTATATAATAACAAAAGTGGTGCAAACTAAATAAAAAGAAAATTATCTAAAAATATTGGATAAATTATATACCGAAAACACATGTTAAAAAATAAAATAAAATTACTAGAATATCAAGTAGGTAGCCGAATCAACGTAAATTTAAACTCTGTCTAATGAAACCCTGAATAATGGTGCTTGACACACGAAAAGTTTTCACACTTTGTCATGCTTCTCTTCTCCATGTATTGACATGTTAGTCCAAAAGTACGTTGACAGTAGGTGGAATAAATTTATGTATCTGTTATATTATTACAACTGTGTTCACTATAAGTATAGTCTTCTTTTTCTTTTATGTGCCACGCCCCTTCAGGACGTAAGCAGTCATGAACCGCCACCACTTTTTTTCTCTTTTAGATCTTAACACCTTTTTTTTTCTTATTTCTCCCCGTCCATTTACTCAAGCCCATCAAGTATGTAAAGCGTTACTTTTCCCTGTATCTCTTTCCCTCTATCCGACCTATGAGCATTAGATTCTGCAAACTCTCTTTCCTTGTGAAGTGTCCCAGAAACTGTAGCTGCCTCTTCCTGGTGTTAAGCATGAGTTTCTTTTTCGTTTCTATCCTCTCTAAATCCTCGTCAGTGCTAATATGTTCGGTCTATTGTATCCTCAGCATCCTACCGTAGATCCACAGTTCTGTTGCTTCGAGTCTCTCTTTCATCTTTGACAAGATTGTTCAGCATTCGCTGCCTTATAAAAGGACATATATATTTGTGCTGTATTATTTGAAATTTATAACTAAGTTTATCAAAATTTAATTTGTTTTCTTTTCAGATAATTCAGAAAAAATTATCCGGTCACATTAATAGATATAATTTAATGTCCACCTACTTTTGAGCCATCCTGTTTATAGAACTTCAATGTAAAAGTATATGGCTTTTGTTAGATATTTTTTTGTTTTTATGAAATTAAATGTTTTACAAAGAAGTACATCTCGATGAACCAAAAGTAAACTAAATGTAGTTTGCGAAAATATTTTCTTTAGATATATTATTCGATATAATTAAATTATTCTATGTAAAACCTTAGAAGATGTGATGCACTTACAAACATAACACACAAGCTCATAGGCAAGTATCTATATACACGCATGTGTCTCTTCGCCATTCACACTGGTAAACGTTTACAAAGAGCAAGAAATTAAACAATGTACAATTCAGAAAATTGTTCTCAACACATCAACAGTAAGATAACAATCAGAAACGAAAATGTAAAAAAATTGATTGATGGTTGAAAGTAATCAGTCAGTCAAACAACTTAATTGATTTTCCTTCAACACCAAAATTATTTGGCGTCGGAATAACCTATTCGGTGTCGGAATAACCCATTCACTTGAGCTGCCTGCAATTCCTCTTTCATTTGTTAAGTAGTGTGTTTTTTTATTCTTTTTCTATTAGTTTATGAAACATATTCAGCTATAGCTGTACGTATTAATTTCTCCATCTTGTCAAATAATTACCGTTTCTGTTGCTCTTCCAGATTCATTGGCAACATTATTCACTTACCCTCATTCATGTGCGCTGGTATGGCTCTGAGACCTAGAACTGATTTACATGTCTTTGGATAAAAATGGCCGACGAAACTCAACTTCTCGATCGTGAGCTAAACTGTTTAAACTCACACTCTCTCTCTCCCTTCCTCCTCAATCACTTTCTATCTCTCACACCTCCATAAACCTTTCTAATCCAGATGCAGGTGACCAAATTTATTGCAGACTGCTGAGATGGTAGCTCTTGGGCTTTGAGGAATGTTTCTGTGCAATCGAATGTGGTTTTGATTTATTGACATTTACTGCAAATATACAAGCCATTTTCATAAACCGTTAACCCAAGCAAGGTAATAAAGCAACTACAATGCAAAGGACTATTAGTGTGAGAATATATAAAAGAAAAATATTAAAGAGAGAAAATAAAGGAACAGGATTTAAATAGAGAGAAATCACTGAATTGAGATCAATTTAGAAATTATGAAGCTGGAATAGAATTCCTTAAGCACACAATGCGAGAGAAGAAACTGTTAGCATAGAACTTAGGGTTATATATAGGCTTTTTAACTGTAATATGGTGAAACAATGCCGCCAATCTGGTGCTACTATTAAATTTCTAAAGATTATATACCTTAGTTCATCAGAACTTTGTGATGAAAGTATTTATAGAAGATTCACTCGCGTATCAATTGCTAGTTGGCTTTACTGATATGAATAATTTCCAAAATGACAAAGATTATAAAAGTAATTCTAACTTTTTTTTTTTTTTTAATCATTTCACCCCGAGCAAGGCAGAAATGTAAAAAGATTAATTAGAAAAGAGTGAGGAGTACAAGCTAGTTAGAAAGGAACAATAGAAAGCTGAGAAAGCAGGTGCAATGACAGATACATGGGCGGAGAGAAAGTGAAGATTATACAGGGGAGGAGAGAGAGCTAGAGTCCAGTGGTTAGTAGATGAGTATTAACTTTGCATTTAAATTTCTGGAGGTCGTAGCCGTCAGGAAAGCAAGAATACGGGAGTGAGTTCCACAGGCGGGAAGTGCGAGAGAGGAAGCTGCAGGAGTAGAATTGTCGTCTGCATTTGGCTAACCTGACTGTGAATGGGTGGGACCCAGTTGCCAGTCTGGTTGCACGGGTAAACACCTGTTGAGGAGGCATCAGTGACTTAAGCTCATCGGAGCAGAAGCCATGAAAGTATTTATAGACGAGACAGAGGGAGGCCACATTTCGACGATGGGAAAGTGGCTGCAGTCGAGTCGCCAGATCAGTACCTATCACATTACAGACTCTCCTTTGGAGCTTGTCAAGAACATTGAGGAGAACGGCAGGGGCACCTGACCATAAATGGCAGTTTATTTAGCTACATCCAGTGGATAACTCTAATCATAAGTCAGAAGAAATTCTTCTTGAAGATTTTTCAGCAAATTTAAGGTACAACGTAAAGATAAGAAATTATCTCAAAATTAAATCAAATAGGAACACATTGATTTGGGCCCAATAATTCCTCGCGTGTCATACATATATATATATAAGTGTAAGCTCTGCAAATATATAATCAGTTTATATATCTATTATAATAAAGCCACTAAGACGCAAAGGGTTACTGATATGAGAAAATATACTCTCAAGTAAAGAAAACAATAACAGAATAAGAATTATGAAGACAAAAGCTAATGACTGACATTGCATTTAAATTTTTGAAGATCAAAGTTGATTAAAAAGCACGACGTGAGAGAAGAAACTCTTAGCATAGGTCTTTTAATATGAGAAAACATAATCAACATAACAATAAAAAATAGGAACAGAAGATTACAATTGACATTGCATTGAATTATTTAGAGAAACTGTTACAATTGAAGAGGCAGTTATTTGAACAAAATTGATTTGGAAGCAAGAACTGGAAAAGGGTTCCACAAGGGAGAATTGAGAAAGAAGAAACGATTTGCATAGAATTTTCGGTTATTGTAAAACTAGCAGTATAGCCCGGCGTTGCTCGGGTGTAATGAAAGCTTTAAAACTAATCAATGGTCCTGGAGCTCAGACTCTTTGGACGTTAGCACCAAAGACTAAAAGCAATAGTTGTTTCCAGTTAAAGCGAAACCGTAGACTGAAAGAAAAATGAATGGATATAAGTCATATTTTGATTTCCTGGTATCGATATCAAATTTTCTGCACAATTGTAAGACCTGCAACCTTAAAATTTCTGAATATCGTTTCTTATGTTTTTGTCTATGAGTGTATCAAATTTGAATAAAATCGGACCAGTCCTTCTATAACCCGGTTTTTTCGATTATCCATTTTCTACTAGCTAAGAACACTCGGAGACGCTTATAGTACAACTGTGTAACTTTTCAAGAAAATCGATTCAGTCGTTTCTGAGTCTTTAGGTAACGGATACACACAAACACACACACACACACACACACACACACACACACACACACACACAGAGACAAAGTTCTATTTATAAATAAGTTTAGATGATGAGATCTTGCCGCCAATTTGGTACTACTTAAATTCATAAAGAGGAAGGTTCATGAAAGTTTGTTTCTTTTTTAATCATGTCACCCTAAGCAAGGCATTCCACTACCACTATAGCGCAGGGGGTTACACAGGGAGATAGACGAGTTAGGATGTACATAGGGGGAGAGTTGGAGAGAATGGGAGGGTTAGTGTGTTAGGAGGTGTCAATTGACCTTACATTTAAACTCCTGGAGGTTATAGCCGTCGGGGAAGCAAGCATGCGGAAGGGAATTCCACAGGTGGGAAGTGCGAGGAAAGAAGCTGTTGGAGTAGAAATCGCGGTTAGATTTCATCGATTTCACAGTAAAAGGGTGGGACCTAGTTTCCAATCTAGTATCTCGTGCAAACTCAAACCTAGGGGGCACCAGTGATTTACGTTCATCAGAGCAGAAGAAAAGCCAAGCGGAGGCTGCATCACGGCGGTGTGAAAGTGAGTGAAGCCGACACGCGAGAACTAATAACATTCCGGACAAGATGTGACAACAATATTCAAAGCAAGAACGAACGGTAGATTTATGAACATGTAAAATAGATTCCATAACTTATCACTATTACTTATTTTTAACAGAAATTCTCCTGACATCATCCTTTCAAACCATACAACTAATACCTGGCGTGATATGTTTACAAGGTCGAATAACCCTCATTCATTTTGTATTCCACTGGTAAGAAAGGCATTCCGGTCAGCATTTTTCTTAAAATTTCTACATTGCAGAAGAGGGACGCGCATGGTTTCTTCCTCGAACACTAAATCAGAATGGATAAGGCTAGTCTTCTAGAGACCAACGCCCTGTGCCACCTTGGCCTTAATCTCTCAAATGGGCTCCTGTCGAAGTAGTTAGATATAACTGTCTCTTCTACTCTAACAGTTTATCTTCTCGCACTCCCCGTTTGTGGAACTCACTTCCATTTCCCTGATAGCGACAATCTCCAAAAACTTTAAATTCAATGTCAATTGCCATCTTTTATCTACTTGATTCTCATCCATCTCAGATTAATTTACCTGATTAAATATATATATATATTGTAGTCATCCGCAAACAGATCTGTTTCGCAGCTCATCAGTCCGGTTAGACTACGCAACCCAGGCTCGAAACCCGACCGATGTGGTGTTAGTCGGCGACTTTACCCCTGGGCCACGAGGCGTTCAGTGGAAGAATGGAGCCTTTATAGCGCATGTCATATTACGCGCCCAATAGCTAGCGTGCTCAAATTTCATTTTTACTGAAATGAGCGATGCGTACACGCGAGAGTGGCTACTGTTTTTCAAAGTCTACCTTTCTTCTAGAGTGAGAGCGTAATTATTGTTCTATATTCACTATATGTTAAATGTTCATTCCTTGATAATGGCTAATGTAAGTCGAAAGCTCACACCCAATAAAAAAATCAACAATTACTGCGAGTTCTTGTCGTCTTTTAACGATAGCACTATCAAGTTTATCAGATTATACGAAAGGATCCTACACAAAATAAACAGACAAAACTTGTCTATATTATTCAACGAAACCTGTATTAATGAAAAAATGCTGCCACAATATGTATATATATTGTGTGTTTGTATTTTGGCAGCATTTTTTCATTAATACAGGTTTCGTTGAATATATATATATATATATATATATATATATATATATATATATAGGGATATTAGAAAATGAAACTAAAAAATAACGAAGGCCATCAAATGAGTTGAATAATATGGGGTGAGAGGTTATTACACTTTAAAAGAATTGTGTTTGTGAACTCATACAAAAAATGTATCAATGTGTTGCCAAAGAAGACTAGATATATCAAATGTTTAAACGGGAAAGGAATAAAACGATAGAAAGGAGCAAGCGAAGAGTTGGAAAATAAAATAAAATAACACATAAAAGATAAGAATAACATAAAAAGGTTTTTAAAAATTCTTTAAAGGGTTTTGTTGACACAGAAAAATTCAAACATTTGAGAAAGAACAGAAGTAACCTTTTAGAAACATAACTAAAAAGAAAAATGAGCGTTTAAGAAGTACGATTTTAATAAAGTAAATTTTACGGTATATAATTAAAAAAAACGGGTAAATTTTATAAATAATTGTAAAAAGTAAATATATTGAGATATTTTTTTATATGTGTAAGAGTATGGATAATTTTATATTGTTTTTTTTTTAATCATATCACCCCAAGCAAGGCGGTAATGCCACTGAAGCGCAGGGGGCTACGTAAGAATGAAAATATTGAAAAAGAGAAAGCCGGGAACCACATCCTAAACAGGAAAAAAGGGATGAGCCTCTACACCTGTTCAATAGACGTGGGTGGAGTGTGAACCGGGCGATAGTTTAGTCTATCTACTCCAATTAAGGAAAAAAAATGAAAGAAAAGAGTGAAAAGATTGGAAAAGAGAAAGCCGGAAACCACATCCTAAATAGGGAACAAGGGATGAGCCTCTACCCCTGTTCAATAGACGTGGTTGGAGTGTGAACCGGGCGATGGTTTAGTCTGTCTACTCCAATTGACGAAAAAAAAATGAAAGAAAAGTGAAAATATGGGAAAAGAGAAAGCCGTTGACAAAAATTAATGATTTCATTAGGTTCGTTTACTGTTAGTTTTCTTTGAGGTCCTCTGTGCGTTTTCCTTAATCTCACCCTCTGCCCAACAGTGGCAATTCCACCTTGCTTCAGGTAAAAATGATTAAAAAATATTTTTAACCACTAATTTAACCACTTTATCAATCCTCCATGTATTTACAACCTTCACTCCATATTTTTCTCTTACGTCTAAACCACTTTCCATAATTAGTAACGTCCACATTGAGTGGCTCTTTAGCATTGCATTCTGTCAGCATTATATTCATTTATCTCCTGAAATATCGATGGCATTTAAAGGGAACCGTATATCCATAAATATATCACTGAGTGTCAACAACACTGAAATATCTAAGAGAAATTAATGCGAGGAAGAGAAAACAATTATATCCCCTATCACAGCAGTGTAGACAGTAAATTCTCTTGAAAATCATGTAATATGCAAAGATTAGATTGCTCATGAGGACTTGAACAAACTTTAAATAGACCGGAAGTGATTGATGTGACGTGAGGTAGATGTGTGCCAGGGTGAATGACGTCCGTTTCCGCCTTCTACATGACACATCAAAAATACCAGGGTTTATCAGTAGCGGAAACTATTGCCAGCCGGCAGGCAAGTCCTTACGCTTATCTTTACGAATGGTGAATCATTAAGACGAATCGTCTTGTCTGATTCACTCCAGTCGAGGAGATATAATTACATTAGAATTTTCTCTTGTTTCTTGGATTGATTTCAGTCAATAATGGACTAGCCGACTTCTTTTGATCCTCGGGAGCTGTAAAGGGTGGAATGATAAGAGAATTATTTTCCTCTTTATCTCTATCTGATCTTTTCTCCTTCCCTTATATATATATATATATATATATATATATATATATATATATATATATATATCATGTTATTTTATCTCTCCGAATAGATATGCACTTTCTCCATTTTCTCTTCTAAATCTTGATCAATTCCCTCCACTGATATGGTTAATTTCGTTTGTTTTCTCTAAATCTTTTGAGTGTATCCATAAGATTATAATTTGCATCTTTGACACCTTGTCGCTCTCACATATTCTACTGTCTCTAATTTTCTGTCTCTTTGTTTCACTTCATATTAAAACTGCCCAGGTTTCTTTGTTTATAGCATTTTTCTTGCAGGGATACGGAAGACGAAAGAGATGAAAGCTTAGTTAAGTATTGAATATAATGAAGGAATTAATGTTTCTGGTACATTAGTCAGCGCATACACGCATAGTGGCTGTTGAATCGTGAAATGAGAATAACCATTACTGAAAAACTTTGATCAAAGTTCTCGATCCTTTTAAGAACGAAAGTGGCTCCTGAATTCTACAAGTCATATGCCATACACTCCACCCACGTCTATTGAACAGGTGAAGAGGCTCATCCCTTGTTCCCTGTGTAGGATTTGGTTTCCGGCTTTCTCTTTTCCAATCTTTTCACTCCTTTTTCTTTTTGTTTTCATTTAATTGGAGTATATAGACTAAACTATCGCCCATGTCTATTGAACAGGTGAAGAGGCTCATCCCTTGTTCCCTGTTTAGGATGTGGTTTTCAATTTTCTCTTTTCCAATCATTTCACTCCTTTTTCTTTTTTTTCTTTCAATTGGAGTAGATAGACTAAACTATCGCACGGATCACACTCCACCCACGTCTATTGAACAGGTGAAGAGGCTCATCACTTGTTCCCTGTTTAGGATGTGGTTTCCGGTTTTCTCTTTTCCAATCTTTTCACTCTTACGTAGCCCCCTATACACCAGTGGCGTTACTGCCTTGATCGGGGTGATATGATAAAAAAAAATTATTGGAATGTGGTATACACACAGAGAGACAAGTAAGAAAGCGATTCCCGATTATATCTTTATGGTTCGGTTAAAAGAGATTAAAGAGAAGATCTATCAAACGACAAGAAGCCACAACGCAAAAAAAATTTTGAGAGATACCGGAAACCACATCCTAAACAGGGAACAAGGGATGAGCCTCTACAGCTGTTCAATAGACATGGGTGGAGTGTGAACCGGGCGAGAAAAAGAGACAGAAATTTAGAGACAGTAGAATATGTGAGTGCCACAAGGCTCATCCTTTGTTCCCTGTTTAGGATGTGGTTTCCGGTTTACTCTATTTTCCAAACTTCTCACTTTTTTTTCAATTGAAGTAGATAGACTATACTATCGTCCGGTTCACACTCCACTCACGTCTATTGAACAGGTGTAGAGGCTCATACCTTGTTCCCTGTTTAGGATGTGGTTTCCGGCTTTCTCTTTTCCAATCTTTTCACTCTTTTATTTATTTTTTCTTTACTTCAATTGGAGTAGATAGACTAAACTATCGCCCGTTTTACACTCCACCCACGTCTATTGAAAAGGTGAAAAGGCTCATCCCTTGTTTCCTTCTTAAGATGTGGTTTCCGGCTTTCTCTTTTCCAATCTTTTCACTCTTACGGAGCCCCCTGCGCTTCAGTGGCGTTACCGCCTTTTTCGAAGTGATATGATTAAAAAAAAATCTTGTCGTTCGAGTAAATTTATATATAGAGGGCACCAGTGACCTAAGTTCATCTGAGCAGAAGCCGTGAAAGTATTTGCAGAAGAAACACAGGGAAGCAACATTGCGCCGATGAGAAAGTGGCTGTATCTGAGCTGCCAAGTCGGGATCTATCGGATTACAGATTCTCCGTTGGATTTTATCAAGGACTTTTCTACATAATATTATATTGCTCGCTCAGATTGTCAACAATGTTCTGTGTATGCTACTGGACAAATATCAGTATCTCTAACGGACTTTGGCTGAACCAAGGGTGAGTTAGTCATCGGGAGAAAGTAGTATTTGCATTACCAACATACAGATTATATGCTTATTCTTTGGCGGTCATGGAGAGCTGGATATATTGCGTATTTTCACCAGGACAAATCTGGGTCATATACAGGACGGTAAATATTTATTCTCGAAAAAGAAATTAAAAAAAAATAAAGAAAATGAAAGTATTTGATAACGTTGCGTTTTTTTCCCCCCCCGGTTATCTCGAAAAAATTTTTGATAATCTAAATATCTGAGACGAGGAATTATCATTAGTTACGTTATTTCCATTCCGTCCAGTGTCATCTTTTATTTTATTATCCGACTTTTCGAACATTGTACACTACGGACTTCTTCACGTGATGGTCTGTATTCAAAAAATGCATACAAAATCAGGACTACCTCACAAACACCTCGAGCTTACGAAGAAATCTTTGCCGAAGTCACAAACTAGCACAAAATATAGGACGAGAGTGAGAAACACGTTAAATACCGGGGATCAACAAGTTCAGCCTTATTACCATAGTAATCATGTACAAGGACGTGTCGTTGTGGTTCAATGAGTATCAACTCGGAACGACAAATCCGGGAGGCGAGTTCGAATTTCAGTTGATATTCTTTGCATTCACTTACGCGCAAATACCGTTGAGAAAGGTATTAATCCTGACCTTCCCTCCAGTTATGGGTTAAATAACAGGACAGATTGGGTTCTATAACCTAGGCTGGCAACCAGTCTACCGAAGAAAGCAATGGCAACCTACTGCTGGATAATCTTCTGCCCAGGCAGTCATGTCTCGTAAGAGACATGATCGCCCAAGCTTGTATTATGTACAGCACTTAACTGACTGAATCATGTACAATAAACTTATATGTTTTAATAGGGTTAATTTCATTTTTAGACAAGACAAGTATAGGGAACACAGTGAGGATCGAACTCACATGTAATGCTCTAAATGTTTAGTTTACAGACGATTAAAATCTGTGAAGTGCCCTACTAAACCAATAGGCGATGTGAACTCTATTCATTGTATCTGACTTACGATTGTACAGAAAAATATAATGACAAGGAACATTCGATTTTTCCATTTACTCATTATTATATCTAGCTAACAATAAATCAATAAATATAATAACTTCTGTTATATAGTTTGTGGAATTCGCTTATGACGCGTTCATAACGATTGTTCACTTTTCTTTTCTTTTTATTCCTTTTTTTTTTCTTTTTGGTCATTTCCTTGATTTTTTCTACCGCTATTTTCACATTTACTAAACCATTTCTGGATTTGTTTAAAAAATGTATGAATATGTTCATATTCATTTATCAAAAACGCCGAACGCATCTTTTTTTTAAAATTCTTTGTCTTTGTTTTCTTGTTATTATACAGGTTGTTGTTTTGTGTATTCCACGTTCGAGTAAAAGAAATTAAGTTTACTTGCTTTCAATCAGATGCATACTAGCGAGACTGTGTTACGGTTTATCTCTCTCGTCTTTACTTTCGATGGTAATCTTGTTTTATGGTTAATCTGTATTAAATATATATTGTCTACACGTGTCTATCTATCTATCTATCTATCTATCTATCTATCTATCTATCTATCTATCTTTTTTTTTATAATCGTATCACCCGAGCAAGGCGGTAAAGCCACTGATGTGCAGGAGGCTACGTAATAGTGAAAAGATTGGAAAAGAGAAAGTCGGAAACCACATCCTAAACAGGGAACAAGGGATGAGCCTCTTAGCCTGTTTAATAGACGTGGGTGGAGTGTGAACCGGGCGATAGATAGATCTATCTACTCCAATTGAAAAAAAAAAGACAAAGTGAGAAGATTTGAAAAGAGAAAGCCGGAAACCACATCCTAAACAGGGAACAAGGGATGAGCCTGTTAACCTGTTTAATAGACGTGGGTGGAGTGTGAACCGGGCGATAGATAGATAGATAGATAGATAGATAGATAGATAGATAGATATGAAGAGAAAGAATTGGATAGACAATAATAGATAAATAGATATAAATAGAATGAGATAGATATGAAGAGAAAGAATTGGATAGACAATAATAGACAGATAGATATAAATAGAATGAGATAGATATGAAAAGGAAGAATTTGATAGACAATAATAGATAGATAGATATAAATAGAATGAGATAGATATGAAGAGAAAGAATTGGATAGACCATAAGAGATAGATATATATATAAATAGAATGAGATAGATATGAAGAGAAAGAATTGGATAAACCATAAGAGATAGATAGATAGATAGATAGATAGATAGATAGATAGATAGATAGAAATTAATGGAATGAGATAGCTTTGATATTGTGAAAGGAATAAAGAACTTTTTAGCACCAGCGTTTATCTATCACTGTTTCTCTTCGTCACTTTTCTTATTTAATTGGAGTAGATAGACTAAACTATCGCCCGGTTCACACTCCACCCATGTCTATTGAACAGGTGAAGAGGCTCATCCCTTGTTTCCTGTTTAGGATGTGGTTTCCGGTTTTTCTCTTTTCCAATCTTTTCACTCTTACATAGCCCCCTGCGCATCAGTGGCGTTTTCGCCTTGCTTGGGGTGATATGATTAAAAAAAAAAAAAAAATTCTATTTATATCTATCCATCTCATTCTAGTCAAATCTATCTCTCATGGTTTATACAATTTTCTCCTTTCATATCAATCTCATTCTATTCATATCTATCTATCTCTTCTGGTCTATCCAATTCTTTCTCTTCATATCTATCTATCTATCTATCTATCTATCTATCTATCTATCTATCTATTATGGTCTATCCAATTCTTTCTTTTCATTTCTATCTCATTCTATTAATTTCTATCTATCTCTTATGATCTATCCAATTCTATCTATCTATCTATCTATCTATCTATCTACATACACGCACATACAAACACGCTCGCCCATACACACACACACACACACATATATATATATATGTGTGTGTGTCTTTATACGTTTGTGTGAGTGTAAATTGTCTCACATTCTTATCCATTTTATTCAGTTATATATATATATATATATATATATACATTTGTTTTTGCATAATTTATATATTACATATATATTATCTATCTATATGTATATATCTATCTATCTATATATATATATAATATATGTGCCTATCTATCTGTTTACACACACACACACACACACACACACACACATATATATATATATATATATATATATGAAATTAGCATCTCAAATAAAGAGTATACTTATAATTGCACATCGGAAAAATCAGCGGAATTTAGTTTCAATATATACATTTATACATTACGAACCCATTTCCTCTCCTCCTGCTAACTATGGATTAAATAGCAGAGAAACCTGAGATAACAATCGAGTGAAAAGGCCATTCATAAACCAGTCATCTGAGGTTGTACAAAAGTTAGTTTCATACGGGGAAAATACTATGTCTTTGAAACAATTATACTATCAATTTCAACAGCAACAGATTCTCATACTGGCGATCGATTATCAGTGGTCTTTAAGTTAGTTTTATTTAAGTTGGTTAATTGATAATTTAACCAACTTTCCCTGGACTTGAACAAAGTTGATCAGTGGATCGATGGAAAAAAAAGACTAGCACTGAGCGTAATGTAAGTTTACGACAAACACTTTACCTCATAACACCTTAGCGGAGCCATCTTTATAGAAGCCAGGTGCACGCGTAGAAGCACCATATCGGTGAATCACTTTAATGATCTACATAACTAAGATTCTCAGCTGGAATCTGTTGACCAGAATGTATCATAGCTATTAAACTGGAAATAAGATAAGAATAGTCTTCATCTCAAAAGTATAGACAAATAGTGTCGGATTTATGAATTTTAAAAAATTCATAACATCCTTATGAATTGCTTTGCTTACTTTAGGATACAAAGCTGAGCAGATATCTACAATTTTGCGAGTCAGTGAAAGATTTGTTTTTAAAAAGGCAGTATTTGACTTCACATACAAATCAAAGCTCTTCGTAGCCGAGAGGTGTAAAGCATGTTGAATCTAACAACGTTTTTTCTCTACCTACATTTTCATGATTTCCCGAGTATCAAGGCCAGTAGACAAAAATAAATAAATATACCGTTTTATAAATAAATGGAGTGTATATTCAAATATCGGTGTTCATTAATAATGACAGGTAATCGATAATAACGCATCTCATGTATTTAAATGCAGTCGTTTACAAGCATACGCAAGCATATAGATAACGGTAGATCATTTTTTGTTAGATTTATATTACAAAATAGTTTTAAGATAACAATATGGTTTTAGAATAACAATATGTCTTTAAGATAGTAATGCACACTACCGGCCATAATTATTAGGGAACCTCAGTGTTTAAAAAAACGAAGCATTTCATCCAGGATTTTAGTATTTATTGCCAAGTGAATAATTGTAAAGGAAAATAGAATAGTGTTTTTGTTAATACTGCATAATAACATGCATCAAATGAATTTATACATTTTTAATATTTACCTATATTGCAGTTTCATCAATGAAAGAATGAAAAACAATTAGGGTGATTCGTACGAGTTCATCTTTGGTTCCTTGCCTTGTAAAATTTTGCAAAGTAATAATAACAAAAGAACCATTTTATTTTCATTTAGAATTATCTACTAGGCAATAAATACTAAAAATAGTATGAAATACATCATTTTAAAACACTGGGGTCGCCTAATTATTATGGCCGGTAGTGTCGTTTTAACATTTAATGAAATCTAGTTTTGATTGATTAGTGTATTTTGTTTTTAAACATTTCAACTTATTGCAAAAAATATTTATTTTCCCTGCTAAACACGCTTAGAGCGTCAACTAAAAATGTAAAAATTTTGAAAGATTATTTTCATCTTGTTTCGTAGAAGTGTGGGAAAAACATAGTTTTTTTCTATTCGTATTGTGTTACAGTTAACATACAATTATTGAAAACTTACAAAAGAGGTTGTTGACTTCGATTGATTTTAATGTCAGACAAAGTGTTGGAAGTCATAGGCTGATTTTCAAGGAAGATAGAATTTTTCAATTTAAAGATTCGTCTATTCAGCTTAATGTCACACTTGGTATCGTTAAAGAACAACAGTGCTTTGGCTAAAGCTAACACAAAAGCAATGAGACGCTAATTTTTTTTTTTTTTTTCGATGTAGAATCTAGCATTTTAGGATGCGTAGAGCAGGAACAACAAAGCAGAAATGCATAAAGAGATAAGAGAACTGACAGGACAAAAAACCTGTTCCTCAACAGGATGCATAAAATCCAAGGAAGGGACAATCATAGTAGAGAAAGAGGAAATACTCCAGCGATGGGAAGAATACATAAAGGATCTCTTTGGCGACAAGAGAGAACAATCGAGAATACACAAGGAGATGGATGGACCGGAAATACTAAAATCCGAAGTGGAAGCTGCAGTGGCCAAAATGAACAGAAATAAAGCACCTGGCCCAGATGGCATAGTGATAGAGCTGCTGACAGCCTTAGAAGAATATGGCATAGAAAAGATTACCGACATAATAAACGAAATTTATAGCAGCGGAATAATACCAGACGACCTATGCAAGTCGATATTTATAGCACTGCCGAAGAAACCAGGTGCAAACGAGTGTGAACTACACAGAACTATCAGCTTAATGAGTCACATTACAAAACTGATTGTCAGAATCCTGATGAATAGAGCGAGAAGCAGAATCAGGCCAGAGATAGGGCAGGAACAGTGCGGGTTCGTCAAGGACACTGGAACAAGGAACGCCATATTCATGATTAGGATGCTCTCTGAAAGGGCATTACAAATGAAGAAAGACTTGTACCTATGCTTCATTGATTACGCGAAAGTATTCGACAAAATACGACACAAAGAATTGATGGAAATGCTAGACAACCTCGACATTTTCGGCAAAGACATAAGAATAATCTAGAATCTCTATTGGCAGCAAACGGCCTGCATACGGACAGGTAACGACCTCAGTAGATACACAAAAATAGAAAAAGGCGTAAGACAAGGATGTGTCTTTTCACCGGATTTGTTCAACCTATACAGCGAGAATATTTTGAGGACCCTAGATGACACACCAGGATTTGTTATTGGAGGCCACAACCTGAACAACATAAGATACGCGGATGATACAGTACTGATTGCGGACACGGAAATGAAACTGCAAGATCTCATACAGAAAGTAGCAGTGGAGAGTGACAAGAAGGGACTACAAATAAACTTTAAGAAAACTGAGTGCATGGTCATCAGCAAAAGATACAACCCAAAATGCCAAATACAGGTGGGGGATAACAGAATCAAACAAGTCCAAGAATTTAAGTACCTAGGAAGTGTTCTAACAGGAGATGGAAAGTGCGACACGGAGATCCGAAGGCGAATTGGCATGGCAAAGGACGCGTTCCAGAAGATGAGCAAAATACTAACACACAGGAAGATCTCAATAGAAACGAAGAAAAGAGTGCTAGACTGCTACGTGATGTCAGTTCTTCAGTACGGCTGTGAATGCTGGACAATATCATCGAAAATGAGGACAAAACTGGAAGCGGCCGAAATGTGGTTCTACAGAAGGATGCTACGGATATCGTGGACTGAGCATACAAGCAACGACGAGGTGTTAGAAAGAATGTCAACAAAAAGGAAATTGATGCTGAGCATCAGGAAGAGACAACTGAAGTTCCTGGGACATGCAATGAGGAAGGAGAGCCTGGAGAACCTGATACTGACTGGACAGATAGAAGGAAGGAGAGACAGAGGAAGGCAGCGGATAACATATTTGCAGGGTCTGATCAGGTGGATGACGTAACGGGGGTTGCCAGGAGCAACAGGAGCAAACATACTAAGAGCCACAAGGGATAGGGAGACGTGGAGATCCATGATCGCCTACGTCCTGAAGGGACAGGGCACATAGAAGAAGACGAATGCTCCTTCTTCGACCTCCGAGAGCGAAAACGACCTCGCTGCTGCTGCAGCACGCACCGTCGTCTTGCCATCTGATTAAGACTGCTCGCGGTCGTTAAAGGGAGCGACCTCGCGGTTCGAATTCCAGTTGAATCCATTGTATTCACTTACGCGCAAATACCCTTGGGAAAGGTATTAATCCGTTTATTCCTTCCAGTTATGGGTTAAATAACAGGACAGGTTGGGTTCTATAGCCTTAGTCGGCAACCAGTCTACCGCAGAAAGCAATGGCAACCTACTGCGGGATAATCTTCTGCCCAGTCAGTCATGTCTCTTTCGAGACATGATCGCCCAAGCGTGTATCACGTATGGCACTTAACTGACTGACTGAATGCTCCTTCAATATGACAGTGAATACTGGACAATACCAACAAAGATGAAGGAAAAACTTGAAGCAAATGAAATGTGGTTCTACAGAAGGATGCTGCAAATCTCATGGATCGAGAATGTGAGCAATGATGATGTCTTGAAAATGATGGAAACAAAACGAAAATTAATACTGAGCATCAGGAAGAGAAAGCTGAAGTTCCTGGGACACGCAATGGGGAAGGAGGGCCTGGAGAACCTGATACTAACAGGCCAGATAGAGGGAAAAGGAGACAGGGAAAGCAAGTGATAACATATTTGAAGGACATAATCAGGTGGATGACAGAACGAGGATTGCACGGTGTAACAGGACAGGCGTGCTCAGAACCACAAGGGATAAGGAAACGTGGAAGGCCATGATCGCCTACGTCCTGAAGGAACAGGGCACATAGAAGAGAATGCTCCACTGCTAGCAAGGTTGAGTCACTGTGTCGGGCCATGAAGGTTTTGCCCGCCTGAATCAATTTTGAACATATACAAATCAACCATCCGAACGTGCATAGAATACTGTTGTCATATATAATCAGGCGCCGCTGCTTTTATATCTCAGTGTTCTTGAAAGGCTCCAAAGAAGAATCTATAACGGGATAGGTCCCGGCATGGCAGCACGACTCCAGTTATTTTGTCACCGGCGGGATATGGCTTCACTCTGTCACTTCTACAAATATGTTCATGGCTTCTGCTCCGACGAACTTAGGTCACTGTTGCCCGCACCACAAGAATTTACTCGTGCAATTAAAGCGGAAACATGGTCCCACCATTTTTACAGTTAAATCAACCAAATGCAGGGCACAATTTTAGACCAGTAGCTTATTCCTCGCATTTCCAGCCTGTGGAATTCCCTTCCGTATACTTGCTTTCCTGATGGTTACAACATCCAGGAATTTAAATGCAATGTCAATTCCCATCTCTTATCCACATGACTTCATTTATTTCTACATCACCCCGTGCATCTTGTTCTTTTCCTTTCTCTCTACCTTCGAAATTGTCTTTACACTTGTGTTGCCATCCTTCTCTTCTCCCTTCTCAGACATCCCCTGTAACTGGTTCGTCTTTCTCTTCACTCCCCTCTTGTCTAAATTTTTACTCTCTTATATAGCCTCATGTGCATCAGTGGCGGTACCGCCTTACTTGGGGTGAAATTATTAAAACAACTTGATCAGGATGAGCTTTATAGTAAAACCGATGTCGCCTCGAAATGTAAAATCGAAGAACCGAGTTCGAATTCCAGTTGAATTGGTTGCATTCACTTTCGAGCAAACATCTTTAGGAAATGTAAGAATCCGTCGAATGCGCGTTGTGGTGGAGTGGATATCGGCTTGGAACGAGAAATAGGGGAGCCGAGTTCGAATTCCAGTTGAATTCATTGTAGTCACTTACGCGCAAATACCCTTGGGAATTGTATTAATCCGTCTCGTCCTTCCAGTTATGGGTTAAATAACATAACATATTGGGTTCTCTAGCCTTGGCTGGCAACCAGTCTACCGCAGAAAGCAACGGCAACCTACTGCAGGATAAATTTCTACCCAGTCAGTCATGTCTCTTTCGAGACATGATTGACCGAGCGTGTTTCACGTATGGCACTTAACTGACTGAAGAATCCATCATTTCTCCTCCCACCGCTATTGACTGAACAGCATAACAGATTGCCTTGGTTGACAAACTGTCTACCGAAAAATGCAGGAAAATCTGCCTGATGAGTCAAAGATCAAAGAGACATGATCGCCCAAGCGTGTATCACACATGGCGCTTAACTTACTGACTGAACGCTTATATGGAACCCAGAGACAAAACGAATTTACGTTCATTGTTCCACTGTCAGAAACTTTCTGCACGATTGCGAACGTTTTAAAATATTATTTCGAATAACGAATATCCCATAGAACATAGAGCAATGGATATACTCACTAGCAACTGCTTGCGAGACAACGCTTAGTTTGCTGGTTTGTGTAGAAGTTAGAAACAGAAATTGACACACTAAGTTCAAATTCACACGATGTTGGTCACACTAATTTTCACACCGTTTCAAAAGATACATCTCTTTTAGCTCTTGTTATATTTAAATATCACCCAGTCAAGGAGAGAAAACTCTGAAATATTACTAGCTTCGTCAATTTATGTTTCCATAGACACATCACTACGATTATTACTGCAGGTCATGTGGTGCTATTACGAACCTACTTTATTACGGGACTTGTGAACGGACGTGATATTTTTTTGTTTAATCATTTCACCCCAAGCAAAGCATTCTACTGCCACTGTTGCGCAGAGGGTTTGAGGAAGGTGAAGAAAAAGAGTGGTTAGATATAGGAAATGTTAGAAGGAGGGTGATAGACGGTTAAGGAAACCGAGGCTAAGGTTTGAGCAGATGGGAAGAGTGTTTGAGAGAATGGATGCGAGTTAGTGTGTTAGGAGGTGTCTATTGACCTTACATTAAACTCCTGGAGATTGTAGCTGTCGGGGAAGCAATCATGTGGAAGGGAATTCCACAGGCGTGAAGTGCGAGAAAAGAAGCTGTTGCAGTAGAAACTGCGGTTACATTTTATCGGTTTTACTGCAAAAGGGTGGGACCTAGTTGCTAATCTAGTATCTCCTGCAAATTCGTACCTAGGGGGCACCAGTGATCTAAGTTCATCGGTGCAGAAGCCGTGAAAGTATTTATAGAAGAGGCACAAGGAAGCCACGTCACGCCGGTAAGAGAGTGACTGCTGCCGGTCTGCCAAGTCGGTATCGATCACATATCTCGGAGAAAGACAATCTAAAAACCAAACCCTGGGCCTATTCACTTCTGTTAGAGGAACCTCTCTATGTTTTAGAGCGATAGTCATACGCAACATGCTTGGCAACTTGTGGTTTGGTTGGACTGTTTAAACCATATTCAGCGGTTTTGAATTCAGAGTTGTACTAGACGGCTTGTTATCTAATGCTTTAGCATTAGATGACAGTCTAATTCTGCACTCTAACCATAGCTGGGTGAAAAAGAGATGGATTCATGCAGTTCTCAGTGGTATTTGCACCTAGTTAATGTAACGAGCTGGACTAGAATTCAAACTCGGCTCTCCTATTCCTCAATCCGAGCCGCAATATATTCTTCCATCAACAGAACAGTACAGATTTAAAATAAAGACAACCTGGATTAATTTGCGAGAAAAACGCGGAAGCATTTATTATAAATTAACAGGTAACTCCTGGCTGCATAAACACTGTATTTTGCAGGAACAGCTCAGAATAAACAATTTAGATTTTTCTTTGTGGTGCAGTGGATATCGGCTCGGAACGAGAAATCGAGGAGCCAAGTTCGAATTTCAGTTGAATTCATTGCATTCACTTACGCGTAAATAGCCTTGGGAAAGGTATTAATCCGTCTTTTCCTTCCAGTTATGGGTTGAATAATAGGACAGATTGGGTTCTATAGCCTTGGCTGGCAACCAGTCTACCGCAGAAAGCAATGGCAAACTACTGCGGGATAATCTTCTGCCCAGTCAGTCATGTCTCTTTCGCGACATGATTGCCCAAGCGTGTTTCACGTATAGCACTTAACTGGCTGACTCTATTAGGTGTATACTAACATAACTTGACGTGTCAAAAGACATAGGATAGCAATAAAAGAAGGTAATGTTAGGTGGCACCACTGTAATTAGAAGTCATAGGTATTCACAAAAATCTGGTGTGTTCGTATGAACACTAGCTATGTTGTGCATGACAAGTCGACGTGTATTTAGAATTCAGACGTGACATGATAGTGAGTGACAGATTAAATGAGAAGACATTTGCCATCCTTAGAGCTAAGGAATCACGGAATACATGATGTGAATGGTTTCCAGCAACCGCAGATTCTGCAGGGAGCGACAACAGGTCCTTAATAATCGGAAACTTAAACTTGTGAATATAATTTCTTGGGGGAAGAAACGAGCGAGGTGGCTTTGTTTCTGGGTCCCTTGAAAATAACATTTATCCTGAAACGCTAAACTCTACATCGAAATTTTTTTTCTCGCTCCATTCCTCTCGCTTGAGCTCAAGTTAAAACGCTGGTAATATATCAACAACAGCAGTAGCGGCCAGAAAAAAGAATCATCATCATCATCAGTAGTAGTAGTAGTAGTAGTAGTAGTAGGAGGAGGAGGAGGAGGAGGTGTAATCGTCGTGGTAGTAGTTGTTTTACTTCGGCTTTTAGCTGAAAACATATTTACTGTGATGTATGATGACAAGCGAGAGGGAAGATGGGATTTGCATATCATCACAACGATATCAAACACACACATATATACAGACACACATATATACATACACACAATCATATATATATTTATATATGTGTGCGCAGGGCCGTAGCTGATGCTAAAAAAAACACCTGACACAGAGAAAATTGCCCGGATTTATTAGTTGACAATGTGATGACGTCATAAGTGCCATCCGTTTCCAGAAACTACGATTTTGCAGATTTTTTCGGCTTTTCCAATGGAAATTAGGCACAGAACGTGAACGAAAGCAGGAAATCGGGTTCGGACTTTCTGAGTATGACCAGCTTTTTCTCCAAAAATAAATAAATAAACAGATTTTTACTGCGTTTATTCGGATGTTTTCTTCGATTTTTTTTTTCTTTCTTTCTTTGTGAATTCTTTAGTTTGATTTCTGACGAAGACATTTTGCCTTGCCCGGATTTTCACTATGATTGCACGGATCTGCCCGGACCCGTGGCCGGACCTGTGCCCGGTGTGCCCGGTAGTCAGATATGGCCATGTAGTGTGTGTATGTTAAATTGTAATGATGCTTAGTTCAAAAATTTTTTTTTTTTTCAGTATTTTACTGTTGGGATGGCATTTTTGGAGAGTGGTGTTTTCTCATAAAGTGCTCGATATCAAGAAAGACATGCAATAGAAATAATATTGAGATGCTTATCTCTTAATTGAGCTGAGTTGCTTTAGCCATGGCGACTTTGAAGTTTCGTGAAGGCCTTATTATCTCGTCACTCTTCACGGATTTTTTTTTTTTTTGTAGTCGGCATGACTAAAACAACACTAATCAGTTAAGTGAAAAACCTATCCATATTATTTACTAGCAGTATAGCCCGGCGTTACTCGGGTGTAATGAAAGCTTTAAAACTAATCCATGGTCCTGGAGCTCAGACTCTTTGGACGTTGGCACGAAAGACTAAAAAGCAATAATTGTTTCCAGTTAAAGCGAAGCCGTAGACTGAAAGAAAAATGAATGGATGTAAGTCAAACTTTGATTTCCTGGGATCGATATCAAATAAGTTTTTTTTGTCGTAAACTGAATTTTGAAGGCTAAATAAGTCCTCTGAGTAAATGGTATCATGGCTGAGACTAAGAACTACAATTATACCTACTTAGAGCTTAACCCAAATCAAAAAATAAAATAAAAGGGCTAAGAAAATACAGACATACAGGCAGATAAACAGACACACACACGCAAACTACTTGCCCTTTATATATATATATATATATATATATAATCGATTTTCTGCACTATTGTGAGAACTGCAACCTTGAAACTTCTGAATATCGTTTATTATGTCTTTGTCTATGAGTGTATCAAATTTGATTAAAATCGGACCACTCCTTCTATAACCCGATTTTTTCGATTATCGATTTTCGATATTTATCGGTGGTACCTCGACATAAAACCTAGCTAAGAACACTCGCAGACGCTTATAGTGCAACTGTGTAAATTTTCAAGAAAATCGGTTCAGCCGTTTCGGAGTCTATAGGTAACGGACACACACAGAGTCACATACACACACAAACTTCTATTTAAAAATATGTTTAGATATTTATGTATATTTATGTATGTTTCATTAAATAATATAGACAATATTTTTATATTTATTTTATGTAAATTCATTTTCATATTCTCTGAGAAGCTTAATAGGATCATCATTAAGTGAACAAAGAAAATTACAAATTTGGTACAGAATTTTTTAATGATCCAATCTAAGATTTCGGCTAACATAAGTCATTTTCAAAGATGTTAAATTACATTATATATTATAACAACGGACAAACGATAATGACAAACTGTTTTTGTTTACATGGAAGATTTCCAAGCAGCAACAAACGTGCATGTATTATTAAATGAAAAATGCATTAATGAAAAAATTGCTGCCTAAATACACAATATATATATATATATATATATATATATATATCAATTTGTATCTTCGGATAATCTTTCGTCTATTATAATTGAAATTATAAGAAATACGCTGTAACTTTTACAGTTTCTTTTATTATCTATTATTTCTATCTTCTTCCGAGATCATCTTTAGGACTGTATATTAAGGTAACAAAAAATAACCTCAAACTGCAATTTTTTTTTGACTTGAAATGAAACGGTTGACAGTGAAAATTATCCACTATTGATTTTTTTTCTCGTAATGTCATACTCATGCACGCATTAAAACATGATGAAACTGATTTTCTTTATAAATATTTTAGAAAATTACCATGTTATTCATACCTGATTCTATTAATTGACGGTTTAAGTTTTTTAATGAATATTACCTCGAGGATCTATAGTTTTTTTTTTGTTTTTTTGTTATCATTCAACAACAAAACGTATTTTATTAAAAGTAAGAAGTTATAATGGTTTGAATTTATTCAATCTGACATACCAAAAGAGAATATGCTGCACACACACACACACACACACACACACAAACACACACACACACACACACACACATATATATATATATATATATATATACAAGTATGGGTGGAATAATATTCCCCATCCAAAGAAACACTATGTTTAAAAAAGTGCTCAATACAAAGTAGAGCTAATAATAATATTTATTAATAAATTATAACATTGATATGTTACAATATCACTACAAAAGTAGCTATTTTGTTTCGACACTTTTTGTGTCTTATCAAGTGATGTGGTTATTTCAAAATGAATGGCTTTAAAAGGTTAAGAACAAGCAAGACCTCTTTCATCAGGGAGGCATTATTGTATGTACAATGTGGACCAATCAGAGTAAAGCAACTTTTACTTTGGAGAATATGTGGGAAGACTTAAAATTAATCTTGGCGGGCATTGGTATTAAAATTTTATAAAATTAAGATCAGCATTATTAATTAACTATTATATCTACTATATTTTTGTTGCTAAAAAAAAAAACTATATATATTCCCGCTTATGTGTTCATGCATTGAAATATGATTATGTCTATCCTGACCCCATTCATATGAGGCCAGTGATTTTATGAATCCGCCGTGACTGTATCCAATATGTAGCAATTTAGTCTGCCTAAAAGTTAACAGACAAATTGACATCTCGATAAAGACTAAATTTTGAAATTTGTGTATGTATATATACATGGATGTATTACTATGTATATGTTTTTCTTACTAATGTTTGTGAATATTTTTCCATATGTGAATGTTTGTAGGTTTATTCATGTATGCGTTCTTTTTCTCTCCCCCGTCTAATATATTAATAACTTTCTAAATTTCTGATTGGTCCACATTGTACATACAATAATGCCTCCCTGATGAAAGAGGTCTTGCTTGTTCTTAACCTTTTAAAGCCATTCATTTTGAAATAACCACATCACTTGATAAAAAGTGTCGAAACAAAATAGCTACTTTTGTAGTGATATTGTAACATATCAATGTTATAATTTATTAATAAATATTATTATTATTATTATTATATATATATATATATATATATATATATATATATATATATATATATATTGGGCATATGTTAGAGCCGCCTGGTGTCTTTTGGATTTTAAATCAGTCCACCGAAACCAGTGTGTTTTTTATTTATATACTTGGACATACATACACAATCAACAAGGTATATGCCTATATTAGAGCCTATTTTTATATATACTTGGACATAAGTGTACATATATATATGTCTATTTACATACACTTTTTTCGCTCCTGGTGGAACGATTCATTTATACATTTTTCACATTACATCATCATCTTTACTTTTGTTTCGGGTACTATTATAAGTTCTGCACACACACACACACACACACACACACACACACACACACACACACACACACACACACACACATACACACTAAGTTAAATAGTTGGTGTCTGGGCAAATATTTAAAATGAAGAAGCCTTCCTTCCTTGAGGATCGTCATATGAATTCCGGCATTTTCTCGGTCTGAAAAGCAATCGGAGTCACCAAATTCCGTTGTAAGACTTCCATACATTTCGGTTAACTGTGACAATATGGGAATGGAAAGATTGTTTTTTCCTTGCTAATGCGAAACAAGATTAAAATAATCTATTTAAATCCGTATATGTTCACTTATCGTCTTAAGCGTGTCGAGCAGGGAAATGAAATTATTTTCACCAGTTACAAATTAAAAAAAAAACTATTAAATCAAAACGACAGTAAAAACACTGTTTTTTATTATTACTTTCAATAAGAATTTAGATAAAAAGTTTTAATCCGTATTATTTAAAAATATATATTTCATAAAAAAAAGCTACAGTTATCACATTGCGTCGCCGTTTTGAGTGACTGCATTTAAATATATGGGGTGCTTTTGCATAGCAAACACATAATAATTTTTGCAGAGATACGTTAAAGCGTATCACTGCATGCATTCATCAATGCAAAAATCAATGACCATATATTGTCTATACTCGAGTATAATACGAGTTTTTAAGATGATTTTCTAAGCGTAGCTAAGATATAGCCAATGGGAGAACCTAGTGAAAATGGAAGTCATTTTCCAGTTGTAATTTATCTAGCAAAACTAGTTTGTTAACCATTCAGCCAGTTAAGTGTCATACGTGATAAACGTTTTGGGAGATCAGATCTCGAAAGAGACATGACAGACTGGGTAGAAGATTAGAAGCCAAGTCTATAAAACCCAATCTGTCCTATTATTTAACCCATAACTGGAGGGAAGAGACGAATTAATACATTTCACAAGGGTATTTGTGCGTAAGTGAATGCAAGGAATTCAACTGGAATTCGAACTCGGCTCCCCGATTTGTCGTTCTGTGTCGATATCCACTGCACCACAACACACGACCTTTGTTAACCATTACACTACGTTAAAGTGTAATTTTTTATAATCAGTTTTTCCGCAAAACAGGAAGTCGCATTATAAACACATAATTCTTTTGAATACATTAAAATATGTCTCCAGTGACCGGTTCCATTATACACATATTCTATTTTTTTTATTTCTAGAGATTTAAGCATTCACTCAAACAATTCAAAGGACTCACATTACATTTTTGTTATAATCATTAGTCGTTTCCCTATACGCAAGTTAGTACTGCCACTGGTGCTCAGGGGGTTACAGTGTGAAAAGTGAAAAGAAAAAAAGTGAGGGAATATGTTACAGAGGGTGTCGAAGAAAGCATAAATGATAGTAAGATGGGAATTAAAGAGATAAGAGATGGCAATTGACGTTGCAGTTGAATCTTTGGAGATTGTAGCTATCATGGAAGCAAGTAAAAGGAAGGGATTTCCACAGGTGGGAACTGCGAGAAAAGAATTTACGGGAGTAGAAGTCGCGGTTAAATTCGACTATTTTGAAGGTGAAATTGTGGAAGTTAGTACATGAAGTAGAGTTATAGACGTAAATATACGGTACACCCTATTCATGAATTCGATGTACTCCCAACCGTGATTTAGTTTCTTCTATCAGGTGGATGCACTCTGTCGTAGCGTCTAGATTTTTCAGAATAATTTTCAATGAGATTCCAGAAACCGCCGATAAATTTTGTGGTGAACATCTTCGGAAGAAAGGGTATCTAGATTTTTTTTCTTTTTTTTTTTTAATCATTTCACCCCGAGCAAAGCAGAAACGCCACTGATGTGCAGGGGGTTACATAAATGTAAAAAGAGTGAGGAGTACAAACTAGTTAGAAAGGAACAATAGAAAGCTGAGAAAGCAGGTGCGATGACAGATACATAGGTGGAGAAAAAGGGAAGGTTATACAGGGGAGGGGAGAGAGCTAGAGTCCAGTGGTTAGTAGATGAGTATTAACTTTGCATTTAAATTTCTGGAGGTTGTAGCCGTCAGGAAAGCAAGAATACGGGAGTGAGTTCCACAGGCGGGAAGTGCGAGAGAGGAAGCTGCAGGAGTAGAATTGTCGTCTGCATTTGGCTAACCTGACTGTGAATGGGTGGGACCCAGTTGCTAGTCTGGTTGCACGAGTAAACACCTGTTGAGGAGGCATCAGTGACTTAAGCTCATCCGAGCAGAAGCCATGAAAGTATTTATAGAAGAGACAGAGGGAGGCCACATTTCGACGATGGGAAAGTGGCTGCAGTCGAGTCGCCAGATCAGTACCTATCACATTACAGACTTTCCTTTGGAGCTTGTCAAGAACACTGAGGAGAACGGCAGGGGCACCTGACCATAAATGGCAGCAGTACTCCATGCACGGACGGATGGTTGACTTGTATATATGCAGGATGGATTAAGGTGGAAAAAAACATCCTGGATCGACATAGTGACCCAATCTTCTTAGCAGTAGATTTTGCTATGGATTCAATATCGTTCTTCTTAGCAGTAGATTTTGCTATGGATTCAATCTAGTTGGGCATTTTGGGCAATTGCTAAGAACGCCAGATTGCATGCGAGATCTTGCATGGTTGAGCATTTCTTAAGAGATACCACGACAACTTACGGAATCGATATTAAATTCTCTGCACTTCACTGACCTAGGTTAGATCTCGTTCGATAGTAGACACATATTCTATGACTTTCAGCTTGTGATAATCTATATGATATAAAAAGGTTTTACGAAACCTTATATGATCAGCGCGTTCGTGCATAGAATATTATTGCTACATATGGTCTGTTGCTTCTCCGATGTATCTAGAGAGTAATCACAAGTTCTTAAGAATCTGCAATGTTATCGATCCTGATCTAGCATCTCGGCTTCAATCTCTTTCTCATCGCCGCAACGTAGATTCACTTCGTGTGCATTTTTAATTAAATATTTTCATTGTTCTGATAAACTTTCCTGTTTAGAAAATTTTTACGACTGAATACTGAGTTTAATCCTCATACTCGGGTTAAAAGACTGTGAACGGATAAAATACTTTTTTATTGTAAAAGTATCAGCAATATTATTTTAAAAAATATTACTAGCAGTACTTAAAAGTTTGCCTAGTATTACACTTTTCAAAAAATGTTATTACCAACAATACATATCTGAGATAAAAATAATTACCATTTGCCTCCAGTCCAAAACCATTCTTTTTAAAAATACATCAATAAAAGATGACCCACAAACTGATTTTTTACAAAGTATACATATTTTATTCAAACGAAACTATCCTAAAAATTATGTTCTACTCCGGCAGCTTCTTTTCTCGCGCTTCCCGCCTGTCGAACTCCCTTCCACGAGTCTGCTTTCCCGACAGTTGCAATCTCCAGGTGTTTAAATGTAGGGTCAATAGACACCTCCTATCACACTAACTCCCAACTATTCTCAGAACACTCTCATTTACCCAACCCTCATTCTCAGTATCCTTACCCGCCTATCACCCACCCTCTGACATTTCCTATATTTAATCATCCTTTCTCCACTCTACGTAGCCCCCTGCGCAGTAGTGGCAGTGACATGCCTTGCTCGGGGTGAAACGCTTATAAAAAAAAAATGTCGGCATTAAATAACATACTGCTATCGTGCCGTTATACATGGAATGGATTCTTCCTCCTGCTATAAATAATAATTGAAGTGAAGCAGTCGGGAAGCAGCTGTGAGACAGTCAGGAGACAGTCGTAAAGCAGTCAAGACGGAGTATACCTATACCTTTCGGACATACACTTCTATTTTGCTGATTACTAACACTTATATTGTATATATTGTTCTGTTATTCTAATATCCTGTTTAAAGCTAACTTCTTGTTTCCGAGTCTTACTTCCGGCCCTAACAGGTCACAACACCTTGGCTACGAAGATTTCGCCACAGCAACTCCACAGTACATGCTGAGGTTAATATTGCATTAAAGAAACGGAACCAAAATTTCGTATCAAATTTCATGATTAATTTTTTCTTATTCGATTTTAAACTGCTCCCTAGAGTTTTACATATTGCAGAAGTGCGACAGAACGGAAAAACATTCCCTGAAGTAGATTTAAGAAAATTGTTAGAATATAATCTTTTTTTTTTTTTTTTGCTCTCGACCAGTGACCAGTTTTCATTTTCAAATTCTCTTGTGATGTTATTTGCCAGTCTGGGTTTTAAATAATTACAAGAAATATTTATTTTCTTTACATAAGATCTTTGTTTAGTATATATATATATGTATATGTATATATATATATATGTATATCTATCCACGCTGTTTGTAGATTATCAAGAACTGGCCTTCAGAAAAAAGGGTAGAAGGTTGACCTATTGATATATCAGTTGAAATGTACATATGAATAAATAAATATTAATGAATGTCAACTACTACTGAAATACACTGGGAATTACACATATGGTTTCGGTTAGCCCATCTAAAGAAATAATGACCGCACAAATAAAGCGTTAGTCTATAAAGTGAAAAGAACTAGATTTGAGCTTTCTGATTCCCAACAAGCACATGATAAAAAATTAAAAAAAATTGATCTGATAGAGTAATACGAATGAAAAATATGAACTTTTGGACCATAAAAAAAGACGTAGCTGTGTCGATGTAGAGAAAGTATACAGTCACAATTATTAAAAGAAATACAAATCTTCTATTCTGAAATTATTATCACCCTACCCCACCCAATTCTTAAAACCAAAAATTAAAAAAGAATCTTCCTTTAAATAAACCGCAAAGAGTTAAGCCGTATAATATCAATGAACCAATCGATCGAAACCCGTCACTACGTCAAACAACTGACAACAATCAAAAATGTTTTTATCTGAAATAATATCAATCTTTTTGACACTTATCATGCTTAATATTGTATTATTTAGATTCAGTTTTTTTTAGTAAACAATTGGAGTAGATAGATCTATCTATCGCCCGGTTCACACTCCACCCACATCTATTGAACAGGTTAAGAGGTTCATCCCTTGTTCCCTGTTTAGGATGTGGTTTCCAGCCTTCACTTTTCCAATCTTTTCACTATTACGTAGCCCCCTGCACATCAGTGGCATTACCGCCTTGCTCGGGGTGATACGATTAAAAAAAATTAGCTGGCTATTAGGACATAACTAAATATAATTGACTTAACTGAAATTCGAACTCAGATCTCTGATTCCTCAGTCTGGGCCGCTATCAATTACTCTACCGTTCCTCAAATTTAGTTGCGTTTATTACATTCACTTACGTGCAAATCCGTTGGGAAAGGCAGGAATCAATCTCCAAGTTAAGCATAAATTGCAGGACAGACTGGGTTCTATATTCGTGGGTGGCAACCGGTCTAGTAGAAGGAAAGACTTTGAACTCACGACCACCTCCTCTGGAGATATGGTTAACACCCCTACTTGTGGAAAAACAAGTTACAAAATCATCAACGGCAATGAACCAGGCCAGAAGCATGGCAAGGGATGGTCGATACCCTAAAGTTTATTGGAAAGCGAATGTACTGAGACATCAGCTGGCGTTATATCATCTGAGTAATATCTTTGTTTATTGTCTGCAAATCCTGAAAATATATCGAATAGCGAATCAAGAATAATTCGTAAATAATTATGACAGTCGGGAAATCAATGACTGTCCTCGAAGTTCAATATATATCTTATGAGATTTCTATAATGGTTGATGACAATTCATCGATGACAGGGAAAAAAGTCACGAACAATAATTCTCTCGAAACGATGAACATTTCCCCTTACCAGTGAGAGTTCTTACGCTCCCAGCAATCACTTGGTGTCATCGTTAGCAAGCTTGTCTCGCTAGATCACTTACAATTTAGTATTCATCTATATTTCTGAGATGATGTAGTATTTACAGTATTTACATTATTCGAACTATTGTCCTCATCTTTGTTGCCATTTGTACGACATTTCGACCGTTGTACGCACCGGCCTTCTTCCAAGGCTAAGAATTTCGAACCGGACCCATTATTACAATCAGTGGGATATATTAACTACATTCATTGCGGGAAACCTCGATTGGAAGTCATGAGTTATCTCCCTCTAACCCTGCAAGTTACTAGTTCACCACTGCTGTAGCCTTGACACATGGCCCAGTGGATATAGACGTTGGTTATTTGCTGACTTGACTCTTAGAACTGTGAGTTCAATACCAGGCTACATGGAATATAATTAGCTTGATTTTCGAGAAATTTGATGGAATTAGCTAGATTTCGAACCATTGAGATATCAGAGCAAGGTTAGAGAAGAGATCGATTACCAGTGATTTTTTTAAGAGCAATGATTGGTCTTACAAGATATCAGGTAAGTGAACATTCTTTGATGTTGTCTTATTTTACCTGGGAAGTGTTCTAACATAGAATGACCCATAAGTTGAAGGTGAACCAGTGAGATTTGAAGGCGTATAATGATGGTCAAATGTGCGTTCCAGAAGCTAAGCAGAGTATTGAGAAACAGGGAAATTTCGGGGAAAACAATGAAAAGATTACTGAACTGTTAGGTTGTATGGTAGCGAATGCTGCAGAATCTTTCCAAAGGTGAGCGAGAGACTCGAAGAAAAATAAGTAATTCTAAAGAAGGAAGCTAAATGTTCCATGGACCGAACATGTGAGCAAAGACGCGGCTTGGGAAAAAAAACAAAAAAAAAAAAACGAAGACAATAAAGAAACTTATATTTAACATCAAGAAGAGAAAATAAAAATTTCTGGGACACGTAACGAGGAAAGAGGGCATAGAGAATCTTATGCTCACTCGTCGAATAGAGGGAAAGTATATTTGATGAGCTTGAATTAGCAGATGATAGAATCAGATCCCTTTTATTTGTTTATTTCGTAGATCTTAATAGCGTCTTATATTTCAGGCGCCTATTTTAGAACTGGTGTTTCGTTGTTCTGACTCTTACCGTTATGTATACTATTACACGAATATGAGATTTGATAATACAAAGAAAACTTCTTGGTTAATGGTCAAACGAGTGAGGATTTCGCTCAGACTTACCGGCTTAAATTATCAATATTGAAAATATATTATTTTCATAAGATCTTTTCATAATAAACTAATCGTTGAAAATATGTCGTCTCATGTTCAAGGTCGTTTTTTAGAAGGATTTGTTTAACGGCATATCGATAGTTTAAGGGTCATGGGAGAAAAACAAGACAAAATTATGAGAGCTACAGGGGACAGGAAGATGTGGAGGACATTAATCTTTAGAAGAAAAAGAATAATTGTATTAAGGCGGTTCACTAGATATTTCGCAAGAAAATTTCCCTGATTTTGGTCTTCTGGCGAGGCGGACAAACATACCTGATCTTGAGAAGGACCTCCACTTAGTGGCTCATAAATTTCAATGCTTCTAAAACGAAACTGCTATCGGTCAACCATGACAGACAATCTCTCCTGCAACTGATAAGCATGGACCAAGCGAGTCTCCCCGAAAGCTTAGCATTTGGAAATGCGCCTTCTTGGCCTTACCCTATATTCCGACCTCAAGTGGAATCATTACATTGAGTCAATAGCTAAACCCACCTCCAGGAAGGTTGGGTCGCTAAGTCGGGCTAGGAAGTTTTTATTCTGCCTGAATTCATTTTGCACACATACAAATCAACCATCCGACCGTGCACAGAATACTGTTGTCATATCTGGTCAAGCGCCCCTGCTGTTCATCTCAGTGTTCTCGACAGGCTCCAAAAGAGAATCTGTAATGTGATTGGTCCCGACCTGACAGCTCGACTCCAGCCACTTTCTCACCGGTGGAATGTAGCTTCTCTCACTCTCTTCTCCAAATATTTCCATGGCTTCTGCTCCGATGAACTTAGGTCACTGGTGCACCCTCCACAAGAATTTACTCGTGCAACCAGACTGGCAACATAGTCCAACCATTTTTACAGTTAAATCAACCTAATGCAGGCGACAGTTCTAGTCCATTAGCTTCCTTTGTCGCACTTCCCACTTCCCACTTGTGGAACTACCTTCCATATACTTGCTTTCTTGACAGCTACAACCACCAGGAATTAAAATGCAATGTCAATTCCCATCTCTTATCCACATGAATCCTGTCTTTTCTATATCATCCCGTGTATTTTGTTCTTTTCCTTTCTCTATGGCTTCGCAAATGTTTTCACTCCTGTGCCCACCTCCTTCTCTTACCCTATTCTGACATTCCCTGTAACTGGTTCGTCTTTCTCTTCACTCTCCTCCTGCCTAAACTTTTACTCTGTTATGTAGCCTCCTGCGCATCAGTGGCGGTACTTTCTTGCTTGGGGTGAAACGATTAAAAAAATTTGGCAGGGAATTCATGACAGTTCGAGTGATGTGGATAAAAAAAATAAAAGTAATGGTTTTTAGCAACTGACAAAATATCTCGCAAAATTATTTTTCGATTCTTAGACTTTGTAATCTGGCAGTTAGTTTAGTAATGATCAAAAATATATTCGAGAATTGTGACAAAAAATAATAAAAATAATCTAAAACGGCTGGCGAGATATCACGCTAACACGTTATCATGCAATCTTATACTCGTACTAAGCGTCTAAAATTAGACGAATAAAATAACCATATTGTGAACTTATTTCTAGATGAGTGAAGCCAAATACAAAATGCATTTTCTCTTATCTAAGAACACTGGCTTGATTTGTTGGTGCGCTTTCCATTAGGGCTCTTGCGTGTATGGCCTTCACAAACAATTCATGACAGCCATGCGCATCGACTTTGGTATAATCACTCACCTACTTTCTTTCTTTTGGTCGTCGTCGGACAATGGAACGGGAGCATCTACTAAAGTCAATTATTTATAGCAGCGCTGTCACGAATCGAATTATTTCCTGCCAACAATAGCGGTCTCGTCGTGACAGAAGTTTAGCGTACTTATAAATTACCCGATCAGTTTAAGAAACTGATCAGATCCCTTTTATTTGTTTATTTCGTAGATCTTAATAGCGTCTTATATTTCAGGCGCCTATTTTAGAACTGGTGTTTCGTTGTTCTGACTCTTACCGTTATGTATACTATTACACGAATATGAGATTTGATAATACAAAGAAAACTTCTTGGTTTATGGTCAAACGAGTGAGGACTTCGCTCAGACTTACCGGCTAAAATTATCAACATTGAAAATATATTATTTTCATAAGATCTTTTCATAATAAGCTAATCGTTGAAAATATGTCGTCTCATTTTCAAGGATTTGTTTAACGGCATATCGATAGCTTAAGGGTCATCTTATGACAGAATTTATATATACATATATGAATTTACTCAACCCACCAAATTAGCAACTAGGTTCACTCTTTTACTGTGAAACCAATAAAATGTAAACACAAATTCTACTCCACAGCTTCTTTTCTCGCACTTCCCGCCTGTGGAATTCCCTTCCGCTTACTTGTTCCCAGACAGTTACAATCTCCAAGAATTTAAATGTAACGTCAATAGTCATCTCCTATCTCACTAACCTGCATTGTCTCACTCTCGTGCTCCTTTCTCCGTCCACTCCACTCTCATCAGTATTCTCATCCTACTCTTACCCACTTCCTGACACCCCCTATAACCTGTCACGCTTTCTCATAACTTTCCTCCTATGTAAAACCCTGCAAAACAGTAAAATGTCTTGCTTGGCGCGTATGATTATTAAAAAAAAACAATAATTTTCTTGTGTGCTTCGATTTAATAAAAATATGAATTTTATACTGCTTTCACATTTGAATACATGGTAGTGTAGATTGCATGTTTTTAGCGGGGTCACATGTAGGTGTGTGTCAATCATATCTGCTAAAAGGCAACTTCCAAACATAGCCAACAATTCCGCATTTAAAGATATTATAAGGTTGTTGAAAAATAAATGGACTTTAGTTAATATAATCCGTCTCTTCCTTCCAGTTATGAGTTAAATAAAAGGACAGATTGGGTTCTATAGTCTTGGCTGGCGACCAGTTTACTGCAGAAAGTAATGGCAACCTACTGTGGGATAATTTTCTGCACAGTCAATCATGTCTCTTTTGGGACATTATCGCCCAAGCGTGTTTCACGTATGGCACTTAAGTGATTAACTGATTTCATCTTTTCTTTATAACTAGGACTCTAACAACTGGTACCAACTCAGCCAATGAAACTGAGAACAATAGCAATTAAAAAGTCATTCCATGCTCTCGAAACGTTCAGTCTCTTGATCAGAAAGTTTGCCGCCGGATCGTGTTTTTGAACTTGTAACCAACGGGGTAAAGCTTAAATGACCATAATTTTCACAAAGACACTTAAAAAAATGGTGATTTTTTAAGCATACATGTGGCACAAAGCCGAAAATGTTGATTACCCAGTGAGGCTCGAACTAAATACTAAGTCGTAATGGTTCTCGCAAGACAAGCTTGCTAACCGTTACATCACGTCGAAGTGCGCAAACAATTTAAAAATGACTCTAAAAATCTCCCCTTTTTCACCGAGTGACTCGCGTATTTTGTTTTTCTTGATTAAACAAAAACAAAAAATATATATACATCGAAAATAAGAGCACGAAATGTGGTTTTATATAATCTGGGATGACTAAAGCTAAAAATTGTACCCCCGGTAAACCTTGGTGATGCCGGGTGGTCGTACGAACAAAGGAAACTTTCCCTGTCAAGAATTCCGCAATTTGTCAGGTCTAGTATATCTGCTTTGACAGGAGACCGTTTTCAATGCGTATTTATCTCGGTTCTGACGTTTTTCAAGACAAGCGCATTAATAAATTCATTTTTCCATTATATGCTTTTGTCTTCAGAACGTAGACAGTCATGGCTCCCAAGAATTTCTTCATATTTCTTAATTAAGCTGTCTTTGTTATTTCTCCTAAACCTTGTAATGCCATCGACTTACTCAAGCTCAAGTCGGTTGTTACCTAGTTTTCCTCCGCTCCTCTCTCTGCAATCTGTCCTGTGAGGATCACTTTTTCCAAGTCATCTTTATTCATTATGTGTCCTATAAATTTCAATTGTCTTTCCCCGATTTTAAGTAATCACTGCGAAACTTATAATATCAACAGATGCCTCGGCGTGAATTTCAAATTGGAAAACTCCTGCAAAAAAAGAAAAACATTTCTTTTTTACATCGATCGAATTTCACGATGCCATGAACAGTAAGGAGTTACTGAGGATGAAAGAATATAAGATAAAAAAAACACTATCAAAAAGCGAGAACAATAAAAAAAAAAACAAGAATACAGATGCCGACGACTGATATATATTTAAATTTATGAAGAACATAGTTGGCTGGAAAATATGAAACCTAACGTGCGTACCATAAGCTAGAAGTGCGTTTAAACAAACTGTTAGCATAGAACTTACGGTTATATCTAACCACTTCAAGTGTAAAATGATGAGAACTTATTGGCATTAAGTTCTGTACATAAATTCATTAAGAGAATTTCAAATTGAAAATCAGTCAGTTAATTGCCATACGTGATACACGGTTGGAGGATCATGTCTCGAAAGAGACATGACTGAATATGCAGAAGATTTTTCCGCAATAGGTTTCCATTAATTTCTACGGTAGACTGGTTGCCAACCAAATCTATAAATAAAACCCAATATCTATTATTTGACTCATAGCTGGAAGGAAGAGACAGACTAATACATTTCCCAACGTTATTTGTGCATAAGTAAATGCAACGAATTCAACTCGAATTCGAACCGGGATCTCCGATTTCTCTTTCCAACCCTGTATCCACTGCACCAAAACACGTCCTCAGATTAGAAAACGCGAGCAAAAAAAAAAAAAAAAAATCAACATTTTTTTTTTTTTACATTCATTAACTTTAACGATCTCATGATGCAAATATCTTTTTCTTTTAATAAGATTGTTTAACAGAATTAAATTTAAAAGGTGTCTGCCTCGTGGCTTAGATATTTTGCATTTCTCTTCGAGATGGAAGCGGCGGTTGAATTTGACCAGGGTTGAAAATTCGTAATTTTTTAAATTATATTTTTTAATAAAGGCGACCCATTCGAAGGATTGATGCTACTCTGCTTTTTTTCATTTTGAGACTTGCGTGTTTACCGTTCTCGTTTTCTTTCATGATATTTGTAAATATCATGAAAGAAAACGAGAAAGAATATGTAGCACCAGACAACAGAAATGTATTAATAAAATCCTACTATAATTTGTAGAATACATGTTGTTTTTTTAAGAAAGGCGAGCGCAATTGTAAGCAACCAACCTTTTATTATTACAGAATACATGCACACAGTGCTATCAGTAGATAAGAACTTAAATTTAGTATTTCCAATTGACCCATAGTTGTGGGAGAAGTAGTGGACTCATACCTTTTCCAAGAGTATTTGCACGTAGTTGCCATTATTTATTACACCAACCACACACCTATGCTTACTGCACCTGATATTCCCAAACAATCAGATATCTGAATACTGATTAGGTTCTCTGTTTTGCTTAATTTCGGTGTAGGTTTACCTGTTTGTACATTAGATGCCTTTATAAAGAAAATCTACCTGGCTGCAGTGTTCACTTGTAGGGCACTACTGATTGTTCAGGCAGATGACATACAAGGTGTGATGGATGATTTTGTTTTGTGTAAGTTTTCATGGGATCTTAAGATTTTTTTTTTTTTTTGGAGGACATAAATTGTATAAAAAATGTTTAAATATTTTGTTTATCAAAGCGCTTTGCCCAATTTCGATAATGAATGTTATTTATGTGTATCAGAATGTAAGTGGTATTATGTATTATGTGGAGTAGTGGTATGTGTTATGTACCGAACACGGTGAGCTTGTTGCTAGCGTGTTCGTAGTTGATGCTATTGTGCTTTGTTTTTTGTTTTTATTAATAAGGCATCAATTATTTTTAATCTTTTTTTTTTTTTTTTACATGTGGATGATATATTTGTGTTGTCAACAAGTATATTCCGGATAGGGTTTTGTAGGTCTCCGTGTGTATTTAAATGAGTTCGAATTGAGCTCCATTGGGAGAGATTCTAGTTAGTTTCGTAGAGGCATGGCCGATATAATTATTTACGAATTTAAGCAGTTCTTCAAAGGACATGTTAATTCGTAAATAATATTGGTTTGTTGTAGCTTCGATCTCGCGGGGAATTTTCATTTTTGATGAAGAGGTTAATCAACTTAATAGATAATTTAATTTTTTCCTTGAGTCTAAATACCATCCGAGGTAGTGGCTGAAGCCAATGGGCATTTTATGGAATAAATTTACTCTTATATATTTCAAGACATTTTTGTGTCATTTTTGGTAAATATATCTGTTAAAAGAGATGCCATTATCATCAACAATATTGCGTATTATTATTATTATTATCATTATTATCAGTTTTCGTTTTAGCGTAATTTACACGACAATTTATCAATTGCACCTTGTATATGTATGTATGTGTGGAGATAATTTTTAAATTGGAACGTTAATGCTTTGAAATTGGTTGGAAACCCCTCAGGGAACTTTCTTAATATTTAGGAAATGAAGTTTCTTCAGTTTTCTAGATTTGTTGTTAAATATTTCAAATTGAAAAATTTGGCCAGCAAATATTTTCCGAAAAATAAAAAAAAGCGCTTTGAGCTGATTCAGTCTGTCGATCAACTCACCTACTTTCAGCTAGAAATCATTAATTATTTTCACTGCAAAAATGTTTACCATACAGTTACTAATGAACGTAACTAGAAGTCATAAACTGCCCCTTAGCATCTTTCGTTTCACGTTGAATTCAAATCAGAAATAAATTCACTTTTTACATTCTAATATTTTTTTCAAAAAGTCTAAATGCTTTTGAGTGCCGCCTCGGTGAGGCATTGGCATGAATCGATTAACCTAGCCAAATATACGCTTGTGGACTTTTTCGACTCAAGGAACAATTACTAATGTCCAATTTTTAATTTTAATCTCGTGTATATCAAAACTATGTCTATACATTTGATTCACTAGTGAACCAAAGCTATATCAATCTATTCTATTCTTCAAACGATATCTTTCAAAACGTAATTAATAGCAACTATTTGTCATTTTTGCAAGCAATATATATCTCTGCATTTCTGAATCTAGACCAAAACAGACCGATGTCAATTTTTTACTCTTGTTCAAACCAAACCTATGCCTATATTTCTGACTTACGTGCAAAATAACACGCATTGGCCCACATATTATAATTGACTACTTGTATTCGAGGATACCTGTCTACTGAGGCGGCTAGCTAATCGACACTGCAGACGATTGTTCAGGAACATTTGTTTGTTCGACACCCACACAGTCCACCAGTGATTTATACTGCAACTACACTGAGCGGACCTTAGTTACAGTTTCTGGGGTAAAGCGTATTATCTAGCGTAATCAACAATCTGAGCCAGAACGATCAAAGCTTCGATCACGATGAGTTGTGGCCTCTTGGTGACACAACCATCGACGGCACCTCAATTTCACTCACAAGGCTAAGATCAACCCGTGGTATGTTTTTAGGGACTTTCCTAAGTGTTGTATGTAACATTTTTTTTTTATTTTAGTACAAATTAATCCAATGACTACAACTTAACTTCGAAACAAAACCATATACCTCTGTTCAACTCTCTTGAAAACCAAATCGATCTGATATAAAAAAAAACTCAAATTGTTGTTGAGATCCAGACCATGAATGCAAACGACCCCTCCAAGTAAATCATGTCCATAGCCAAGGAAGGTTAAGAGGATGGCCACTGAAAAAAAAAATAGTCTCGCAACAGGAATTCGCACCATGCCACACATTCAGGAGCAACCAATCATGACTATCAGACATCTTCGGCGACAACGTTACACATTACATTTGGACACCTAACTACCTGGAATAGAATCCCTATGTATCTACCTGTTCAAATCTATTTCATTTAGTTTACATCGTCGTGAACATGGTAATAAAGATGAGAAGAGTCCGTACTATGTAAGGACTCATCTCATAAATATAGACTAGTAGGAAGGTAAGTAAAAAAAAAAGTAATCCGTACATTTGTCATAACACATCTGTTTAGGATGTGGTTTCCAGCTTTCTCTTTTCCAATCTTTTCACTTTTTTTTTCAATTGGAGTAGATAGACTAAACTATCGCCCAGTTCACACTCCACCCACGTCTATTGAACAAGTGAAGAGGCTCATCCCTTGTTCCCTGTTTAGGATGTGGTTTCCGGCTTTCTCTATTCCAATCTTTTCACTCATACGTAGCACCCTGCGCATCAGTGGCGTTACCGCCTTGCTCGGGGTGATATGATAAAAAAAAGAGTGTTATGAGAATAGATTTTTTTTTTATAGGTAATATACAAAAATTGAAAATGTGCGACCAACAGTCGACCTGCAAAAATAAAAACTTGGCACTTGTCGAATCAAGAAAAAGTTTGGTTGCGAAAAAAAATTTTAAAATTTAAATTAAAGAATAAAATGAAATTTTGAAATGAGAAATCGGAAAATTATGAAGAAAAATAAATGAAATTGGAAGAAAAATGTTAGAAAAAGCAAAACAGAAATTTGAAAACCCTGTTATTTTGTTAACACCAGACATCTTCAGCGCCACTATAATCGAGCCAATGTCATGTTGCCATAACAAATGAATTAAAAAAAAATGAAGAGAAAGTTTTAAGCAACAAACAAAAAAATGATAACGTTGTTTAAAACCTCTCATAACTGGAGTGAAGACGTAGAAATTGAACTCGGAATAAAAAAAAGTGCACTTTTGTTAACACGCAAGAGAAATAATTTTGAATAAAATTCAAATTCTTCACCACCAGTTACTACTGTTGTGAAAAAATGCTGCCTAGCAAAAATTAATATTAAAATCGCATACTAAACGAACTATTGGAGTAGAATGAAAACTAATTGCCATTTCATCAAAATTAACAACTACCACAGAAAAATGAAATTGAACCGTTAATCGCATTAATACACAGTATCTCCCAAAATTCCGACGGTAAACATTCATGTTAAAACATATAATAGCAAATTTGCCCGAGTTGTTAGAAACCTATAATATATATTAGACTTTTTTTTAAAGTGATACTGTGATTATAAAGCGGAGAAAGAAAGTCAGATATGGGTGATCATGTAAAGAAAATAAGTACAAATGCTAGACAGAAAAGATCACCGGAATTGTGGAATAATTAGCGAATATGCTACGCTATGAGAAAGCTATGCAAAATTGCTCAGATCCTGGAATGATTCATTATAAAGAAGGAAAAATAAAACAAAAACTAAAAGAAACAAAAAACAAGTTAGTCAATCAATTCCCTTGAGATATAAGAGTTGGTAGTAATTTACGATCGTAAACTCAAAAATAGATGATGAGGTGTTTAAAAGTTATCGACGCGGCCCATTTTCAGGGTAGCATGTTAAGCCAAGAAGATTTGTAGTTTAAAATTTTCTCCCTGGCGGAATAAGAAAATATTTCTAAATATATTTCGTTTCGTACATCAGTATCAGAAGAGCTGAGAGATTACTGTTGGCAAAATATTTTTTTTTCTTTTACAGTGAGAATAGAAATACAATATCACTACAAAAGTAGCAATTTTGTTTCAACACTACTTGTCTTATCATATAATGAGGTTCATTTCAATTTGAAGAGTGTTAAAAGGTTACAAACAAGTCAAACCTTGTTAATCAGGAAGGTACTTTTGGATAGGCCGTGTGGACCAATCAGAATAAAGAAACTTCTAATTTGAAGAATATGTGAGCAGATTCAAAAAACAATTTTTGGGAGCATTAATATTAATATTTGATTATATTGAGATCAGCATTATTAATCGACTATTAGATTCACTTATTTTTTTCTTGCGAAGTTTGAATTCTAAGTTTAACAAAACATTATAAGATTTAAAAGGTTATTCATATATTAAACGAGTAAAAAACATAAACGCACACATATAAACCTACAAACATCCACACATGGACAAATAGACGTGTATACACACATATACAGATTAATATACGCACGCATGTATACATGCGTCAGTTAAGTGCCATACGTGATACACGCTTGGGCAATCATGTTTCGAAAGAGACATGACTGACTGGGAAAAAGATTACCCCGCAGTAGTTTGCCATTGCTTTCTGCGTTAGACTGGTTGCCGACCAAGGCTATAGAACCCAATCTGTCCTGTTATTTAACCCATAACTGGAAGGAATAGACGCATTAATACCTTTCCCAAGGGTATTTGCGCGTAAGTGAATGCAATGAATTCAGCTAGAATGCGAACTCGGCTCCCCGATTTCTCGTTCCGAGCCGATATCAAATGCACCACAACGCACATCCTATACATATACAAATTTAAAAAAATTTGGTTTTATCGACTTGCCAATTTGTCTGTTAACAGACTATAATTTCTGAATTCATCCACATAAAACCTGTTTCGCTATGCTACAGCGAAACGGTATTTTATGTGAATATATTGACTGTTTCTCTATTTTATTACAAGATCCAACTGTGGTAATAAAAGAGAAATATTCAACACAAAATTATCCAGAATCTTATATCGGACACAGTGTAGAGGAAGATACAAATTCTAATGGCTTTCGTTATCTACTTGCTTAAAATACCTTTCTAATATTCTTCTTTATGTGCCGTATTTCTTCAGGACGTAGGCGATCATGGACTTCAAATTGCCCTTGTCTTTTGTCGCTCTTAATGATTCTCCGCTTACTATCTCTCCAAAAACCCCGCTCAACCATTCGATTCCACAAGCCTACCAAATATGTCTCGCGCTGCTTTCTCCTGTTTCTTGTTCCTTCTATCCGTACTGTGAGTAGTAGATTCTCCAGACCATTTTTCCTTATTATGAATCCAAGAAACCTCTTTTCTTTTTCATCCTCTCCAATACCTCGTCGTTGTTCAAGTGCTCGGTGTATTGTATCTTCAGCATTCTTCTGTAGAAACATATTTCTACTGCAACGAGCCTCTCCATTTTTGTAGAAATCGTCCAACATTCGCTGTCATGCAGAATGACAGACATCACAAAGCAATTCAGCGCCTTTTCTTTGTTTCCAATGACATTTTCTTGTCTTTTAGTGCTTTGGTTAGCTTCTAAAATGCGTCGTTGGCCGTGCAAATTGTCTTCGGATCTCAGTGTTGCAGATGCCTTTTTCTGTCAGAATGCTTCCCAGGTATTTAAATTTCTTTGTTTTATTTTACTTTCTCCGACCTGTAGATGGCCTTTTGGTTCTACTTTTTTCTAATGACCATGCATTCAATTTTCTTTAAGTTTATGCTGAGTTCTTTCTTCCCGCTTTCTATTGATTCATTCTGTAGGAGAATTCCTTTCCTTGTTTGCTATCAGCACTGTGTCATCCGCGTATCTTATATTGTTGAGATTGCGGCCGCCTATGACGAATCCTGGTAAGGATTTTATTTATCTCTGAATTGTTTCGCGGTATAAGTTGAATAGATCCAGTAAGACAACATATCCTTGTCTTACGCCTCTTTCTATTTTTGTACAACTGCTGAGTTCACTTCTGTTTTCTGTTAATAAAGGTTCTGGAATATTTTAATGAATTTCCCGAAAAATCGAGCTTGCTAGCATCTTGAAAAAGTCTTTGCGGATTATCATTAACTACTTTAAAAAACAACAATACTGAAATTTTTGCATTAAGCATCATTGCAATTTGGCAATAATATATATATATATATATATATATATATACATATATATATATATATATATATATTGTGTGTATTTTGGTAGCATTTTTTCATTAATGCGGGTTTCATTGAATAATATAGACAAGTTTTGTCTATTAATTTTGTGTAGGATCCGTTCATACCGTCTGATATACTTGATGGTGATGTCGTTGAGAGACAATAAAAAATCACAGTATTTGTTGAATTTTTTATCGGGTCTAAGCTTTCGAAGCACTCTACATTAAACAATTTAAACCTGGTTTGAATACAATCAATTTCGATATTTCCAATAACGTACTCAAATGCCTGTAATCAGACCAGGGACCACAACACGACTATTTTGTCACTGTCTACGGCCATCCGCCACGGTAGGGATGGACTTATATTTTCAATTCAATTCTCTTTATTGTTAATAGCTTAAATGTTCTATGTTTACTGTGTGTTAATATTTACTCCTTGATAATGGCTTATGTGAGCCGAAAGCTTAGACCCGATAAAAAATTCAACAAATACTGTGATTTTTTGTTGTCTTTCAACGACATCACCATCAAGTATATCAGACGGTATGAACGGATCCTACACAAAATTAATAGACAAAACTTGTCTATATTATTCAATGAAACCTGCATTAATGAAAAAATGCTGCCAAAATACACACAATATATATATATATATATATATATATATATATATATGTGTGTGTGTGTGTGTGTGTGTGTGTTGTGGTGCAGTAAATCTCAGTTCAGAATGAGAAATCGGAGAGCCGAGTGCGAATCTCAGTTGAATTTACTTACGCGCAAGTATCATTGCGAAATATATTAATCTGTCTCTTTTTCCAGAAATGGGTTAGATAGCAGGACAAATTGAGTTCTACAGCTTTGTCAACCAGCCTACAAAGAAAATAATGGCATCCTACTGCAGGACAATCTTCTGCCCGTCCAGTCATGTGTCGAAAGAGACATAATCACCCAAGCTTGTGTCATGTATGGGAATTAACTTTATATATATATATATATATATATATAAAGTTAAAGTTATATATATATATATATAAAGTTATATATATATATAATGTATGTGTGCGTGTGTATTTTTCTTTAAAAAATTATCGATAATATTTAAAATCGATAATATATATATTGTCGATAATATATATAAATTTTTGTTACATCTGAAACTGTACATATATATGTAAATGTTTATGGCTACATCACGTTGAAACAACGGCTCCCGTATGGTCATGAGTTAAAAAAACGTTGATCCTAGTCAGTACCTTGATCGGTGGCCGCTTAAGAATACCAGGCGCTGTAAGCATGGGTGTGTCGGTGGTGTAAATTGTACAGAGAGTCGAGTTCTAATCCTAGTAGGCTTCGTCATATTCACTTACGTGCAGATGACTGTCGGCACTTCAACACTTTTTAATCATTGTTGCAAAACCGAGTCAAGGTTTAAAATGGCCTCAAAAGAAACACAAACAAAATTAATTGGTTCAAAGTGTAGTATCTGTTTTAACAGCAGCAGTAGACAACCAACCATCGTCACACCCAGGTTGCCAGAAACAGCCGTCGTTCCAGTGATCTCTATTTGGCCAAACACTCCTGTTAGCGCTAACAGTATTCCAGCTCAATCCGTTCTTACCAACAAAATGTAATAAACAGTCCTTTTCAGGACAACCATCTCCGGCGACTACCAAACTGACCATCGCAGGAGAACCCTCTTCTCGTCTTGCTTTGCGACTGTAACATCATTTTTGCTTATGTATTTTTCATTAATAAAAATAAACTTAGCTATATATAGTTATGCTCGTGTCTTTGTTGGTTTTTAGTCATTAAATATCTATTTCTGGGTCAATATGTAACCCACAGAACGCTTGCGAATATATTAATCTACCACTTGTTATCTCAGTTATAGGTTAATTGGTATGGCAAAGGACGCGTTCCAGAAGATGAGCAAAATACTAACACACAGGAAGATCTCAATAGAAACGAAGAAAAGAGTGCTAGACTGCTACGTGATGTCAGTTCTTAAGTACGGCTGTGAATGCTGGACAATATCATCGAAAATGAGGAAAAAACTGGAAGCGGCCGAAATGTGGTTCTACAGAAGGATGCTACGGATATCGTGGACTGAGCATACAAGCAACGACGAAGTGTTAGAAAGAATGGCAACAAAAAGGAAATTGAGCATCAGGAAGAGACAACTGAAGTTCCTGGGACATGCAATGAGGAAGGAGAGCCTGGAGAACCTGATACTGACTGGTCAGATAGAAGGAAGGAGAGACAGAAGAAGGTAGCGGATAATATATCTGCAGAGTCTGATCAGGTGGATGACGGAACGGGGGTTGCCAGGAGCAACAGGAGCAAACATACTAAGAGCCACAAGGGATAGGGAGACGTGGAGATCCATGATCGCCTACGTCCTGAAGGGACAGGGCACATAGAAGAAGAAGAAGACCTGTATTACTAAATCATTATTATCATTCAAAAGTAAAATTCTTACGATCTAAAGGGATTTCCTGGTTTTAAATAACCTGCAAACAGTTGGTAAGTCATAGAAAACAAATCAAAACATTAACGCACCATTCAACCTATCAGAGACAGCATATTTTCCGACTTCCGCTGTCAGCATGCAATCGGGCTTATAATTATGTGCTAATGCTAATATATATATTGAAATTATATTGAAAGAATTTACAAATCCATTGGTGATAATTTATTTCGAAAGTATTTTAAAGATATATTTTTTTTTAAATTCACATTTCTTCTAAAAAAAAATAAGATATTCACCTCGTCAGACCGAATTCTTTTTATTTTAAATGAATGGGTGAGATTTATCCAGACGGAGGAAAAGGGTGAGAAAAAAAAGAAAGTTTTTTATTGATAGGAAAGAAAGAAGGTAACCACGTATCGTCTCTGGTACATCTTTTCCGTCTTTCCACCGAAAGCCCTTTATTTATGAGGTATAAGGTGGAGATGTTAAACGCATCTATCTTTCCTTTCTTTTTAATTCTTTCTTTAACGGTTTTTGCTGATACCATGTAGCATCTCTGGTATGCATTTTCACGCAATCACAACGAAATACTCACTTATTTATTAGGTATTATTATGGTGTAATTATCGTAATAATTTAAGGTGGGACAATCAAAATTATAATAAAGTTAGTATAATTCATCATAAGAATAATTTCACATTTTCAATGTTATAAATATGCAAATGTGAAATTATTCTTTTCGAGAACTAAGTGTATATTTGTTTCAGTGAATTTTATTCCTCTTTTGAGATTAACTTTCGACAGTTCTCATTGTAGAACTTTAAATAAAAATATATACACTGCATGTCAATCTTTCAGTAGCGAAAGCAAACTCACCTAGCCTTTGCTCCCTGCCGGCGGGTTACAGATTATGCCAGCTAAATAATTCTCATCTAGGGTCATCTTCAAAGAGCATCGTGCAGAATCGTGTTGAAAACCGCCAAGTCTTTTTTTTTAATCATATCAAACCATGTAATGCAATAAAGCCACTAAGTGTGAAAGAACAAGAAAAAAACGGAATAATTAAAGTGAGAGAAAAATAGAAGAGCAATCCAATCAAGAAGATAGCAGATAATAATTTGACATTGTAGTTACTTTTTAAAGATCAAAGTTGGATGAAAAGGATGGAGCTGAAAGTTTTTCACAAACGAAATATGGGAGAAAAGAAACAGTTAGCATAGAACTTATGGTTATATCTCTGAATTGATGAGACCTTTCCGCCAATTTAGTACTGTGCTTAGATTCATAAAATTTAGATACCATAATGAAGAATTCACCCAAAAAATTACCATGAAAATAAAGAGTGTTCCATTAAGACAGATTAAAGTTATTAGTAAATAAAATAGTGTTATTGGTAGAATTTTATTAAGCTTACTATTGGATTATGTTAGCTAAGTCATGACAATTCTTTGTAAAAACAAACATTGCTCAAATATCCGCCAAAGCTTCGGTCGATGGTGAAAACTTTGATAACGCCTCTGCATAGCTGCTCCTTAATCTCACCAATATGCCTTATTATCTCCCCCTTCAGCTGTGCAATTGTTGTTGGCTTGTTGACGAAGACCTTAGTTTTTAAATGACCCGAAAGGAAGACATCTTAATGCGTAAAGTCGCATGATCCTGTTTGCCAATTGACATCACTGTTTCGAGAGATGATGCGACCTGAGAACTTCTCATTCAATAAAACCAAATATATTACTCTTTGAACGTCCATTTTCGTAATAGGCTTCGATAACTTCAACACGTTGGTCGATTGTTAATCTTTACATGGCTGAAATTGCCAAAGAAGTTGCTAAATCTGAAAGAAATTGAAAAAAAATTAGACGTTTAAACTTAATTTACATTTCAAATTGATCCAAGTTATTAGAACATCCTATATTTATATAAAAAGCAGAGAGAGGGCCATTAAAGCGTTACAACAGTGGGAAAATGACTGAAGCTGAGATATCTGGTCAAGTTCAATAATATTGCTGATTTTTCATTAGATTTTATCCAGTATTTTTAGATATACAGCAAGAGCACCGAATCATATGTGACAGCAATTTTCAAGGCATGGAAAATAGCAGAATTATGAATGTGTAAAACGGATTCAGGGAAGAAATATTTTCTAGCACAAGATAGTGAGCCACGTTTTCTTAGCAGCAGACCTAACAGTTGATTTGATATAATCTGTCCCCTTTGTGTTGTTCCTAGAATTTAAGCCCGAGAAAACTTAACGAGTCACTCTTATGGAGGTTAGTAACAAACATACTGACAAAATGCAGAAAGGCTTATCTCAGGGTATTTTCATTTTGAAGGCGGCTTTGGAAATGGTAGAGAAGTTTTTGTTTTGAAGGGGATTAAATTCATAAGACATTCCTTGCCCAAGTTAATTACAAAATGTAAATCATTTTTTAGATCACCCACGAATTTGACGTAATCAAACAGCTTAGACTTATCATTTAGACATTAGTAAATGGTTGTGTCATCAGCACAGGTACCAATCTGAGATTAGTGTAAACAGGGTAGACGTTGATGAAAATCTCGAATAAATTAGGTCAAATAAATTAGAACAATGGAAGAAACCTGCACTAGTAGGAAAAAAAACTAGAAGAGTGGCCGTTCAGGAGAACTTTCATTTTGTTTTTGATAAGAAAGAATGAGTAAGTTAAAAAATCCACCCGGAAATATCATTGCCTTTTAACTTGAAGAGAAGTCCGGTATGTTAAACCTTGGCAAACACTTTCGAGATACACCAGTTTTATCAAAATACTAACTTTATGACGAATCTAAGCAAAGTATGTATGATCATCAGAAAAAAGAAGACACCAAAATGACGACTACAGGTCGGAAAACTTAAAATGAAACAAATAAAGAAATTTAAATTCCTGAGAAGCAAACTGACATAGGATGGAAAGTGCGATGTTGAGATCGAAAGACGCATTGGCATGGCCAACAACGCATTTCAAAAGCTAACCAAAGTATTGAAAGACAGGAAAATCATATTGAGAACAAAGAAGGGAGTACTGGATTGCTATGTGACATCTCTTCTGTATAGAAGTGGATGTTGGAGGAGAGGTTTGAGGCAGCAGAAATGTAGTTGGACAAGAGAATGCTGAGAATACTATGGATTTAACACGTGATTAACAACGAGGTGTTGGAGAGGATGAAAACGAGAAGAAAAATCAGACTTAATATAAAGAAGAGACAGATGAGGTTTCTGGAACATGTAATGAGGAAGAAGGTCCTGGGGAATTTAATACTCACAGGACAGATAGAGGGAAAGAGAGACAGAGAAAAGCAGCCCAAGATCTACATGATAAGCTTGAACAAATGGATGGCATAGTGGGGTTTGGAAGAGATACCAACAGAAAATATTTTGAGAGCCAAGTGGAAGTCTAGGATCATTTACTTCCTGAAGGAACTCGACACAAAAAACAGGCTTGGGTCTACGATTTTGATACTAGCATTAACTGAACCTAAACTCACTGTTTTGACTACAGTGTAAAATCGAACTATATTTATATTTTCGTATCTAGTTTAAAATGAACTTCATCTAACTTTTAGACTACCTTAAAAAGGTTCCATATATAATTTTTCAATGTCTTTTCTTAGGAGCGTGAAAACCTGAGCAGTCTACCTTTTTAATTATTGTGCACACCATATAACTTTAAATTACCTCCAGTTCAAACCAAACCTAGGATATTTTTTTACTTTATTGTAAGGTGGATCTATGTCTACCGTTATGATTCTTCTGCATACAGATCCTAATAACTACTTTTTATTCTGTTTGCTACCAGTCTTAATGAGCACTTTTTTTATTTTGTTGTATACCGGTCTTAAAGTTAAACATTTTTATTCTGTTGCACACTGAAACTAGAGTCTACGTTTTTGGAACCTTCACAAACCAGTACTACCGCTTTAATTATGGTATAAAATTGAACCTATGTCTTTCTTTAGACTCTCATAGTAACAGGACTATGTCCACTTTTTAAATATTCGTCAACAGAGTCTAGAGATTGATACTGTGGAATATCCTGCACAAAGTCGCTCACACACCCAAAATTTTTAACCTCTTCATCATGCTCTGCAACGGGAAGGACATGTGTATCCGTCCCTAATTTATTCATATGCATCATTAACAACCTCTTACATGCATACCGTGGACGACTATGTCCATGGTGTCCAACTCATTGACTACAACGTAACTGATCTGGACTACGGCGTCGCTATGATACTGTTCAGATGCTGGCTGGTCGTGTTTGAGGGAGCACCCTACGTGTCCTACGAGGAGCCAACAAGACTTTGGTTGCACGCTAATTTGAGTAAGTTAGCGTGCAGCCGAATGGCAATTGAAATTAAACTTAAATTCTTGGAGATTGTAGCTATGAGGGAATAAAGTAAAACAGAATGGATTTCCAGATGGGCAAAAGGTGCTAGAAAATAAGTTAGAGTAGAATAGGCGGTTCTATTAATTATTTCAACGGTTAAATGGGGGAACTTAAACGCACGTTTAAATTCATGTGATCGGGACGTCAGAAAAGTTACCATGAAAATATTTGTAGAAAAGACAGATATAAAACCCATCACGGCCATGAGAAAGTGAGTGAATTTGCGATGCCAGGTAAGGATCTATTACATTGCAGATCGTTCTTTGAATTTTGTCAATAACATCGAGAAAAAGCTACTTCTCTTAAAAATGGACAAAATTTGTAATTGTGGTTTTATGTTTAGTCCCAAAAAACATTCACGCTGACGTCTTAGCTACGTTAATATATGAGGCTTCAATTTTCTGTAAAAAGTCGGCAGCTGCATTTAAGAGTGGATGGGAGTATCTTGAAGATGATACACTGCTTTGTCTGTGTGTATGTGCGTGTGTGTGTGTCTGTTACCTATTAACTCCGAAACGGCAGAACCGATTTTCTTGAAATTGTAGCTATGAGTGTCTGCGCGTGTTCTTAGCTAGGTTTTGTGTTGAGGTACCTCGATAAATATCGAAAATCAATAATCGAAAAATCGGGTTATAGAAGAAGTGGTCCGATTTTCATCAAATTTGATACACTTATAGACAAAGACAAAAAAAAACGATATTCAGAAGTTTCAAGGTTGCAATTCTTACAATAGTGCAGAAAATCGATAATATATATATATAAAAGGCAAGATGTATGTGTGTGTGACTGTTTATCTGTCTGCATGTCCTTTATACAAATTCACAATTTTTATCCGATTATAACCAAAATTCACACAAATATTCTTTAGGCTGAGTATGAGCTCCAGGAACATGGATTAGTTTTAAGTTTTAAATGTTTCTTTACACTCGAGCAACGCCGGGCTATACAGCTAGTATATATATATATATATATATATATATATATATATATATAAGTATGTATAAAAGAAATATTCGCTTACTTTGTTAGTACTGACTACAACAAATAGGTTGTCATTAGGAGATATGAATTTTAAATTATTTTCAGAAATATATTATATATATTTTAAATTACTTGAATATATTAAATTATGTGACATTGAGGGTAACATTAAAAACAAATAAAATAAACACCCACTTCAAGCTATCTATCTGTTCGCTAGGCTCGAACATATATACACACACGAACACACACATTGAAACATATATATATATATATATATATATATATATATATATGGAGAGAGAGATAAATAGAGAGAGATAAAAAGCGAGAATTAATAAATATTGTCTAGCTAGAATTTATAGCTATACGTATATCTTATCATCCATGAACAATAGTTAAAAGATAAAAATAAATGTAAAACAATGGGTCGTTCAATCTAATTATGACATTGAACGTTGACATTTTAACTTTTAACTCTGAGCGTCTCTGCCTCGTTAATGTTTCGATGTAAACTAATTAGCGTTAATCATGTTTCTCACGTCACTATTCCACGTTTTATATATATGATTATTCCATCAATAAAGCCGTAACTTTTTTTAATGTTATATGTCAGAAGGATAAAAGACACTAAAACTTTCAATTTTTAAAAAAAATTTTTTAACTTTTAAAGAAATACATTGTAAATTCTTTGCTACAAAAATACATTATGAATAATAATGTTTAGAATGTGGTTTCCGGCTTTTATCTTTTCCAATCTTCTCAATTTGGTTTCTTTCTTTTCTTTTTTTTTTTTTTCAATTGGAGTAGATAGATCTATCTATCGCCCGGTTCACACTCCACTCTATTGAACAGGTGTTAAGAGGCTCATCACTTGTTCCCTGTTTAGGATGTGGTTTCCGGCTTTCTCTTTTACAATCTTTGCACTATTACGTAGCCCCTTGCACATCAGTGGTGTTACCGCCTTGCTCGGGGTGATACGATTAAAAAAAAACCTTAGATCCTATGAACATGGTAAATTTATCTATCTATCTATCTATCTATCTATCTATCTATCTATCTATCTATCTATCTGTTCAGATCTATATAGGTTGGTTCCAACCTGTCTCTTTAACTATCCTCATTGCTTTGATCACACACACACACACACACACACACACACACACACACACACACACACACACACACACGATGAATGCGATAAGTAAATTGTCGTTATTTTATAATTTTTAAATTTCGCGCTTGCGCATTGTTTTGGATTTTGCCGACTGCAGAGTATTGTAGAATCAGTTGGGCACCGCATGTGATAAAAAGAGCACCATGACACATTTCGCTCTGTCCGAAATTTGGAAACGGCATGTTTTTCTGATTAAAATTCTCACCGCAAGTTTCAATACAAAAGCTTCAGAATGTTTGACTGTCAGTCAGAGGTCAGTACAGGGGATTTTTAGGGAGTTGTTAATTACGAATGTACAGCACTATGGAAAACACACTGATCTATCTGATGAGAAATAACTCCTGAATTTGCTGTCTAGAGCTCCAGAATTAACAAGGAGGCCTGCACCAAGTGCCTCGGGGAACTACTGCTGCTCTTGATCAAGAGGGTGGCTACTGGAAGACCCTATGTCTGAAAACACAACCCTGCACCATACCGTACAAGCAGAATAACTCAGTAATAACTGTCAGGTAATTTCTGCGATCACTTCATTCCTTATCTCCAGACTGCAAACCCTTTGATTTTTATGCGTTGCGGACAGTTGAACAAAGAGACCAACAAAACTCCTAGTAACACTAAAGATGAACTCAAGGAAAAGATTATAGCAGTTTTCACCAACTTAAACACGGCGACCGTCTATAATATTTGTAGAAGATTCAGTGTTTGCGGCCAATAGCGCTTTTATTGAATAGATTTATTCTTGAGTATTTCAAAACATTTTTGTGCAATTTTGGTAAGTTTTGTGCTCGTTAAATTGAGATGTTACTTTAATGTTTTGGGTAATTTGACAACAATAGATCTATCGCATCCTATATATGTATCTATGTACTTAATGTGTAAAATTAATCTTTAATTTGAAATATTAACGCTCAGAAATTGGCTGGAACCCACCAACCTAGAAATTTCTTAATATTGAGGAATTGGAGATTCTTCAGTTTTTTTAGATTTGTTGTTAAATATTTCAAATTGAAAATTTCGACAGACTGAAAATCTTCCAAATAATAAAAAAAAATCACTTTGTATTCATTCAGTCTGACGAGCAATTCAATTACGTAAATTATTTAAAGTTAGAAATCATTGAATATTTTCAGTGAATGCAGCCTGAACTGCAAGCGATACCTTTTTCTTATACCTATTTGTGTACGAATTTAATTCACGAGCGAACTAAACTTATGCTTACCTAGTCTCTCCTGCAAGCGACACTTTTTGCTTCCCCTAACTATTTCTGTGATGCGGTCTTTAGATTATTTACAGTATTCGGACTGTTGCTTTCATATTTATTGTCATATTGACGATGTTTTTGTCGTTGTACACTCCGACCTTCTTTAGGTAACTGGAGATTTGAACCGAACCCTTTATTTTGACAAGGGTGGTAGATTGTTTTCATTCCAGAGTCATGCCACTTTCGGATGTCTTAATTATTGCCATATAACTCAACACTCGAAGTTCTTGTTCGCTATTACTGTATTCCAGATATAGAACTCAAATCTTTTTGGGTCAAGTCACCAGATCCAAACAACGTTTTTATCTATTAGTCCATCAGTGCATAAATTCTTGGGACTTATAGAATTACTGTCTCAGTAAACTTTTACCACAGCTCATGTTACAATCTTGGTGTTTGTTATTGTTTTTCTCTTGCTCTCCGTATTACGAGTTCCCATATTGGGTTAATTTAGATGCTTGGCCGGTTCAGAGATTTTTTTATATTTTAGCATATGCTATAATTCCTGAAAGTTTCATATTTTTCAGTGGTGCTCTTTATCATTTAAACGTCTTCCCTCCAAGGACGCTAATTTCCTTTTTTCCTCTATATTTGGTTGATAATTGCAGTTGGAGGCGTGAGCATGCAATGGTTGAAACGGCAATTAATATGACAATAGAGATAAAGACAACAGTCCGAACAATGTAAATGATGACTTGTTTCTCTTAGTTTCTGCTAGTGATATCGATGTCTACCGTTCAGAATGTGGTGAAAAAAAAAACAATCCTAAATTGACGTTTGTTTAACTCTCGATCAAACAAAAATTATGTCTACATCTCTGATAAATGTGCAATATATATATATATATATATATATATATATATATATATACTACCATATATATATATATATATATATATATATACTACCAACCACAAGTATTAGGCGACCCCAGTGTTTTAATAAAATTATGTATTTCATACTATATTTTAGTATTTATTGCCAAGTGAATAATTGTAAATGAAAATAGAATGGTTCTTTTGTTAATACTGCAAATAATAATAGGAGCATCAAACGAATTTATAGATATTTAACAATTACTTATATTAGGGTTTCATCAATAAAAAAAATGAAAAAATTAGGGTAATTCAGACGGGTTCATCTATGCTTCTTTGCCTTGTAAAATTTTGTAAATAATAACAAAAAAAAACCCATTCTGTTTTCAGATAGTAATCTTTAAAAACAACTGGTGTGGCTTAATAATTATGGCCAGTAGTATATATATTTAGGATAGCCAGAACCTGTTTGTTGTTTTGGAGTTACGACTTGTAGTGATTTTCCATCCCGAATTTCATAAAAAACAAGCCAATAAAAATGTAAAATACAGCAATTAACCTTTGCAAAGTCTCATGTGACTACAGAAAAATGAGTTCAATCAAACAGATATTCATAGAAAACAGGACAAATTATTGCCAGTATACGAAAGTAATAGTGAGTAGTGTGAACGTAGTCGCCGCAGTGCTGACTTGCAACGTTGATTATAATCTCCAGCAAGTTTACTGATAGTGAAGATGGGTTTTCATGATGCCTGTATTGATGTAGACTCCGTAGACCTATTTTGACTTCAAGCTTGGCGCACCTGTGTCACAATATTTGAAGATATATCAATAGATAAGTGGGGGGAAAGACAACCATAAGTGAGGAAAATCTGACCAAAGGCTAACTAAAAAGTCAGCATCGCTTTCTCTTACGAATACATACATATATACATGCATATATATATATATATATATATATATATATATATATAACTGAAGTGTTAACTTATTTTCAGTGTCCAACTTTGAACTGTCTCCTTTTCTAGCTGCAATATTCTTTGTTAACAGAAATATAAGATATGAAAGAATGCCAAATGAAAGAAGTTGAAAAAGACTGTAAGGAAGTAAAGTTAAGACAAAGAAAACTAAATCCCGACAAAAGAAAAAAAAAAGGAAACCAAAAAGCGCACTCACAAAAGACGAAAAGAAAAGTGAAGATAATTTTACTCAGAGGTAAAAATGAGGAAGAAAACAAAGAGAAAATAATCCTAATAGTTTAGTAACTGAAATTCTGACGGAAAACTACTATCTCATCTGCGTTGTGTTGCAGTGGATATCGACTTAGACGATCATGTCTTGAAAGAAACATGACTGTTCAAAAGATTTTCTCACGGTAGGTAGTCAATACTTTCTGTGGTAGACTGTTTGCCAACCAAGGCTATAGAAACCTAATACGTTTTGCTATTTAACCAATAGCTTGGGAGAAGAGACGGATTAATACCTTATCCCAACGGTATTTGCATGTAGGTGACTGCAATGAATTCAACTGTAATCCGAACTCAGTTGCATTTGCTGTATTTAGCAAATACTAAAATTAGATGACTGGTGATTTCAGTGTTTAAACGTAACTATAATTTTAGGAAAGACATTAAAAGTCGATATTTTTAGAAGTATTAACAAAAGGAAGTCTTACATATTTGTGATAGAAACAAAATCACCTAGATGTTCTATTTTGTTTTTTGCCAAAGGAAAGTAAAATAATCTTCAAAGGAAAATTTAGTTTTTTGTTTTTCGTCACATGATCAGCTTACTGTTAATATAAGATTTTAAGATTATTGTTGCCTCGGATAAAAATATTACTTTATTTTTCAACTATACATGCTATTATTATTTTTTTGGTTTGACTGTTTCTTAACAGATCGGAGAGCCGAGTTCGAATTTCAGTTGCGTCCATTGCCTTCACTTACGCACAAATACCCTTGGGAAAGATATTAAAACGTAGTTTCTCCCTCCAGCTATGGGTTAAATAGCAGGAGAGATTGGGTTATATAACTTTAAATGGAAACCAGTCTACCACATAAAATAATAGCAACCATCAACGGGAAAAATTTCTGTCTACTCGGTCATGTCTATTTCGTGACATGATCGCCCAAGCGTGCATCACAAATGGTACTTAACTGACAGATTAACAAATATATCGTGAAACAGACAATAATATTTTAAAGAAGCGAAAGCTAATGAATCAGGCGTGACTGCAAGTTGACGCTTTTAAAAGTATCAAGTAGAATGCTGTTCTCAGATTATCTTGTACCTGTTAGAATTATTTTTCCTTACAAAAAGATATACACTGTCTTTTTCCTTTTCTAGGTCTTGAAGGGACACGGCACATGGAGAAGATGAAGAAGAATTTTGCTTATTGAAAATAGTAAATTTAATAATTTAGATTTTAATTAAACTAAAATTAAAGCATCAAGAAAACTTTCTTTTTGAAATTCAATGTAAAACTACGTTAAGAGACACAGCGTATGAAGAAGAATGAATGACGGAGCGGGGTTTGGGAGGGCTACCAAGGGGAAAAATATTGTGAGCGACAAGAGACAGATCAAGTGGAAGTCTATGATCGCCTATGACCTGAAGGGACACGACATATGAAGAAAAGAATGAATGACGGAGCGGGGTTTTGGAGGGCTACCAAGAGGAAAAATATTGAGAGTGACAAGAAACAAATAGCGAGAGCCAATGAAACGGGCTGACTGTAAGTTGAAGCTTTTAAAACAATCAACTGCATAGCTGTTCTCGTATTATCTTGTGCCTGATAGAATTATTTTTGTCCTTTTCCTTACAAAAAAATATTCACTATCTTTTTCCCTTCCTCGAACAGGAGAAAGCAGCACTTGATAGGCCTGAGGAAATTGATGGGAGATGTGGGTTTGTAAGAGATAGCAAAAGAAAAATATTAAGAGCAAAAAAAAGACAGAGCCAAGTGGAAGTCCATGATCACCTGCGTCCTGAAGGGACACGGTATAACGAGAAGAAGAAGAAGAATTTTGTTTACTGGAAATAGTAAATTTAATCATTGAGATTTCAATTAAGCTAAAATTAAAGCATCAATAAAGCTTTTTTAAATTCAATTTAAAACTTACGTATTGAAAATGAGTAGAGGAGCCTATATATATTATCTCATTGATAGGATGCATTAACCAAAAATAAATAAATAAATAACCTCCGAAAAAATTATTTCAAAGATATATTTTAGGTAACAACAATTATTGTACACAATTACTGACGCTGATAACACGAGCCTACATCCTGAAGGGACACAGTACATGAAGAAAAAGATGGACACACACACACACACACACACACACACACAATTTTGAAGAAAAAGATGGACACACACACACACAGAGTTTTTAGTGCAAAGAGTTTGTCACTTTTACTGAGTATGAACTTTCTCAGTAAAATTGACAATTATTTTACACTAAAACTATCAACGCTCTATCTCCACCCAATATTAAATCAGTTAAGTGCCATACGTGATACACGCTTTCGGCGATCATGTCTCTTATCCGGCATTAGGTTGCAATTGCTTTCTGCGGTTGTCTGGTTGTTAGCCAATGCTATAGAACCCAATCTGTCTTATTATTTAATCCATCATAGAAGGGAAAAGACGGATTAATACCTTTCCCAAGGGTATTTATACGTAAGTGATTGCAAGGGATTCAACTAGAATTCGAACAAGGCTCCCGGATTTGTCGTTCCGAGTCGATATCCATTTTACCACAACTCATATCCTAGCACCACAATGCACATGTACTTTTCGATAAAAGAAATCCCTGTTTACCAAAGTGCTTTTTATCAGTAACACTACTGAAAAAGCAACAATCTTGGCGTCAAGAAACAAACACAACTCGACTTATATATATATATATATATATATATATATATATATATATATATATAATCAGCAGGTTCTTACAACCCGTTTTCTTCAACCCCTACAGCTGAACATACAATGAAAAAATACTAGTGTGACCAAAAATAAATATTAGTTAAGAAAGGGTGGCGTTAAGGAAGGTTTGAAAAATGGCCAACAAGAGAAGAGGGGGAGAGAAGCAGCTCGCCCGAGACATCAAGAGTAGCCGTTAGGAATAAACTTAAGGGTACCAAGGAAGTTTAAATCTACTTCCATGACGAGATTTCCTAATTAACTAGTTACGTTGATTAAGAAAGTTTAATTATGATACTTTAATATCATAATTTTTTCTACTAAGTACAGATTACATTTATCACTCAAACTATAGAGAATACGTGCTGAGCCTATTAATTTCCATCTATATGTCGGTTTAGGTATTTTTTCTTCAGTTCCCAGCAATATCGGAAAAGTGTTGTCTGGAATTTTAGTTTAGGGTTGGAAAACGTATGCTAATGAGAAGGAAATATTTGTTTCCAAACTCCCGCCGAAATTCAAATGTACACATTATAATTTTCCTTGTTCTCTTTAGGGGAAGTGGTAGCTGTTTAGATCACATTGGTATATATACCTGTATCTTCAATAGGACAATTTTCCTTGGATATGCGATTGCAGTAGGGTGCAATACAGGGTTTGGTATTGGTTTCAAAGAAATCCCTTAAAACATGTCTGTTATGTGAGCTGTTATTATGCCTCCTATATTTAGCGTGCTACTACTACTACTACTACAACTACTACTCTCTCTCTCTCTCTCTCTCTCTCTCTATCTATCTATATATCTATCTCCTCATTTTGGTCTTTTTCTAAACTTCCTTACCTTTTCCCTTTCTTAATTAATTTCTATTTCCGGTCACACTAAGTTTCTTCGTTTTACGTCAGCCTGGATTTGAATAATGCGGGTTATAAGAACCCATTAAAATGGCTATACCCCAAATGTATAATTTGAATTTATATATAAAATAAATAAATATCTTCGTAAATTAAATTTACATCGGACTCTCTGTTAGATCAGTTTTAAAATTTAACTTAATATTTATTTGATCCATTGGGATTATTTACCAAACATTCTGGATTTATTACTGCTATAAGGGGTAGAAACTCCGACTGACACCAAATCGGTCGGGTTTCGATCCCGGCCAGCAAGCGGATGTGTCTAGTCACACTGATGAGCTGTGATACAGCGAAACAGGCTTGTATGTGGACGACTAATATATTATGCTCTCATTAGGATTGATATCTCTAGAAAGGAAAATTTAATATAAAGAACAAAAAAAACAGTTTCCACTTCTGCGAATATGCGTGACTCCTCAGAAATGAATTGAGTTATTTCGGTGAGTGGTTAATTCATAAAAAAGAATATCCGCCATAAACACTTTGGCTTTTGCTGTGGGGCGATACAATTTCAGCCCCCTTAATTGAACCGTCGCTGTAATTAAACAAATGGATGCCAAAATGATCAAGCTTCTCACCTGCCATCGCATGTGTCATCCCAAGGCTGATGTTGATCATCTGTATGTAACCAGACCCGAAGGAGGCAGAAGATTAGTTCAACGAGAATTCTTACAAAATCATACCGATCGGTTTTCAAAGATAGCGGTAAACTACAGAAGACTGGATGATGATCTGTGCTAAAGAACACGAAAGAAATCAAATTTTATTCTGTAATAAAAGAAGCTAACAATTTCAAAACGTAATTTCAAGTGAGAGAAAAAGTGCAAATAAACCATTATGCCCATAGTGCAGTCGCAGAGAAATTAACAAAAAAGCAAATGCAAGTAATCAAATGCAGAAATGGTAGCAAGATAAGTCGCTTCATGGTCAATATTCTGACCGTACCAAACAAGATGGTGTAGACAAACGCCGTACCTATTACGTGGTGGGGAGGTAAAATTAATTCTTGCTGCTCCAGACTAATGCTTTCTAACTAGAAATTACCAAACACACGAAATACAGATACTGATAAATTGAAAAATATCCAATTGAAGCAATTGTCAATTTTGTGTCAGAATGCACGGTGTTAGCACCTAATGGATATAAATGAATATAAAACAGCATTTTAAAGTGGCACAACACTTGTACTGGAAGCGTTTACGGGAAGGAAAGTGCGAGAAAGAGGTATGAAAATTACCCATAGCTGATTAGAGAGGCAGGACCTGAAACAATATTATGGGACTTTACAATACACTCAGACAGAACAAAACTAATCGGATAGACGTCTTGATCAAAGACCAAAAAACAGAATGTGTTTACTTATCGACATGGCATTCTTTGCAGATTGCAAAGCATCTTTGAAGTTCTTCAAATAAAACTATAAAAATACAAGGGTTTTGAAGTGGGAAATTAAAAACAAATTTAGCACATGGGACATCAATAATTTCAGTCATAGTTGGAGCCCTCGGATTAATTAAGAAAGGATCTGATAGACTGATTGAAGAGATTTTTGGTCGTCTGTGCCTTAGTAAAATGCAAAAAATGTACTCACATTACAGATAACATATTACAGAAATCTTTATCCACGTAAATTTTGCGTGGTCTTAATTTTTTTGGTTTTTTGATTTTTTAACAAAAATGATTAGTATAAAAATTTCATGAAGCCACTTCTGATCTTTGATCTCTGGCTGGGACCCGGAAAGAATTTATATGCAACAAAAACCAAAATAAATAAATAAATAAATAATAATAATAATAATAATAATAATAATAATAATAATAATAATAATAATAATAATAAGCCGTCCTTCAGGAGGGAACCTACCTGAGGTCGAAAAATCTGCCATAGGAACAAACTCCTACACAAAGAATGTATCTTCAGGTCCCCACAACCAGGATAATCCTAATGATGGTCCTGAAAATTCACCAGCTAGATCTACAACCGTATATTTAAAGAAAGAAAAAATAAAATGGTCTCGTGAGGAGTACAAAGTTGTTATGACTGCATTTCATGAAGCGTTACTCAAACCTCAAAAAAACATGACTCGCCAAACATATGACATTTGGCGTGAAAAAGTTGGTCAAGCAAATAGAAAGTATATTGACGAAAATAAATTGGCCAATGTACGTAGGTACATTATTCGTAATAACCGACTGTCAGAGGCTGAGATTCACGAAATTAAAAGAATTGTAACAAGAAGAGTCGAATCAACAAAATATGAAAAGGAACCGGAACCAGAAATAAAAAGTAATAACATCAAACAAATCACAGGTCATAATGTAGAAACCGTGAAACACGCAAATCACTGCGAAGATAATGATGTAAGTCTAAAAGTGCTGGAAAGGTGTGATCTGAGTCTGAGTCAGTTAAAAGACAAAAATAAAATGAGTTCAGAACACATCGAAGATAATTATTTGACGGAAAATAAGAACGATATACAGGAAGCCAAGATAGAAATAAAAATCCAGCTAAGTCAAATACAAAGTATTACAATGGAGGAACGTGAACAGCTCCCAAAATTCCAACCAACAAAACAAAACCTCCGAACTATTAAATTGTACAATGCAGCACTGAAATCAATACTAGATGAAGACCCGAATGCAAATCTTAACGAAGTAATATATGCATCAGCAACAGCAGCAACAAGAAAATTAAACATAAAAATAAAAACAAGGCAGTCACGCAGACGTGAAGATCCACCTTGGAAAAGAAAAATCGAAAAAGAAATCGAACAACTTAGAAGTGAATTATCAATATTGGATGAACTGAGTAGAGGAATAAATGTAAGAACTAGGAAAAGCAGAAGAGCCGTAAAAAAATATAACATCAAGAATGAAAATGACGTCTTATCAAATAAAGAAAAAATAAAGCAAAAAATCCAACTGAAGGCTCAACGAATAAGACGCTATGAAAAAAGAGCAAGATTTTACAGAGAAAACAAGATTTTTCAGACTGATACAAAGAGATTTTACAGGGAAATAGGTAAAAAAAGAATTGAAGTGACAGTACCCCCCAGAATGGAAGAAGTCACACAGTTCTGGGAAAAGATATGGGCTTGCCCTAAAGAACTTAGGAAGGAAGTACATTGGATTACGCAAGAGACAGAACGAATGAAAAATAAACCCGAACAGACATGGTCTGGAATTACAGAAGATGATGTTAAATATGCACTAAAAAAACACACACAATTGGAAATAGATAAAATTCCTAACTTTTGGCTATATTATTTAAGCGCATCACATAAAAAACTAGCCAAAGAACTTCAAGAAATGGTTGACGACCCCACTAAAATTCCTGCATGGTTGACAAAAGGAATTACATTTCTTCTACCCAAGAATGGTGACACAAAAAATCCGAAAAACTACAGACCAATTACATGTCTTCCGACAACATATAAACTATTAACATCTATTTTAACAAAGCAGACATATTTATTCTTAGAAAGAAATGACATGTTACCGCTTGAACAAAAAGGCTGCAAACGTGGCTGTTATGGTTGTAAAGACCAATTGCTGATTAACAAAATGATCCTGGAAAACTGCTACAGTACAAAGAAAAATCTTAGTACAGCCTGGATAGACTATCGAAAGGCATTCGATAGTGTACCACATGACTGGATTTTAAAGACTTTAAATATATACAAGATATCTCCCGTCATCATCAATTTCATCAAACAGTGCATGTCTATATGGAAAACAACCCTTTACCTCAATCATATAAATGGAACCTATAAGTCTGATGAAATAAACATCAAAAGAGGTATATTTCAAGGTGATTCTTTATCTCCCTTACTATTCTGCATATCATTAATAGCACTAACCAGTCAACTTAATAAGACAGAATGTGGTTATAAAATAGGCCAAAAGAAAATAAGCCATCTATTTTACATGGATGACTTAAAGTTATATGCTAAGAATGATAATGAGCTGGAAGGACTTCTGCAAACTGTAAAATGCTTCAGCGAAGACATTGGAATGAAATTTAATTTGAATAAATGTGCTAAAGCTACAGTTTTACGTGGATCAATACAAGAAACATCCTCAATTAGCCTAGACCCTGCTGTAACAATAAAAGAATTGAAACCAGAAGAAGCTTATAAATACCTAGGTGTAAATGAGAGCGAAAACATTCACTATAAAAAAATGAAAGAAATAGTGCGTAAAGAGTACTATAGAAGGCTACGAATGATATTAAAAACTGAATTAAATTCACAGAATAGAGTTATGGCCATTAATAGCCTTGCAATCCCAGTTGTCCAATATAGCTTCAACATCTTAAACTGGACTCTAAACGACATAAGGCGAATGGATGCTAAAACAAGAAAGCTTCTTTCTAAGCATAGGGTGCATCACCCAAAGGCTGATGTAGACCGTCTATACATACCCCGTAAAGAAGGTGGAAGGGGTCTTATTCAGCTGGAATTGTCATACAAGACAACAACTATTGGCATAATAACATACATAGAAACAACAAAGGATTGGATGATACAATTAGTAAGGCAACATGAAGAAAGAAAGAAAAAATATTCAATAATAAAAGAAGACAGTAAATACAAACAAGAATTACAGTTAGTAGATTCTGTAGAAAAGCAAAACAGTAGCCAAGAACCAACTATTGCGGCAAAAAATATGAAAATGAAAGCCAAAGATAAAGCTCTTGAAAAGATGAAACAGCGCTGGCAAGACAAACCTCTGCATGGCCAATATCCAGTACGTGCCAATAAATCCAATGTTGACAAAGTTAATACTCATCGATGGTTACGTGCATCTGGATTAAAGTCTGAAACTGAAGGATTTATACTTGCAGCACAAGACCAAAGTCTTTTCACGAGAAACTTCCAGGCAAATATTATGCATAATAATATGGATCCAAAATGCAGGTTTTGTGATAAACACCAAGAAACAATAGACCACCTAATCTCAGGTTGTTCTGTATTGCCACAAATGAATATAAAAATCGTCACAATAGAGTGGGGTAAATTTAAACTGGACAATGTGCAAACACTATGGAAAATATGTAAACTAACACTAGTACGAATATCAACTAGCACCGGTTACAGAAATAGAAGATGTCAACATTTTATGGGATTACACCATTTATATAGACAAAATATTGAAGCAAATAGGCCGGCCATTATTGTTACATACCAAAAAGAAAAAGACTTGCTTATTAATTGATATGGCTACTCCAGCAGATTGTAATATAGAAACCGAGGAATTCGAAAAATTGTCAAAATATAAAGACCTGGAAATTGAAATAGAAAAAAAAATCTAGAAATTGAAAACAAGTATCATACCAGTGATAGTGGGTGCAGTTGGAATGATACAAAATGGAACAAAAAAGATACATTGAAAGAATCCCAGGAAACCCCAGCTTAAGCGATATACAAAAAATTATCATGATAATTACAGCCCACACACTAATAAGAACATTGTCTATGTAACACTAGAGATGTTAGGGCGATATACAAATCATGAAATGGAGTCATAGCAACGCACCACGGCCTGCTTTAGGTCTTTCTGTAGATTTGGTAGGTAGTGCGGCCATAGCAGAAATCTAATTATAATGAAAAATGACATAATAATAATAATAAACAAAATAATTGATACAACTTTTCTAATATTTTCAACGCATTAGAGTGCGATTTAAGAAAAAGTGTTTTACAGTTAAAGAAGAAAGAAATACTGTCGAATATTGTGGAACATTTTCAAACACTGTTTTTTTCTTTTTCGTTTCTTAAATTGCCCTCTTAACTTAAGTGTTAACAATAATAACAATCAGAAAACGAATAATAATAAAAAAAGAAGAAATAGAATAAGAAAAAGAATCGTTTGAGAAATGATTTTACAACTTTTTGTCTTCCCAAGTGACAATAGACAGAAAAGCTTGCAAAGCAAATGCAGGAAGACGACAGTCCTTTGATAGCGTTACAAACGTCAACTTGCGGGCACCCACTTAAAAGCTTAACAATATTTCAGGTAGATATTGAAGCAGACGTTTCTTGCACTTCCGCCATTTTGCGATTTTTATTGTCTGATTTGCTGAAAGTTGAAATCCGGATTTAGTGAAAAAAGAAAGAAAATGAATAATGCAAACTATTTTGCCATAATAGTAGCGTTAAAACTAACAGCCAAAAATGTCAATGGCCGCTATTTGACAAAAACGAAGGAAATTTTCAGCTTTACTTCAAATAGCATTTATCTAGTAAAAAATATGCCAACCTAGTGATTTTTTTTATTTCAGTATTTAAAGATGAATCGGAATTGGTTATACATTGTGCCTCACGGTAATAGACAACTTTTGATATTTGCAAATTGATAGAAAACGATTCAGAAGATTCACAAAAATACTTATACTGTTAATGTTTAGCATATTTAAATTTGATATGCGTGTGCAAAAAATTATTAAAGATATTAGAGACCATGTTTTAAAAATATAATTTAACCCAAAGCCAGTCAATAAAGCCACGAAAAGTGCGTAGAAAATAATACAAACAAAAATGTAATAAAAAAAGAGGAATACAAATAACAGAAGTTAACAACTGACATTGAACTTTAATTTTTGAACATCAAATTTGGCCGAAAAGCGAGACGCCAGAAGAGAGTTCTACAGAAAAGAAGAGCGAGAGAAGAAACTGTTAGCATACTTATGGTATCATCTAACCTTTTCAACTATAAATTAATGAGACCTTGTCGCCAATATTGTCAGTCAGTTTAGCGCCATACGTGAAACTTGCTTGGACGATCATGTCTCGAAAGAGACATGACTGACTGGGCAGAAAATTATACCGAAGTAGGTTGCCATTGCTTTCTGCGGTAGATTGGTTGACGACCAATGTTATAGAACCCAATCTGTCCTGCTATTTAACCCATAACTGGAAGGAAGAGACGGATTAATACCTTTCCCAAGGGTATTTGCGCGTAAGTGAATACAATGGATTCAACTGGAATTCGAACTCGGCTCCCCGGTACAAGAGTGGTCTCGGAAAAACGCAGTAGCAGTCGAATCTTTTCTTTGACAGTTTAACTGTTTTATATTAAGCATTTCACTTCAAACAAGGCAATAATGCCACTAAGACACAAGGAATACGGAGTGTGATAGCACAATAGAAGTAGATGAAAAGGGCAGTAGATAACGATTAGCACTGCATTTTAGTTTTTGAAGATGAAAGTTGACTTCTTCTATGTGCCCTATCCTTTTAGGACGTAGGCGATCATGACTTTCCATGTCTCCCTATCTCTGGTGACTCTTAGCACGCCTTCCCCTATTGCACCGCGCAACACTCGTCCCGCCATCCACCCACACAGGCCAGTCAAGTACGTTACACGCTGATTTCCTCTGTCTCTCCTTCCCTCTATCTGGCCTGTTAGAATAAGGTTTTCTAAGCCATCCTTCCTTATTGCAGGTCCCAGAAACATCAGCTGTTTCTTCCTGATGCTTAGTATTAATTTCCTTTTCATTTCCCTCCTTTCTAAAACTCCATCATTGCTCACATGCTCGATCCATGATATCCGCAGAATCCTTCTCTAGAACCACATTTCAGTTGTTTCAAGTTTTTCTTTTATGTTCGATGATATTGTCCAGCATTCACTGCCATATTGAAGAACTGACATCCCATAGCAATGCAGTACACTTTTCTTCGTATATAGGTACAATTCCTTCTTCCTTTGTATTGTCCTTTCAGAAAGTATCCTTATCATAAATAGGGCGTTCGTTTTTTCAGTGTCTTTGACGAACCCTCATTGTTTTTGTCCTATCTCTGGTCTGGTTCTGTTTCTCGCTTTATTCATCAGGACTCGGACGATCAGTTTTGTAATGTGGCTCATTAAACTGATTGTCTGTTGGAGTTTGCACTCCTTTGCACCTGGCTTATGAGGCAGGGCTATTAAAATCGACTGTTATAAATTTCATTTATTATTTCTTTATTTTTCTCTAGGCCGAATTCTTCAATGGCTATCAACATCTTTATTACAGGGCTGTCTGGTCCAGATGCTTTATTTCTGTTCAGTTTGGCCATTGCAGCTACCACTTCGGACATTAATATTTTCGATCCGTCCTCATTTTTGTGTATGATCGGTTGCTCTCTCTTATCACGAAATAGATTTTTTATATATTCTTTCAATCCTTAGTTATTTTGCATCCTGTTGAGGAGCAGTTTTTTTGTCCTGTCAATTCTTCTTCTTCTATGTGCTCTGTCCCTTCAGGACGTAGGGGATCATGATTCCCCACGTCTCATGGTTCTCCACGTCTTCTGCATGTCCCAGGAACTTCAGTTCTCTCTTCCTGATGCTCAGCATTCATTTCCTTTTTGTTGCCATTCTTTTTAGCACCTCATCGTTGCTTGCATGCTCAGTCCATGATATCCGCAGCATCCTTCTGTAGAACCACATTTCCATTGCTTCCAGTTTTGTCTTCATTTTCGATTATATTGTCCAGCATTCACTGCCGTATTGAAGAACTGACATCACATAGCAATCCAGCACTCTTTTCTTTGTTTCTAGTGAAATTATCCTGTATGTTAGTACTTTATTCAGCTTTTGCAACGCGTCATTTGTCATTCCAATTCGCCTTTGTATCTCTGTGTTGCACTTTCCATCTCCTGTTAGAAGACTTCCTAGGTATTTAAATTTTTGTACTTGTTTGATTCTGGTATCACCCACCTGTATTTGGCATTTTGGGTTGCACCTTTTGCTGATGACCATGCATTCAGTTTTCTTAAAGTTTATTTGTAGCCCTTTTTTCACTCTCCAACGCTACCTTCTGTAGGAGGTCTTGTAGTTTTCTTTCCGTGTCTGCAATCAGCACTGTATCATCTGCATAATTTATGTTATTCAAGTTGTGGCCTCCAATGACAAATCATGGCTTGTCATCTATGTTCCTGTGCTTAAATTTATCAATTTTAGGGACCATCGAAGAAAATTCATCAGAATCATGAAAATATTTATAGAAAGGCATAATTAGGTATGTTACTTGCTCCTTCCTCTCCTGTATTTTTTTCAGTGTGTCCTGTGACCAGATCCAGATAAACATTTAGGCTAGAATAGACTGCAACTTAGAGCCTCTCAATCTATTATAAAACAATTATTTTAATCTTCTAGGTGTTATAGCTAGATGTTAGATGTTATAGATTTGTAAACTGAAATGATATAAATAATACAAACTCATATTTATATAATTTTGCAGAAAGCAAAACAAAGAAAGAATCATTTAGATTGTGTCTTGTCATTTGATTTTAGTTTAGGATGCTTTTAATTTAGAAGAAAATTTTGATAAAGGCGTGACTTTTGCTTACGAATTGTTTTAACTTCTAATAGTCTCATAAACTGAAAAGATGTCACTACAACAAACTCAAGGAAAATAATTTTTTAGTTTGCCATTGTGTTTCAAGTAGATAACATGTTTGATTTTAGTTCAGAATGATTAATAAATCTCAATTTTTTTATAAAGCAATGATTTTAATTTTCTAGATGTTTCTAACTTCTGAACAGTTTCATAAACTGAGATAATGTCAGTATGGAAAACTCATTTATTTGGATTGTCTTATTATTATGTTGCTGGCTATAAATATCTGTTTTTGTTTGTTCTTTTTTCTTTTTTAATTACTACAGTCATGTTGAGAGATGTGCGTTGTGGTGCAGTGATTGTCGGCTCGGAAAAAGAAATTAGGGAGCCGAGTTCAAGTTCCAGCTGAATTCGTTACTTTAACTTACGCGCAAATACCATTTGGAGAGGTATTAATCTGTCGTTTTTCTCTCCAGATATAGCTTAAAAAGCACTACAGACTGAGTTTATAGCTTTGACTGACAAGCAGTCCTCCGCAATACTACGTACGTCACTTAAATGACTGTGTAAAAGTATGTGCGAATTTGATTTTTATAAATTGTTAAAGAGTGGTATTTATATTTTTTCTATTCACAAACAAAATATCGCTACTCTTGTTTATTTAAAAAATTAAATGGGCTTACTTCAAGCAATGTAAATGACGCTAAAATATATCACGAGTAAAACTGTTCATATGTGGCACGGGAGAATTAGAGGAACCCACAATTTCATTCCGTAGAACCCCTATCCCCCACCAATATCATTATTTGCATCTGCCTGAGAGTATTAAATTATTCAACCTATCTTCCTTCATAAAATACCCAAGAAAGTTTCATTTTTCTATCGAAATTTTCACAAACTTCTAATTAGAAGTGAAGTATTCTTCATCCGAATTTCCCACATCCGAAAGTTATTCAGGTGCTGATAAGAATTGCCACAAATAAAAAAAAATTCAGATGTTTACGTGGGCAGGGTATTGCACGTGCTTTCACATGTTGGATATAGAAAAAAGTGAAAATAGAAATCTTTAGTTGTCATGCATTTCGATGGTTAGGGCTTACTCAAACAGGGTTTGTTGACGTTGTTATGACTACACATGCGCATGAACGAGAGACACTGGTAGTTTCCAAATTTTTTAAAGAATGGTTTGAATTTTTTTTTTTTTACTCTAGACAAGTTCATGTGATGCGCAGATTTTGTAAGTGACTTTATCTACCATGGGTAAGGGTTCCTCAGCCCAGCTGTTTAGCATACATAGCGATCATCAAAACAACACAGTTGTTTCATGCTCAGTAAAGATATTATCCAACATGCGAAAAAATACTACATTTATATATTCTATGTATGTACTGATTTACATATATATATATATATATATATATATATATTAATAAATATGCACATTATCTTACGTCTATGGCACGACACGGGGTTTCATGTGTCATGCAATCATCAGTTACATATTTCAAACTGACACTCTAATAGATTAGAATTTAGGTTCACTCGAAGTGCATGGGAGTTAAATCTTATAAAGTTAAGTTACTGCTTTTTTAATGACAAGATTAAAAATTTAAATATTCTACGGGTACATGTGGATAATCATGTAAAAAGTAAGCTTTTGAGGCTAACCACGAGTCGACCCATTTTTGGGCGTTTTCACAAGAATGAAAGTGCCGATCAGCCAAGCTATGTGCCAGAGATCGAAACAAGTTATAATCAGACGGGGCAATATCAGGTGGGCACGGCGGATGTGGTAGGACTTCCTGTTTAAGCGTTTTCTAGTAGGTTTTTACATGTTTTGCAACAAGTGGCCTAGCTTTGTTGTTACTCTGCTCGTAGAGCGGCCATTTTTCTTCAATACTCGGCTCAGACGCATTAATTGTAGTCGATAGCGATCTTCTTTGATGGTTTCGGTTGGTTTGAACAGCATATAATAAACTACGTTCAGCTGATCCTAACAAATGCTGAACAGAAGCTTCGAACCCTGGATATTCAGCTTTGCCACCAACGATCTTCTATGTTTAAGGTTATCATAGGGTGTCCACTTTTCATTGCCGGTGACGATACGATGCAAAAATCTTTCTTTTTCTGCCACTGAAGCATATGCTCACACGTGACAAGACGCCGTAGACCTCTCTCGGCTTCCATTCGTACAGTTCCCAATATCCTTGCTTGAATCATTCCGAATGCTTTTAAATGTTTCGGAACTGTTGTGTGGCCGCCCTTTAATGATTAAGCTAAAACTGATATTAGTCTTCATGAAGTAATGTCTACAGATATTTGCATTGAAATTTTCTTTCGGTACGCAAGAGCGTATTAATTATTTTTGAAGCGTCTAAACTAATCTCTGCATGTTTTTCCGACTAAGAATGGTCGCCGTAAGGCTAAACAAGAATTCTGTGTGCCTCACTAGAAATTTCTTTTGCATAAAGTAGTTCAGCAAAATTCTACGCAGATACATTTTATTTGGTATGAAATCTGATCTATTTAACGCTATGAAAAACAGAGTTGTTCACATTTCGGCGAAATGACAATCTGACTTTCAATCTTGCTTATAGAGCTGCCTTTTAGATGCGTTACCATCCGAAATTACATGCACGCAGTACTGTGAACGCCATCTGTTGAACACCCGCAAGAATCCAAAATCCTTGTATTTTCTGCACTCTAACAATTAATTCATATCTTTTTGCTTCTTCTAATGACTTCTCCCATTTACTTTCTTTTATCTTCTAATGTTTCTTCATTCGTTCCCGTACGATTACCAAAGTTAAGCACCGCTGAGCCTAGTTGGATGATGGCTTGGGAGACAGTCACAACGCAACAGACTATACATCCCTTTATTAAACCTGAGATTAATAAAATGCTTAGAGATGAAATAATTAAGGAAATCACGTCTCCTAACCTAGCTCAAATTTAAACTTAAGGATTACGAACGGCATGCAAAGAGATTATTTGTGGATTTTAGTAGAACTATTAATAGATCCACTTCACTCGATGTTTACCCGCCCTTACCACAAACTGACAATCTGGTTTCAGAAATGTCTAAATATAAAACTTATCATTTTGAATATTAATAGCGCATGTCACCAGGGAAAGACAAGCTGTACACCGGGTTTGAAGGTATTGGAAAACTATACTAATTTTGTCGTATTTAATTTCTAGTTACTAACGAGGTATCTTGCTTCCAATGCCTCATGGACGACATTACGAGGAATAATTTGCACAGAACATATGTTTATGAATATCATAGTTGTAGCTAGTAATACCCAAGAAGAGAACAATAAAAATTATCGAAATTTCTTGATGTAACCAAACTATATTATCTTACTTTTAACGACAAAAAATAATCCTTAACAGTTACTTCTGTTAATTTTCTTGGCTACACCATAATTCAGGGTATACTTGAATCTGATGCTGACCGACTACGTCCAATTAAAGAGTTACTAAGAGTCTAAAGATAAAGTTGCTCTGTGTAGGGCCATTGGTTTGTTTGTTTGTTTTTTTGCAATATATATATATAAAATTTTTCAAATAAGATCTAACTGTAAAATATAGCTGTCTAGTTACCTTTAAATCGCGTCCGTGGAAGCATTCTGAAAACTAAAAGGACTCGAAAATTCCTTACTTCACGTAACTGAAGAAAACGTCCCGCTAACAGACGAAACGGACGTTTCTGATACGGCCATTGCCGCTGCTTTGAATGAGGCCAGCTTCAGCTATTCTCGAAGCTAAAAAAAAGGTGAACCTTCTATTTATCTAGTTTTCACATTAGCATCTTTACAGAGTTACAGTCGATGAAGTTCATATTTAATACTGAGATTGCTAAAAAATTTAAAACGATAAAATCCAGAGATGGAGAATAGAACTATAATTATGAAATTACTTATACACCAGGGAATATATACCTGCTGATAAACACTCACGGGCTTATTGTGAATGGAAATAATTCTTTTCTTTATTTCTAACGATATTTCTTTATTTCTGTATATTTGCTCAGCATTTTTGTTATCCCAATACAGATTTCGATTTCAGTGTCGCAGTTTCTGAGATGTTTAAATTCTTTTACATGTTTTTAATCTCCAGTTGGTAAGGTACCTGCAAATTCCATATTCTGAATCTATCAGATAACATCTCTCCATTCTAAATATTTGGCACCTGAGTTTTAGCGGCAGTTTTAGTAAATGAATGCAGTCAAAGTTCTTAGTCGACAAATCCATTCTGTTATGGAAGATAATTTCCTGTGCTCCGCGTCAGTATCTCCAGACGTTCGACCCACATCAACGACCTAATCGTGCGACACGAAGTACAGCCATAGGGAAAGTATGAATGTCGACTGAAAAAGTTCATTAGCTGACTATAAACAAATGATACTACTGTGATATATTACATGCATTATGAATAAGTGCTTTCTTATTTCTTATGCAAACCGATATCTTAATATTCAAAGAAGACTTCAGATGTAATCAGCATAGACTTTATGGGAACTCTTTCTTGTATCTCTCAGAACAGGTATATTGTAATACATTACCATGAACAGTAGAGATACTTGACAAGTACATCCGGCCGTGGTTGGGGTTAACAAAAGACAAAGGTGGTTGACAGATATATCCGGCCAGTGATGATTTCAAAAAAGCGACAACCCGAAAAAGCAAAAATGCGTGGGAGTTTTGTGGCTATGTAAAAATTTGTGCTTTTTGATGAATAGAAAGAGAACTCCCGTAGGCTTCCGACAGCCCATTCGTGCCCGTGACTCTCTCTCTGGCTACAAGCGTCACTGACAAAGAATAAAAAATATATTTTTATATATACGTGTTATTCGTTGTTTGTCCAGATCCAGCTCCGTAATATACTACAGTATGTTAATGTTAATAGATGAGCATTCTCAATTTCCTTTTAGTTTTGTTTGCTCCAATATGAAAACTAGTGTAATAATTAAATAACTTGTCTCAGATTTTTCCCGTGTAAGGAACTGCTTCCTACATTCATTATGATCGCAGTTCTTAGTTTCTAACTAAGGGACCGCGTGGGTACTTCCGTAATTTTGCTAAAGCTACGAGTCCAACAACCGCCAAAGGAATGGTCAATATGAACGACACAATGTAACTATCTGAAAGCGTCTCATATTGGCCTTGGCTACGATAAACCTACGGGAATTTCAGTCGGATGTTGCAGCACTGCATACCGTAAGATTTTCATTCTTTACCGCGAAGAACACTATACACCAAGAAGGAATATTTTCATATGAACGCTGGTCACCTAGCAGCCATTCCTTGCTAAATTGCTAGCAGCCTCTGGTCTATAATGTCAGTACTTATATACGAACCTATAGTCGACGAGGTTCAGCAGTTAGAAGCCAACCCCAACCTACCGATGTAAGGTTTCATGACGGACGCGATTCCACAGTATCTAACATGACCGAGTTGTATTTGGGGAAAAATACGATCGGGGTAACCCAAAATTAGAGAACAAAAAACTTTCGTGGAAAAGATCCCTAAAAAGCATAAATTCGTAAACGACATTGTTCTCTGCAGTATATATATATATATATATATATATATATATATATATATATATATATTAGTCATCCCCATACAAGCATGTTTCGCTATATCACAGCTCATCAGTGCTTCTTGCCGGGATCGAAACTCGACAGTTTTGGTGTCAGTCGGATTCGCTACGAACTAAACCTTAGGCGCATGGAATCACAGAAGGGGACATTTTAACGCGTTGTATATAAGCATTGTACAGTCACGCCAGTCACCGAAAGAACTCAATTTATTCATAAAGAATAATATATATATATATATATATATATATATATATATATATATATAATTATGAATTAAAAGTACATTGCGACACATGCTATATATATATTCTTAAAAATGGTTTTCTTAAAAATTACAGACAAGGCATTATTATTACGTTTTTTTATATAATTTTTCATGTGTAAAACAAGGTTTTTTTTCCGGAATGTTGTAGTAATACGTTCCTTATTGTTTCCATCATGCTTAAGGATTGTGAGGGATTTTATTACTAACACCATTTTGTTTAGTGTCTTGTAAATAGTATTTTCCATTATATAAATATTTATTTGGGTTTTTCATTTTTAAACTTGTTATTCACCACGCTTTAAAGAAAGAAGTGTACATATGGGACGGATTTGTTTTTCACAGGGTCTTTGACGTGCTTGTGGCAGGAATGATGATTTGGATTGTAGTGTTTTTGGGCTGGAAGCGTTGCCCCACTCGCCGATCCAAGCAGATCGGCGAGTGTGGCTAGCTGGATTATCTGGAGACAGTTGAAGACCAGCCTACCCTAATCCCTATTTTTGGTCTTGTGCTATATTTTGTGTATTTATTTAGGTTTTTTTTCTTTTTTTTAACACAAAAATGAATAATACTTGGTCTTAGCCCGGTCGTGGATCAATCTCTTTAAATTCTTCGTCAATGTACTTTAGTCGTGTTCCTTACTATACTGGGATATATAATGAGTAGACTATCATAGGTAAAAAGATAGATAATGAGAAATCAGTGAAATCTAAGTCGGGATTGTTTACTTAGTCTCTGTCTTAAAATGTATAAATTTATGGCTTGGAGATGAAGCCAGTACTTGATCGTTTCTAATCAATAATCAGACTTAAATTGCTTCCATTACGTTTTCCTTTATTTTTTTCATAAAAAACATTATTTACAAATAAGACGTTTTGATCGAATGTCAGAAAACACAAAAATGTTATTGACAGATTCTGTTATTCTAATTAAACAACAGCACTCTAATTTCATCTCGTCAATATCACAAAGTGAAAATAATTTTGATTGGTTTCATCAGCATTTACGATAGCGTTCTTCTGCGAAATTCTGAATAAAGTGCTTTTATTGTTCTCTATCTTTTCAAATTATTGCCTACGTTTTGAGTGAGTGCTTTTTTCACATTATATTCATACCAATATCTTCATTAATTGACTATTTATTTTAAATATTTTTATATTATTGTAATTGATATGTCCCGGAAAGATTACATATATATATATATATATATATATATATATATATATATATATATAATCATTCGAGGTAGTTAAGTCGTTAAGGCAAAGGTAACCGGGTAGAACAACCTAGACGTAATGTACGGTATTCGTCGTATGCAGTATCATGAGACGTAGGCGTAGTCAGTAGTTGTAGATCTTTAGTCGAAGACCTGAAGACCAATACATCTCTGGATCAATATTTATTGTACACAGAAGTACAAATGCGGCACAAGGCCTAATATGTCGATGCGATAGCTGGTCATCATCTGTCCTAATTCAACTTAGCTATTCACTTTCGTCGACCCTGGCACACTACAATAAAATCTTACACCATAATACCACAGTTTTACTTACCCTTATTACTACGTCCACCATAATACCTCAGATATTTTATGAAGTCCGACTTAACTCCCATATGTACAATTCTGTGTATAGGGCGAGGACAGAAAATAACAGCATTTAAAAATGTCCCTAATGAATATGTATAATTACAAAACATTTACAAGAAATAAACAAAATCATATTAGTAATTAGGGAGGGTCAAATTCTGTTTTTTCTTAATAGACCGATTATTGTCGGCCATTTTAAAATTTTATGCACCCGCACCAATATATATATATATATATATATATATATATATTCCTTAACTAAATCAAATGTAAAAAGAGTGGTGGAAATAAAAGAAATAAAATACACAAATTAACCTGGAAATGTAAAAATTAAATTAAGACAAGAAAATGGTTTTACAATACAAAAATCCACCCTGAAAGGCCTAAGAAAATAACATTAAGAAAAAAAAAGAATAAAAATAAATTTAGTCTAAAACGGCAGACAAATTGAAAAGTAAAAAGAAACAAACGGCAAAAAAGAGGTTTAATTGAATTAAACTTTAAATAAAACGAAAAAGAATTGGGAAACAAAACTCGTAAAAAACTTCAAAAGGTTACAATAAAAGTAATAAAACAGAAAATTTAAGGAACCTTAATAAAATAAAATAAAAAATGAAACAAAAATTCAAAGAGATTGCCTAATAAGCCACTTCCGTAAAATAAAAAAATCGGAGGAAGGGCTAGAAAGAAAGATTCACAGGAAGAAAAAGAACATCAAATAAAGTCCATTTCTTGTCACAAAATAAAATTAAAGACACTAGTTAAAATGTCTTAAACAAAAATAAATATAGCGCTCAAGGCCAGACATATACTGAACAAAAATGAAAACAAAAATCAAAGGACACGGTAAAACACAAACAAATATGGCGGCCAAAGCAAAAAAAAAAAAGAAGAGAAACGAATAGAACAAAACAATAAAGTTCAAAACAAATAAAAATAAATTACAATGAAAAGGTCTTTCTGTAAAAAAATAGTGAGTGTCAAAAAGAGAGATCAAAACTGGTCTGTAAAAAAAGTCAGACACTGGACAAAATAGAGCGCCCAATTTCTGGATATCCTCGCCTTAGTCTATATTTATGGCTGACACCAGCCAATCACATTCCAGTGAGGAGGAACCAAAGTGTATACATATTCATTATCTATTCATTACATCAGTAATGATTTGTCTGTTACAAGTCAACCATCCGTCCGTGCATGGAGTACTGCTGCCATTTATGGTCAGGTGCCCCTGCCGTTCTCCTCAGTGTTCTTGACAAGCTCCGAAGGAGAGTCTGTAATGTGATAGGTACTGATCTGGCGACTCGACTGCAGCCACTTTCCCATCGTCGAAATGTGGCCTCCCTCTGTCTCTTCTACAAATACTTTCATGGCTTCTGCTCGGACGAGCTTAAGTCACTGATGTCTCCTCAACAGGTGTTTACTCGTGCAACCAGACTGGCAACTGGGTCCCACCCATTCACAGTCAGGTTAGCCAAATGCAGACGACAATTCTACTCCTGCAGCTTCTTCTCTCGCACTTCCCGCCTGTGGAACTCGCTCCCGTATTCTTGCTTTCCTGACGGCTACAACCTCCAGAAATTTAAATGCAAAGTCAATACTCATCTACTAACCACTGGACTCTAGCTCTCTCCCCACCCCTGTATAACCTTCCCTTTCTCTCCACCTATGTATCTGTCATCGCACCTGCTTTCTATTGTTCCTTTCTAACTAGTTTGTACTCCTCACTCTTTTCTAATTAATCTTTTTACATTTATGTAACCCCCTGAACATCAGTGGCGTTTTCGCCTTGCTCGGGGTGAAATGATTAAAAAAAAAAATACAAATTTTACTAATCAACCGATAGCTGTGGAGTTGATTTTCTAATCGTTGTTTAGATGTGACACAAGACCGAAAGTATGGGGTACCTGGAGAAGATCGGACACATTCATTACTCACTTGTAAAATTTTCTAGTTAGACAAGCTTGCTAAAAATTACACTACGTCGAGGTGCTTAAATCAACCCATAACCGGGTAGGGTGAGACATAGATTAATCACTTTCCCAAGGATATTTGCGAGTAACTGCGTATAATGAACTGGAATTTCTTCGATTAACAATTCTGAGCAGTTTTCTGTTACAACACAAGGACATCTGACTTTTCAGTACTCGCTATTCACAAGCGGTAACCAATCTAGACACTAACCAGGCTCGATTTTGCTTCAGTGATCATATGGATCCAGTGTTCGAAATCGTTGCCGCCGTAAGTTTCCGTATGTTGATTTCTTTGGCATAGAAACAGATGATCAGGAATTGCAACTATGTTTTTCTAGTGTTAAATTATAAGTGTTTATTTTGTTTCCATTTTCTCCTAAACGTTGTCGTAGCTCACATTTGCGGTTCACGCTATTCTTCACATCCTACTGTTACTTCAAGTCTTTTCTTCGTATGATAATTTCCAGTATTTCCTTCCATACGTGAGGATTGATATGACATAACTGTTAAGTATTTATTAGCTTCAAACGATTCTTTCTGTGGCTTATGTAAGGCATCTTTTGTTATCGCAATGAGCCTTTCGACGACAGTTTAACGATTGTCATCTTCAGATGCAATCCAAAATAATAAAAAAAAAACGAAAACGTCAAACAAGATCTAATCACAAATGAATCTACGACTGCTGAAGAAACAATGAGTAATTTTCTCTAAAACTTCGTCGTTCCTCTCACATTCGTTCCGACAGCCTAAGACAAATAAAGACCAGTCATGACCGGTTTTGAACCTGTCCACAGCGGTGGATAGTTAATGTTTGACCAGTACCTGGGTGTACACGCTCAGGTTCCCCACGTTAAAAAAGACCTTGTGTCACATCTCTCTCAAGTGGGCAAGAAGGGTAAATATGGCAGTATTCTCACTCTTGTTCTGTAGAAACACATTTCTGTTCCCTATATTTTATTCTTCAATTCACTACGCTATAAAATGGCTGAATATAAAAGTTCATTATTCTTTTTTTTCTCTCTAACAATATTTTTCTGTTTCTATCCCAATGCAGATTCAGAATTCAGTGTTGCATTATCCAAGATAATTAAATTATTTTGTTTGTTATCTCCTGTTTTGCAAATTTCATATTCTGGATCAGCATCTACTGTCATTTCCCCATCTGTCATATTTTATCTCCAGAGTTGCTGTACCAGTTTTCGTAAATGAATATATTACATACGATTTCCCAATGTATTTGCGCAAAGCTCTTTTCTTAGTCAATAAATTTATCCTGTTAAAGAAGATCATTCCCTGTGCTACGCGTCAGTATCTCCAGATGTCTGACCCACATCAACGAGCTAATCGTGCGACACAAAGTATCGCCATAGAAAACTTATGATTGTGGGTTGAAATGTTTATTGGCTGACTATGAACGAAGGATGCTTGTACTTTGAACTTTTGCATGCATGCATTTCTACTCTTCTTATTAAGAATGTTTTTTTCTTTCATGCAACCTGATATCTTACATTACAAAAAAAGAATACAAATGTAACCAATTTCAATTTCTCTTTAACATTTGACATCGTGTTATTATCATATACGCACAGTAAAATGAATTACCCTTGTGTAGAAGTCAAATAACCTACCTTTCAACATGGTGGTCCCCTTTTTTTCTCCCTGTAAGAAGGTGAACATTCAAGAGTGTGAGACTCACCTTCCAGATGTGTCCAACTAGTTGGCAGATAAAAATAAACAGAGTTGTAACTGAGTACATGTCCCTATGTGGCCCAAAGATGAATGATGGATATTGTGCTCAATATTTGTGGAGCTCAATGTACACACTAAAATTATCAGCCAATCCATGTTTACAGAATAGACTTGCTTGTAACAGAATGGAATCTCCCAGGTTATTATTTAAAACACCTACCAATTTTCCCTGGTGGTTTTTTTTTGGTCAGTTAGACCCGACGTCTATTCTAGTTGATTACTGGTTGGGTGTTCTATAAGATTCTTACACCTTTAAGGTCATTCATGGTCGTTACATTTGGGAATAAGGATTCAGTTTCATCAGCAGTGCGAAAATAAGCATTATAATCTAGGAGAGGAAAAGTGGAGCTTGAATTTAGCCTATGGTTTAGGTGCCCTGCAACTGCTACAATCTAGGAAAAATTTGATCTTGTTCACCACGCGCTGATGGATGACAGGTGATTGGCTATTAATCAAACTGCCATTGTTATTAGCATATACCATGAAAGAATATTCTGAACAATGAAGTTGGTATGAAAAAGGTTCCTGCTCGGCGGGTGTCACGTCTAATGAGATTTAATTAAAAGCGCACTAGTTTGATCACATCACGAGAAAATATGACAATTTAAAGATAAGTGGTTTTATTGAACACTTTTTTAACCCAAGAGGAGATTGGGATTCATCACTTTGAACCAGAGCCAAAGAAACGATACATGCAGTGGAAAAAGTCCCTCTTCACCTGTTTAAAGAAAAGTAACTTTGTTTCATCTTCAAGGAAATCTATGGCATTAGTTTTTTTTTAATTAAAAAGGGGAACACTATCAATAGAATCTCATGCTAACTCTCTGAGTTAGCAGTAAGAAATAATATCAAGACCAAACATGAGAAACTGACAAAAGGGGTTTGTTTCAGTAAGAAAATACTACAGTCGTAGGCTTCAATGGCTGTTGTCCGTAACTCTGGATTTGAACTGGATGACCACCTTCCTGTTTCTTTTGATTTGGCCCTATCTGTATATCATATGTTCCCTAACACAAATGAATCCTTCGGTGGAAACCAGTATCACAATAATGAAGTTATAAAAATCTGCTTAGGCTGACAAAGCAAATCTTGCTGCTGAGCTTCAAAAGGACCACCAATCTGTGGTGGTAAGAAATGGCTCGAAAATTTTAATGCTTTCAAAACAAAACTATTATCTGTTACACATCACAGACAATCGCTCCTACTCCCCATTAGTATGGATCAGGCTAGTCTCCCTGAAAGCAAAACACTGCGCCTCCTGGACTTAACTCTCTCAGCAGACTTCAAGTGGAGTGGCTAAATCTGCTGCTAAGAAGTCTGGTTCACTGTGTAGGACCAGGAAGTTTTTCCCGTCTGAATCCATCCTGCACATATATAAATCTACCATCCGCCCGTCTATTGAATACTGCTGCAACATCAGTTCGGATGCCCCTACTATTCACCTCGGGGTTCTTGACAAGATCCAACGGAGAATAATGTGATCGATCCCGACTTGGCATCTCGGCTGCAGTCGCTCTCTCACCAGCGTGACGTGGCTTCCCTGTGTCGATTTTACAAATACTTTAACGGCTTTTGCTCCAATGAACTTAGTGCCCACTAGGTATGAATTTACTCGAGCTATTATACTAGCAACTAGGTCACACCCGTTTACTGTCAAATTGATAAAATGTGACAGCAATTTCTGCTCCATATGTGACACCCTGCACGCCGGACGGCCACCCTCAGGTCAGATCCTGGTCGAAACGGCACTAGATGTGACGCCTAAGGCTGGGCTGGCCATCTGTCCAATGTGACGCTCATTCTTGCTGACGGTCGTGACGATCCCTGTTGTGACACTGCCACCCGGTCGTAAAGATCTTGTCCGAAGGTGTCGCCACAAAAGCTGGGTTACAGGCAGGACGTCCTTTGCAATAACAAGACACTGTCCCACGTTGTGAGTAGATCCCAGAGGTCTCGTTTTGCAATCTTAATAGTCGTCCCTTTTAGCCAGTCCGGGCACTGGTGTACACTTGTGGTTTGGAAAATAAAAAATAAACACGGCACCAAAAAAAAAAAATTAATAAAATAAATGAACAAGCCAAAAATGATATTTACAACGGAGAGAGAAAGTTTACCAAAAGCATCATAGCTTCCAATCGTCAAAGGAGATGTTTTGTCTAAGTTTCGTTAGCGTTGAAATAAACAGATCTCTTCAAAGCCTCTTCTCGTATTTCATTAAAGTCTTTTCATTCTCTACAATCAGGTTTGTCAATTTTCTATGTAACTTCTAAAACAGCAAAGTTCTTTCGGGTCCAGAGTGTGGGGGTGTTGACGGCGGTGGCGCTCTGCCCGAAATCTGAGCTAACTCGCTCCCCAATTCACAAACTGAACTTTTCGTGTCGAGCATCTATTTCTATAACCAATTTCGATCCTCTCTGGGGATCCGACCGGCTCACAGTCTTTGGCCAATGAAAATCGGTCTCCGCCCACTCGATTTGCAGAGGTTTTTATCTCAACGAATGAGATTTTTCCAACTCATATCGGAGCTTAATTCGTTTAAGGTTTATCACGTACTGCTGTGTTCACCAGCGTCCTTGGCTTTCGTGTGACCTTATCAAATCACTCTGACACTTGTTTTGTCTACACGTTTTCAGATTGGCGGAATCAACATTTTAACTCCAGTAGAAGAGAAACTTTTATAAAAGCAGGAAAGACGAGAAATGTGTATATTTCCAAAATAACTTTATGCCCCCGGCTTTTAGAAGTACTTGACAAATAATAAAATCATTATTTTTTCCTAAGCTCACATCGCGTGACGCAATGAAACTCTAATAACATTGCCAGTATCGATTTCTCTCACCGTTGTTTTAAACCAACCAAAGGAAAGTATCCCCGCGGGAGAAGGGAAAGTATCACCGTGGGAGATAATGTCACACATATCTTCTTTTCTCTCACTTTCCGCCCGTGTAATTCCCTTCCGTATACTTGCTTGCTCGACAGCTACAATCTCCAAAAATTCAAATGAAATTGTCATCTCCAATCTCACTGACTTGCATCCTTTCTCTTAAGCTCTTTTCTCCATCCACTCCACCCCCATCTCACCAGTATTCTCAACCTTCTATTACTCTCTTCCTGACACCCCCTATAACCTGCACCTCTTTCTCATCGCTTTTCCCTCTTTTTGTAACCCGCTGCGCACTAGTGGCAGTAAGACTACCTTGCTTTGGGTGAAATGATTACAAAAAGAATAATTGCTTCTTTATATCATTTATTTTGTTGGGATATAAAGAAATGTTATAAATGCGCACTAGTGGCAGTAAGACTACCTTGCTTTGGGTGAAATGATTTCAAAAAGAATAATTGCTTCTTTATATCATTTATTTTGTTGGGATATAAAGAAATGTTATAATTGCTTCTGTTGGCATTTTTTAACCACACTGAAAGTTTCTTCACAAGCTGGACCTAAGTATTTCAATAATAATAAAGGAAGTGTGTGGGTCACAAGGGGGAAGATGTTGAAACTAAAACCTCATATTTAATAATATTACATAAGAATACCTTTGTCAGACTATGAACTATGCAGGCGATTTTCGTACGTGACAAAATTTCTCGATTTTGGTTAATGGATATATATATATATATATATATATATATATATATATATATGTATGTATATTCACGCACATTCGAATTTAATATAACTAAACTGTTTAATTTCGAAGGCACCCCAAGTACATTGAAAGGGTAGCAAAATGTTTCCCTTAGCAGTTTGCTTATTGAGAGCTTCAGGCATCAGAAATTGGTCCTGGCTCTCAGCTTTTACGATATTAGCAAGGTTAATGCCTGAGGCTATTATATTTTTAGAATTGACTATGTCAATGAACGATTGGGGATAATGATTCGATCGTTATTACAATAAAAAGATATTACAAAAGAAATCCAGATTTGAAGAAACGAGATAACTGTCACGTTTAATAAACAAAACCAGGATGAAGGCATTAGAATTCTGGAAGCACAAAAAAATAAAAAATAAGAAACAAGTTTATGTGAACAAGGATAATTTAGTTGAAATATCTCGTTACCTTTACACATTTTCCAAACAAGTTTCGAGAATATATATATATATATTATTATTATTATTATTATTATTATTATTATTATTTAATTCATAATTATATATATATATAATTATGAATTAAATGTGCATTGCGACACGGAAATTTCTGTTTCGATATAGAATCTCGTCATCAGGCAATGTTGGACTTTTGTTGGCCAACATTGTCTGATGACGAGATTCTATCTCGAAACAGAAATTTACGTGTCGCAATGCACATTTAATTCATAATTATATATCCTGGTTTTGTTTATTGATTCCAATACATATTTGACAGAGCGGTTGAGAATTAAGATACATTTTGTAATTTCTGCCAAACTAACATTAGAATTGTGTCTATATATAGACACATTATCGAATATGTATATTGTTAATCACTCTTGTGACTTCAGTTTAACTCAGCACCGTCTGTCTGTCTGTCAGCTTATGTTAACAATTGTAAAAAAAAAAAGCGGTTGATTTGTATCGATTTCATTGTTAAACTCTGAGATCCGAAAATATATTGGGATGACCAAAGCTGCATTCCAAACATAAGGAGCGTATGAAGACTAATTTCGATAGAAACAAAGTAAAAAGTATTGAAAGTTTACGTGATATATGTATTCCTCTATGGTTACGAATACTTGACAATCTTCTCAAAGATGAAGACGAAACTTGAAGCAACAGAAATGTCGTTCCACAGAATTATACAAAACATACCATGGACCGAATGTGTTGACAAAGACGACGTTTTGAAGTAATTGTAAACAAAAAGGAAACTCACACTTATCACCAGGAAGGAACAGCTGAAATTTCTGCACCAAGAAATGAGGAAGGAGGGCTTGGAAAATCTGATACTCACAGGACAGGTTAAGAGAAAGAGGGACAAAGGAGAGCAACGCGTAATTGTTGTGGGGCGTTACCCACTTAACTATGGACTCTTCCTACCAGCAATATTAATTGAGAGTTAATCACTCTCGTGGCTTCAGTTTAACTCAGCACCGCCCGTCTGTCTGTTAGCTTATGTTAACTCCGTTCTCTTGTATTCGTTTTTGACTTAATATATGTGTTAACCATAACACCGTGTTTTGAGTTATCCTTTCGTGGTCCCATCACCGGTCCACATCAACTGGCGACGAGGATTTCGAATATCAAGGAAATACGAGTTCATAAAAAGAATACCCCACTAGCAAACGGGAACTTCGAAAAGCTAAAAAGCAGTGTAAGATCCACAGCAACGAACAAAGATTCGAGCTAGGGTACTAGCAGTGACTGACCAAGTGATAACCCCACCTCACATTAAATCTGTCGACAAACTTCGACGTAGCAAAAAATAGCCCATCTAAAGCAACCGGCAACAGTTTCTAAAATGAGAAAAATAAAAAACAAAACAACTCCGAACGAATTCAAATCAAAACTCCACATCAGGAAATAAGCTACAAGTCGCTTCTAAAGTTTTGGCGACGTAAAAAAATAAGTGAGGGAAACTTCAATAATTATGTGTCGCAGGAAAAATCTTCCACAAGCTCGGAACAACGTTATTACAAAAAAAACAAAAAAAATCTGTAAGTAGATTTTTTGTGGTCTATCTTCTTTTGCGTACGTCTTACAAAGACTGTAACTACAGTTTGTTTGTTTTTTTTGTTCTGCGTTTTTTCACTTAAAAATTGGTCGTTTTAGTTTGAAAAAGAAAACAATGTAAGATTTTCAAAGAGTAATAATCCAATTGATGAAAGCTCAGTTAGATTATCAGCAAAAAAGTGACGAACGACAGTGGAATACCAAAGAGCGGTTACTTCTACAACAACAACAACAACAACAACAACAACAACTGTTTATGGAACTTCATAAACAGAAGAAAGATTCCCAAGGGCAAAATTTAAAAAAGCGAGGAACGTCAGAGTCAAATGGAAGAATTATTTTCACAAATCATTAAATGGCAAACAAACATCTGAGAACGATACTGCATTTTCCCAGGGCACTATCTGGAGTACCATGAAAACTTTCGAATATATACCCGAAGATGAATAAACTTTCGATGCTCTCTATAGGTGGTACAAAGATTTATTCAACGTTGATTGCAAAGAATGGTCAAACTCAAATAAAATTCGGTTATTACTAAGAAAATTGAATGCCGCAGAACACAGTAGGTTCGTTGACTTTATCCTCCCCAAAAGGACAACGGACTTAAATTTCTCAGAAACAGTTAAGTTACTGTCGGAACTATTTGGGCCTAATACGTCACTCTTCCATAAGATATGGCAGTGTCTAAATCTATTCAAGGAGGATCAGCAGGACTATCTGACATTTGCGGCTACAGTAAATAAACATTGTAATGACTTACATTTAGCAAATTTATCTGCCAACTACTTCAAATCTCTGATTTTTGCCCAGGATTTAGTCTCAGCTGGAGACGCTGAAATTAGACGCCGAGTGCTGACAAAATTAGAGAATGAACCGGGTCTAACCCTCCGAAAATTGGCAGAGGACTGCCAGAGGGCCGTATTCATGATATGTTACTCTAGAAATATCGATGATCGGAAGTCGCTCATATCAAAACAATTAAGTGCAGACCAAAACACTACTCCCCGGAAAAAGGTAAAAGTAAATCCATGAGACCAAAATGTCGTGACAAGCATACTACGAATAGACAAGAAAATTCACCACCAGGTCCCTGTTATATCTGTGGAAACCTACACTTGAGTTTTTGCCCGTCTAAAAAGAAGAAAACCTGTCAAAATTGTGGTAAAGCTGGTCATGTAACATCATGTTAAAAAATTTAGAAGACCAAAAAATAAAATTAGGCAGACGCAGTCAAGCGATAAAAAGACGTAAAATTTGCGTAAATACTTCTTTGCATAAATGCACATAGAGATTTGTATAAATTTAATAGACTGGCTTTTGGAGATCAAAGAATTCTGCGAAACGTTCCAGGTGAAACACATTACGACCACGTCATATCACCGAAGGTCCAACGGACTGGCGGAGCGATTTGTGGACATTTAAAAGGAGCACCCTTAAAAAGCGCAGGGCACACCGACTGATAAGGCGCTGCAACAGTTTCTGCTAGTGTATAGAATTACACCGAACCCCAATACGCCAACGGGACTTTCACCTGCAGAAACGATGTTTGCAAAAAGAATAAGATCAGTATTTGATAAGCTCATTCCGAAGCAGGCAAAATTTAAAAAAACGGTTACACTCCCAGAAAACCTTACTCCTGCGGTGAGAAAGTATTGTTCTAAGTTTATAAGAACAACATGACGTTTCGGGAATTAGGCACAGTAAAGCAAAGAGTGGGAGATCTCGTATATATAATTCAAGGCCACAAGAATACACACAAGCGCCATCAGAACCAGTTGAGGAAATGTCGAGCAACCGACATTAATGAATCACCACCGACCAATGAAGAGCCGATAGACACCATCTGCGAGAGTTTCGATTTCGATGTATTCCAAACTTCACCTGAAATAACGCGAACTGGAAGAAAAAGAAAATTTGTGAATCCTTTGATCGTCGATCCAAAGCAGAAGAAATATTAAACAGTTTTTCGTGGCATAGATTTTGAAGGGTAGTTGTTGTTGGGCGTTACCCACTTAACTATGGACTCTTCCTACTAATATATTAAATGAGAGTTAATCACTCCCGTGGCTTCAGTTCAGCGCAGTACCGTCTGTCTGTCTGTCAGTCACTAGTAAGCCAAGCTTATGTTTACTCTGTTCTATATATCTATTTTTGACTTAATATTGTGTTAACCATATCAACGTGTTTATATTCCCGAATAATTATATATATATATATATATATATATATATATATATATATATATATTCTTTGTTAATTACTGTAAATCTTTTTTTTTTTTTAAATATATCGGTTGACAAATTGCTAAGCTTTCATTACAACATAAAAATCTAAAATGGAATATTTTTATTTTGTAATGTCATGGTCATGCACTTGTTAAATATAGGAATATATTTATATATATAATCTCGAAGTGTTATTTGTAGTAGTTAGGGCATTCACTTATAGTTGAGATGATCTCGGAAAAAGATTGAAAGTACTTGGGTACATTGAGAGGTTAATGATAATAACATCTTACAGCTTATTTCTTTCAAATATAATACACGAAAGATTTTCCGCGAGTATGGACGGATTTTATTAAAAATATGCAGACACAATGTTTGACTTTTATTTAATCTGACACGTCTAAAAAAAAATTGCTGCCTAAACACACACACACACACACACACACACACACACACACACACACACATATATATATATATATATATATATATATATATATATATATGCTTTAAGGATCGTTTCTCTAAATTCATTAGAAAAGCAATTCTACATACCTGGATGAATAAATTTTTGTACATATGCAAATCCTTATATAAAATTGAAACAAATTTTCTACAAGTATAATGAATTTATTTGGAAATCTTTTGAAATTCTGTTAAATCCCGATCCCTTTTCTGAACTGCAAAGCAGACATTTACAATATTTTTAATTTCTTCTATTTGGTAGAATTTCATTTTATCTAGTTTAATATGTGTTTGAAATAAATTTGCAGAAACCGTTAAAATGTGAAGAACTAAACAGCTTAGTATCGAAAAATGAACCCGAGCGGAAATTCTTTCTCTAAAAGTTTATTCCGAACGACACATTGTTAGAGAATTGCAAATATAAACAGATGGGGTGAATTCCTGCCCGTTTCGACAAACAGAAACTGGCGCGAATGTTGACAAAAATATCTGGGAGGCCCTGAGTAATATCTTTTGCGGATGGTAGACACATGAAACAAAGGAATATTAAACTTATTTCTTTAAGGAGATGGAACTTAATACATTTTTAAGCTCAGAGGAAAATTCAATATATTTCCAATCTTTTGGCTTGTAGTGTATAGCGACTCCGACTGACACCAAATAAGTCGAGTTTCGATCCCGGACAGAAGCAAGTGGATGTGTCTAGCCACACTGATGAGCTGTGATACAGCGACAAAGGCTTGTATGTAGATGACTAATATAATATGCTCTCATTATGATTGAGCTCTCTATATAAGAATATTTTAAAAACAGTTTCCACTGTTGCCATATATGCGTTACTCTTCAGAAATGAATTGAGTTCTTTCGGTGACTGGCGTGTGTATACACTGCTTATATACAACACGTTAAAATGTTCCTTCTCTGATTCCATGCGCTTATGGCTTAGGGAGTAGCGACTACGACTGCGACTGACACCAAATTGGTCGAATTTCGATTCCGGCCAGAAGCAAGTGGATGTATCTAGCCATATTGATGAGCTGTGATACAGCGAAACAGGCTTGTATGTGTGTGACTTATATATATATATATATATATATATATATATATATATATATATATATATAAATTAAAAAAGGATTAATTCAATGATGTTGAATGACCATTTCGATATGAAAATCCTCACGGGGGATAACACATCACCTCAGCAACAGAAAAATCCTTTCAAAAAATGTTTCTGAAAGGATTTTTCTGTTGCTGAGGTAATGTGTTATCTCCCGTGGTAATTTTCATATCGAAATGGTCATTCAACATCATTGAATTAATCCTTTTTTAATTTATATTTGCTCTGTAATATTTTATTACATGGAGCTCTCTTCCTGTATCATTTTTTAATATTAAAATAAAATTTTTAATATTAATTAGGATCGGGTTTTTGGAATTTACCTTCCTGCTTTTTTCTCTTGGATTAAAGTATCTGAATTAAATATATATATATATATATATATATATATATATATATAGATAGATAGATAGATAGATAGATAGATAGATAGATATGTGTGTGTGTGTGTGTGTGTGTGTGTGTGTGCATTAATGATTGCGGGCATGTAGGTTCTTTTACTTCACACCCACATTCATATGTCAATATATATATATTCCTTTAAGCAATCCAAATTTGTTCCTACAGCTTGAGTCTGATAAGACCACAAAACAGAGCCCTTTATAGCAAATATCACGGCCAATGTAGGTATGGTATACGTACATGCAGTCCAGGTTTCGGTTAGTTGCTTGAAGGCTTCTTATTAAATTTTTCCCGATAAGAAGAATGGCAGAATTCTCCAGAATGCTGATAAGTCATTTTCTTTTTTCTGGCATGCATCCACACAAACTCAATAACCGTTAAGATACCGTCATGAATATGGAAACGTATTGATCAGTAAAGTATAAGCATTCAATTTCTAACAAAAGATACATTCGGGCATCTCCTCCTGCCTAACCAAATTACAAATTGTTAATCATGATGCATACTATGAAATTTATAGTTTATCTTCTACATTCGTTCGTTCGTCCTTTCTTTCTTTCTTTCTTTCTTTCTTTCTTTCTTATTTCTTTCTTTCTTTCTTTCTAATTCTCTAACTATCCCCGCCTTTAATATTTGAAACAGATATTTATGCGTTTCCTTCCGTACGGCTTCTTCTGATCTTGTTCTGACATTTACTTCGGAAAGTAGACTCTGCATAGCCAGATTTTCTTGACATCGGCCCTCTGATCTTTACTGGTGTGAATTTATTTCTTCCCTAATTAATTTCTCCAGTCGTACAATTTTTCTTGTTCTGTACTTACAGGAAAACGCAAATACTTAGCGGTCAATAGGTTTCGGGAGAAATACCAAGACAAAAGATATTAAGGACTACAAAGACAGGAAAATAAGGAGGGCCATGATCTCTAACGCACTGAAGGGTCATGGCACTTTTAAAAAATAAAATATTGATACGTTACCTTTTCTGACCTTTACCAATGACTTTCAATTTTAATATACATTTTTCTTTAACTTGCAATTGCATTAGATCTTAAATGAATGTCAGAACTTCTTAGATATGCTTCTGTTTTTGCCTTGTCCCTTCATGACGTTAGAAATCTTGCTTCTCCATAACTTCTTACCTTTGGTAAATTTTTTACATATCTCGCAGGCCTCGTTACATGATATATATTAACAACCTAGAACGTCAATTTTCTAAACGCCGCTTAGATGTGGCACAAGGCCGAATGTATGGGGATACCTCGTGAGGATCGAACACAAGTTACTTTTCTAAGAGCCATTTAGATGTATCATGAGGTCGAAAGTACGAAGTACCCAGTGAGGATTGAACTCACTACTCAGTTGTAATAGCTTCTAGCGAGGTAAGCTTTCTAACCATTACACCACGTCGAGGTACGCAAAAACAAGCTAGATAGGATGGTTACTGTCTTTTTCCTTTTGCACAGTTTTGCATTTCAACCATCGTGCATAGAATACTGCTGTCATATATGATCCCGCGCCTCCGCTATTCATCTCGGTGTTCTCGACAGGCTCCAAATGAGAATCAGTAATGTAATAGGTACCGACTTGGCGGCTCGACTCCAGCCACTCTCTCACCGATGGGATGTGGCTTCCCTATGTCTGTTCTATAAATATTTTCATGGCTTCTACTCCGACGAACTTAAGTCACTGGTGCCCCTGCAACAAGAGTTCATTCGTGCAACCCGACTGGCAACTGGATACCACCTATTCTTAGTTGGAGCAACCAAATGCAGCCGACAATTTTACTCCACCAGCTTCTTTTCTCAAACTTCCCGCCTGTCCGCCTTCCATATTCTTGATTTTCTGACGGCTACAACCTCCAGGAATTTAAATGCAATGTCAATTACCCATCTCTTAACCACTTGACTCTAGTTCTTTCTACATCACCCTGTATATCTTTACCTTTCTCTCTACCTTCGTAATTGTCATGACAACTGTATTACCATTTTTATCTTGCCCTTTCTCTAACACTCTCTGTAACTGGTTTGTCTTTCTCTTTAGTCTCCTCTTATCTAATCTTTTACTCTTATGTAGCCCACTGCTCATCAGTGCCGTTACCGCCTTGCATGGGGTGAAACGATTAAAAAAATGGTCGGTTGAAAATGTGAGGTCAAGACTTCTTGACGAGACATTTCGTTATTTTTATTATTTATTGCGTCTTCCCCGAGGAGTTTGTATATTAACACTACTACGTGCTGGTCCTCAGCGTAATACGCTTTAGTGCAATATTCGGACCAAGTATATTAGTTTAAAAATCAAAACACACACAGACACAAACACACACACACACACACACATATATATATATATATATATACATATATATATATATATATACATATATATATATATATATATATATATATTGTCATCCGCAGACAGATCTGTTTCGCCGTATCACAGCTCATCAGTACGGTTAGACTCCGATTGCTTTTTTACCCAGGATTGAAACCCGACTGAAATGGAGTAAGATGAAAATAATGAAAATAAATTGGAAGCCTTTATAAATTTATAAAACATCAATTTTTTTTTCATTATAATATTCTGTTAAATCCTAACATTGAGTCCTCATCGAATTACGATCCCCTGTGGAATTAACCTTACAAACAACTACTTTACTATATATATATATATATATATATATATATATATATATATATATATATATATATAATATAACTTTGGGTCATTTTGCTCAATCCAGGCAATCTGGGCTTCAAACTCTTTACTGAGTAGGTAAGTTTGCCTTTAGAGCTTTTTTCGTTTTCGTTTTTTTCAGAATTGTCACTTTTATTCCACAATTTATCTAGATAAGAGTTTTACATTTTGGCAAGTTGTACGTTAATCCTACGAATGGGTTTTGCTTTCCTTTAATATATATATGTATGTCTATTGAACAGGTTAAGAGGCTCATCCCTTGTTCCCTGTTTAGGACGTGGTTTCCGGCTTTCTCTTTTCCGATCTTTTCACTATTACGTAGCCCCCTGCACATCAGTGGCATTACCGCCTTGCTCGGGTGATACTATTAATATATATATATATATATATATATAGAGAGAGAGAGAGAGAGTGAAAAGAAAAGGAGTAGGAGAGCGAAATTAATACAAGTAAAATGTTTGTCACTTAGTTAACTGATTTCACATGCATCATACCGAACCCAGAGTATTGTAGAACCGTGCGTCCACTCGTCAGCAATTATCACCAAACTGACTGCTTATATATCTTGATTTGTCTTCTCATTATTACAAGTACTACTTTCATAGTGTATGTGCCTGCGTTACGCGCATTCGCCCATATACTCGTCTGCAGGGAAATTGCACACGTGTAAAGTGTCGTTATTATTCTCTCTATTAGTTGTTTTCTTTTTAACATGTTTGTAAATGCTATTTTCAGATCATTGTAAGTATATTTCTAAAAACCAATCAAATTATATACGCGTGGTTGTGGGTACGCGCGTGCGCACACACACATACACACATATCGATCTTAAAATCGTATGAACGCACATTCGCCATGTACTGTAGATATAGATCACTAGTGCCCCCTAAATACGAATTTGAACGAGATACTAGATTAGCAACTAGATCCCACCCTTTTACAGTGAAACCGATAAAATGCAGCCGTAACTTCTACTCCAACAGTTTCTTTCCTCGCACTTCCCGACTGTGGAATTCTCTTCCAAACGATTGCTTCCCCGACGGCTACAATCTCCAGGAGTTTAAATGTAAGGTCAATAGACACTTCCTAACACACTAACCTGCTCCCATTCTATCAAACACTCTTCCCATCTGCCCAACCCTCATCCTCGCTATCCTTACTCATCTGTCACCTTCCTCCTGACATTCCCTATGTCTAACCACTCCTTCTCGTTACCTTCCCCTATGTAGCCCCATGCGCAATAGTGGCAGTGGAATGCCTTGCTTGGGGTGAGATGATTAAAAAAAATATATAATCTGATACGAGAAAACGCAATATTTTTAATATCGACATGACGCTTTTCATGCACAAATTACAATGCCGTATCGTTCGTTTTAACCATTAAATATTACGCTATTGGATCTTTCCAAAGTTTCAGCTCTCGATCAGATAACAGGCTGTAGCCAACGTAATCTACTAAGGTAACAGACCTTAATACTTAATAATGACTGAGGTGGACGAAAGTGGTAGAAACAACAGACAAAAGGGAACCTTAGGACACTTTATCCACAATAGCCACCTTAATTGGCAACATCTTATAAGTATTGAATCAAGACCCTATACTGGCAGCGAACAGCATGAATATGAACAGAATATGAATTCAATAGATTTTCAAAAATAGAAAGAAGTGTGAGACAAGTATATATCTTCTCATTGGATCCATTCAAGCTGTACAGCGAAACAATTCTAAGAGAACTAGAAGTCCGGTAAGGATTTGTCATTGGCGGCCATAATCTTAACCATATAAGATACGGTGCTGATAGGAGAGACGGAAAGAAAAATACAGGACTTCTACTCTCTCTCTCTCTCTCTCTCTCTCTCTCTCTCTCTCTCTATTAACTCAGGATTGAAACCCGACCGAAATGGAGTAAGATGGAAATAATGAAAATAAATTGGAAGCCTTTATAAATTTATGAAAACATCAAATTTATTTTCATTATAATATTCTGTTAAATCCTAACATTGAGTCCTCATCGAATTACGATCCCCTGTGGAATTAACCTTACAAACGACTACTTTACTATTTATATATATATATAATTTAACTTTGGGCCATTTTGCTCAATCCAGGCAATCTGGGCTTCAAACTCTTTACTGAGTAGGTAAGTTTGCCTTTAGACCTTTTTTTCGTTTTCTTTTCTTCAGAATTGTCACTTTTATTCCACAATTTATCTAGATAAGAGTTTTACATTTTGGCAAGTTGTACGTTAATCCTATGAATGGGTTTTGCTTTCCTCAGACAAAAAGGAGCCCAAAATGCCAACAACAGGTCGGATACACTGAAATCATATATGTGCAGAAACTTAAGTACCTGGAGAGGTGTTATGAAACAGGAGAGAAAGTGCGAAGCTGAGATCCGAAGAGGCATTGGTATAGCTAAGGACACATTTTAAAAGCTAAACAGAGTATTGAGAAACAGGAAGATTTCGTTGGAAACATAGAAAAGAGTACTGCATTATTATGATATATCTGTTCTACTATACTGCAGCGAATGATGGACAAACTCTTCAAAGATGAAGAGGAGTCTCAAAGCAGCAACAATTTGAGTCTACAGGAGGATGCTGAGGATACCGTAGACTGAAAATCTGGGCAACAAGAATTTTTTGGAGAGGATGTAAACGAAAAAGAACTTTTACGCAACATCAGAAAGAGACAGCTGAAGTTTCTGGAACACGTAAGGACGAAAGAAGACTTGGAGAATCAAATACTCACGGGACGGATAGAGGTAACGAGAGACAGAGGGTACCAGTGGGGGACATACTCGATGGGCTTGTAAAAGTGGATGGCGGAACAGCGTCTGGGAGTAATACTAATATGAAAAGTTTTAAGACCGACAAGGGATAGTTTTAAATCAAGAAGAGGAAAGATTGAACGTATTTGTTCAATGAACCCTTCTCCTTCCTGCGATATCTCACGTTACCTAGAGATATCTCATTTTACATATTGTATAATTTTACGTTTAAAGATTGCAAAAGATTTGTCGTTCAAAAAGATATAAACAAAAAAGACAATATTTATGAAGAGCTACAAAAACAGGAAATTGTGAAGAGGCCTGATCACCAAAGCCCTGAAGAGTCACGGCACGCAGAAGAAGAAACAGTCCAATCATGAGAAATAATAATATATTTATTTTACAGAAACACATTTTCTACCAACAGAGAAAAAAGTTGTCAAAGAAAGTCACTAACATGACTGTATAGTCATTCACTAAATAGAGCTTAGACGTGGTACAAGGCCGTAAGTAATGAGGCATTTATTAAGGATTAAACTCTCCAACCAGTTGTAACTGATATAGAGGGATAAGCTATTGCACAATATCGAAATGATAAACATTTTTGTAGTAAATATTCAGTAAGGCATCTCTTCTATAAATATCTTTTTTTGCCATTGTGATAACTTTAATTTTCTACTTTCGACATGGTTACATAGGGTTGACAATGAGAGAAAAACTGAGTAATTCTCTGATGTTTATAATGATAAAGAGTGGACACGAAAATGATGGCGAAATAATTATATCGATATGCCGTCTAAAATGTCGGCTACATATATATATTGATGCACCAACTATTGAATATCTTAAAACAAGACAAAAGAAATAACAAATGATCCGAGATGTATATATAGCCTGATGAGTCAGAACATCATAACGTTGTCCTCAAGAAACTTTGGAGTTAGAATGAATCTGTTTTATTAGAGACAAACTCCTTGTATATATATATATATATATATATATATATATATATATATATATATATACATAAAAATTTAAAAACATGTGTATGTTAATACCCGAAACAAAACAGATGATGAGAGAAAGTAGAAGAGGTTCAGAGAGATTACAGGGACGTAACACAAAAATATCCACCATCAAAGACGATTTTATCTTGTGTTGACATAAAACTTTGCTAAGCAATGATAACAGTTATGAAATAGCAAACGCAGTTTGTCAATTTGTAATGCGGTTTTATGACGTCATACCGCGTGAAGCTCAAACTGTTAACAGAACCATATATTTAAATGCAATTTAATGTGTTATGACCAGATTTAAACGTGATTTTATTAAGTGTGGGATGCTTTAATTTAATGTAGATGGCCTCCAATATCTGAAGGTTCTTTTTACTGTGTGTATGAGTGAGTATTATTGAATTGCTGACTAAAATCTGTCTGATATTACCTACATGACTATATTTTTCTAAGAAATGCTGTTTAAGAGAACTCTGATAAAGAAAGGTGACAGGTAAGTCTACGGGAGAGCGTGGTTGTAGTAAAACCAATATATGTAGTGGATTTATTATTAGAAAAACATTTCGTAGGAAAACATAGTCATGTAGATAAGAAACTTGAAGTAAACATCTCGAAGCTTCCTTAGAAATTTAACCCAAGTATTGTTTTGACGACTACATCAAAATCTGACAAAAAACTTTCAAACTAACTTTCAGTTGTTGAGGATTATGTGATTTGCATAATTCCTTCAGACGGACTGTAAAAACTAATTAAACAGAAGATTTTGACTGATTACCATATCTGTTTTGGCACCATTCAACTAACCTGTCTTAATGTGAAATATCAGTCGACAGCAATGACAAGCGTTGTAAGCTTTCGAAATTACTACTAAATTTTGAAAAATCAGAAAATATTGCAGAGAATTAATTCATAATCTGTCTATAAAAACACGATAAATTACAAAATTAAATTTATTGACGGTATGACAATGTTTATGTTTTGAAGCAAAGATAAATAATTCAAGTCAAAAATCTTTTACTAAATTCTTTTAAGAATTATGCTAATTAAATATTACAGCTAATATTTTAAAGGTCATTAGTTAATTATACATACATACATACATATATATATATATATATATATATATATATATATTAATCATATCACACCGAGCAAGGCGAAAACGCCACTGATGCGCAGGGGCCTACGGAAGAGTGAAAAGATTGGAAAAGAGGAAAACCGGAAACCACATCCTAAACAGGAAACAAGGGATGAGCCTTTTCAACTGTTCAATAGACGTGGGTGGAGTGTGAACCGGGCGATAGTTTAGTCTATCTACTCCAATTGAAAAAAATAAAATTAAAAAAAAGAGTGAAAAGATTGGAAAAGAGAAAAACCGGAAACCACATCCTAAACAGGAAACAAGAGATGAGCCTCTTCAACTGTTCAATAGACGTGGGTGGAGTGTGAACCGGGCGATAGTTTAGCATCTATCTATCTATCTATCTATCTATCTATCTATATATATATATATATATATATATATATATAAGTTCAAAATAAAAAAAATAAATCAATCGTGCTTAAAACATTTTAAAGAAACTTGTAAATAAGAAACATTGTAGATTAAAGACACTTTTTCTTAATTGTTCTTTAATCAGTCTATTCATATATATATATATATATATATACTAATAACTTGGTATACTACGATAACATTCATCGAATAGCAGACGCAGGTCGTAATGCGGTTCTATGACGTCACACCATGTAAGAGACCAAATTGTTAACAATATTTGAAGGTTCTTTTACTGTGTTTATGTGTGAGTATTATTTTGTTATCGACTATAATCTTGGAGGCCATCTACATTAAATCAAAGATATCCACCATTAATAAAGTCACATTTCAATTTAGTCATAATACATTACATTACATTTTGATATATGATTCTGTTAATATTTCGGTCTCTTGCACAGTATGACGTAATAGAAACGCATTAGAAATTTACGAACCGCGTCTGCTATTCGGTGACTGTTATCGTTGCTTAGCAATGTTTTATGTCAACACAAGTTAATTTCATCTTTGATCGTGGATATCTTTATGTTACCGTCCTTGCAACCTTTCTGAAGATGGTTCATGTGCGCCGAAAGCTTAGAAGCAACATAATAAGAAGATATTCAAATTTTGGACAATTTTTTTCTTTATTTTCACCTGAAATTAAAGCCAAAATACGATTTTTAGAACGGCTCATGATTAAACATAAAAGAGATTCGGTAAATCACTTGGTTTATTGAGCTGAAAAAAGGGTACTACCGAGGAGGCCGTTGATAAGATATTGGAATTTAGTCCACTTTTGGGATAAGAGGTAGGGATTTTGTCCATTTTTGGGATAAGAGGTAGGTACTTTGTTCATACTTTGGGCTAAGAGATTGGAATTTAGTCCACTTTTGGGATAAGAGGTAGGGATTTTGTTCATTCTTTGGGATAAGAGTTAGGGATTTTGTCCATTTTGGGGATAAGGCGTAGGTATTTTGTTCATTCTTTGGGTTAAGATATTGGAATTTAGTACATTTTTGGGATAAGAGGTAGGGACTTTGTCCATTTTGGGGATAAGATGTAGGCATTTTGTTCATTCTTTGGGCTAAGAGATTGGAATTTAGTTCTCTTTTGGGATAAGAAGTAGGGATTTAGTCCATTTTTGGGATAAAGTTAGTTATTTTGTTCATTCTTTGGGCTAAGAGATTGGAATTTAGTCCAGTTTTGGGATAAGAGGTAGGGATTTTATTCATTTTGGGGATAAGAGGTAGGGATTTTGTCCATTCTTGGGATAAGATGTAGGGATTTCGTCCATGTGTAGGATAAGATGTAGGGCTTTTGTTCATTCTTTGGGATTAGAGGTAGGGATTTTGTCCATTTTGGGGATAAGAGGTAGGGACTTTGTCCATTTTTGCGCTAAGAGGTAAGGATTTTGGCCATTTGTGGGGTAAGAGATTGGAATTTAGTCATCTTTCTGGATAAGTGGCAGAAAGTTTGTCGATTTTTTGTGTTTAGAGGTTGGTTTTTTGTCCACTTTTGGGATAAGAGGCTGGGTTTTTTATCGTTTAGATTTTGTCCGTTGAAATATTGCTCTGTTACCCTCAAATTCGATTCTGTTTTGATCCAGCTTTCGTTTCTCCACCAAGACGTTATTATTGAAACAACTTTGAAGTCAAGATTTCACCAGAATTCTACTCCTGCAGCTTCTTCTCTCGCACTTCCAGCCTGTGGAACTCGCTCCCGTATTCTTGCTTTCCTGACGGCTATAACCTCCAGAAATTTAAATGCAAAGTCAATACTCATCTACTAACCACTGGACTCTTGCTCTCTCCCCACCCCTGCATAACCTTCCCTTTCTCTCCACCTATGTATCTGTCATCGCACCTGCTTTCTCAGCTTTCTATTGTTCCTTTCTAACTAGTTTGTACTCCTCACTCTTTTCTAATTAATCTTTTTACAGTTATGTACCCCCCTGCACATCAGTGGCGTTTCCGCCTTGCTCGGGGTGATATGATGAAAAAAAAAAGAAGTATCTCCTATATTTACCTCCCAGAAATACATCTCACATAATGGTATGACACTACTGGCAATGTTGTCGGTCATATTTCTGTCCCACCCTGCACAAACAATTATCTTGGAATAGCTCGCAAAAGATTAAGAAAATTTACACTTTTTTCTGTTTAATAATTAAATATTTAATATTTGTTTTCGTTCACAGCAAGCAAATACTCAACATAGAGGCCGGACACAAATGTCTAGGAAAGCAAATTAATATTAATTAACTGCAAGTGAAATGAGTCCATAGTAATGTTGTTTCAATACTTGAGTTTGTACCTCATTTAAGATGAACAGATGCAAAAATGAAAAGGTCATGCAGTAATGTAATGTAATTGGACGTTGAGAAGACCGATCTTTAAATATCTTTAGCTATCGTACAAGACTGATGCAGGTGTGTGATAAGTAAATTGACGCACTAAAGCTTCTGTCTTTACTAACGTTGATGCACATCAGACTGTCTTTGGAATTCTAATTGGTTCTATCAGTGCGGCAAATGTATGTGAACATAAATAGAAGAAGAATTTGCAGATATAGACAGTAAAGCAGTAATAAAAATACTCATCTATTTTAATAACATTAGTTTTTTTCTCTCTCTTCCTCTCCCTCTATCTCTCTCAAGGAATGTCTCAAATCAGTTATTTATGTATCTATCTCAATACACCCATATCTTTTTTTTTCATCTTTCACTATAAATTAAGTTTTTTTATTATCTCTTTCTCTCTCTCTAAATGAATATGTCTGTATGTAGTTATCTATATATCTATTTCAATATAGATATGTATTTCTATCAGTCTACCTGTATGTTACTGAATCTGGTCTCTCTCTCTCTCGCAATGAATCTGTTTCTATCTAGTAATCTATGTAGCTACTTCCATACGATACGAGTAGGCATTTTAACTGACTATCTATCTGTGCATTTAAATAAATCTGGTTTTAGATCTATCTATCTATCTATCTATCTATCTATCTATCTATCTATCTATCTATCTATCGATTTCCTTCTTTCTTTCTATCTATCTATCTGTCTATCTATCTATTTCCTTCTTTCTTTTTTTCCAAGTTTTTCTATCTATCTATCTCCTTTCTTTTTTCCATGTTTTTATTTCTATCTATCTATCTATCTATCTATCTATCTATCTATCTATCTATCTATTAACTTCTTTTTTCCATGTTATTCTTTCTATCTCTTTATCTATTTATCTATGTCATTATTTCCTTCTTTCTTTTTTTTCCATGTTTTCTATCTATCTATGTCTTTATTTCGTTCTTCCTTTTTTTACCTTTTTCTATCTATCTATCTATCTATCTATCTATGTCTTTATTTCCTTCTTTGCTTTTTTCCATGTTTTTCTATCTATCTATCTATCTATCTATCTATCTATTTCCTCTTTCTTTCCTTTCCTTCTTTTTCTTTTTTCCATGTTTTTCTATCTATCTATCTATCTATCTATCTATCTATCTATCTATCT